>CM041778.1:274130919-274151788 GCA_023374045.1 Limonium bicolor | reverse complement strand
AATTATATCATTATTCATCTAAATTCAAGCTCTTCAAAACAAGACCAGTCATGGATATGTTTTGACAACTTTAAAAAAAACTTATTTTTACATGTGTATGATGATACACTAAACTCATATATGATTCATCAGTTTTGATATTATGATTCATTAAAATTGATATTATGATTCATTAACTAATAAGTGGTGAATTAGATTACAATTTTCGAACCCGATAAAAATCATTATTGTTTTATAGTGTATTATTATTATTGTATGGTGTATTTTAAACCTTATATGGTGAATCATGTATTTTTTTACGTACCAAATATTTTTTTATGTTGTATTATTGTTTAAATTTTTTCTTTTTATATGTGATTGATGATTCATTAATTTTGATATTATGATTCATTAAATTGATATTATGATTCATTAACTAATAAGTGGTGAATTAAATGACACTCCGGAATCGATAAAAAAACATTATTGGTTTTAGTGTATTATTATTGTATTGTAATGTATTTTAAACCTTATATGGTGAATCATGTATTTTTCTTACGTACCAAATATTTTTTTGTGTTCTCTTATTGTTTAAATTTTTTCTTTTTATATGTGATTGATGATTCATTAATTTTGATATTATGATTCATTAATTTTGATATTATGATTCATTAAATTGATATTATGATTCATTAACTAATAAGTGGTGAATTAAATGACAAACTCCGGAACCGATAAAAACATTATTGGCTTTAGTGCATTATATTGTATTGTAATGTATTTTAACCTTATATGGCGAATCATGTATTTTTCTTACGTACCAAATATTGTTTTGTATTGTATTATTATTTAAAATTTTATTTTATATGTTACTGATGATACACTAAAATGATGTTATGATTAATTACATTTGATATTATGATTCATTGAAATTGGTATTATGATTCATTAACTAATAAGTGGTGAATTAGATAATAAACTTCGGAACAAAAAAAAAACTTCGGAACAAATATTGAATCATTATTATTTTGTTGGTGTATTATTAATGTTATATGGTGTTTTTAATCTGTACGTGGTGAATCATAAGTGTCGTTGATATATGTTGATATGTACATATAACATAAAAAAATTTTTAAACTTGTCAAATATATCAATGATTGGTCTTGTTTTAAAGAGCTTGAATTTAGATGAACAATGGTGTAAAAATTTTTATTTTGGACTTATATTTTAAAAGTTATGACTATTTAAAGTTAATACAAATATTACCTCATTTAATATGCCACCTAAGCATCCAGTCAGCAAGCTGACTAGACTGCCACCTAGACAGCCGTACTATTTGGGAATGAACTTCCCGCACAATCTACCGTCTGGCATACAATATGGCCTTTAATTTGCCAAATAATAACCACTCTATAACAGATTTGAGCTTATACTCTAATTAATTAGATTAATAGAAGAAAAATTATCGGAGTTCTACAGTTGCGAAAATCTGAAAGTGCAAAGTGTAGAATTATGTAATACAAAGACTAGATAGATGTCTGATGAATGATATTTCCGATCCTTAGCTTAGGTGAAATTCAGCTACAGTAGATTTCTTTTGACGAAGGGAAAGATGTTTTGCGTTGGATTAAGATTTTAAAATTTAGAATTATTAGAAACTATTCGTTTTCCCGGAAGAGAAAACTATTGTGAGCTGTCATTTTCAATTTGAAAAAAGGAATAATGGGGGGAAGTTTGTGAACAAGCGCATTTCATAATTCCTGAAGCAGGAAACAATTTACCATTTAAAAGGGTAACTATGGTAATTTGATTTTTTTGCTTATTTTTTTGTTTCCTTAACTTCTAATTTTATGTTTTTTTAACAATTAAAAAGTTTTAAAGAGTTTATTTAAGTGAGTCTTGTGGGTAAAGGGTCAAGTTTACCTATAGGAGGGGCCCATGGGTAAATATTGGCTTTAGTTTACCTACGGGAAACCATGGGTAACTATTGTGTATTGGTTAGACATACTCAACCCAGATAATAATTTTTGTATATGAATTTTCAATATAAATTGTGTTGACCAAATAAATTAAAATGTTGTGAATCAGTGGTGAATATTCAGCACTCGACCCATGGTTTTCCTCGTCACGCCTCACTCTGTGCCTCCCGCCATCCTACGCCCGTAACTACCTCACGCAGCCTCGCGTGCTTGCCGCCCTTCACCACCTCGCGCGCGCACCGCCCGCCATCGCCTCAGGTGCAGCCCATCCCATCACCGCCTCGCACGTGTGTCAACTGTTACTGTCTCGCGTGCGTGCCCCCCGTCACCGCCTCGTCGTGCACCTCATGCAAGCGTCTTTTGCTCACTCATGAATGGGAATCATCCTATTTTTTCTTATTATGTTCTATTTTTACTATAATTTAACTTATTTAAAATTACAAATATATTTAAGTGATGTGTAAGTTGTCTTTATTCTTTTGTGATATTAAAAAAAAACTAGAGTGTTGCAATATACACATCCAAACCATTCCACGGTTTAGGTATCTACACATCAAACTTGGTTAGTATATGTGTCAACTTAAAATTTTAAGTTTTGTAACTGAAATATCATCAACATTCAAACAATTTTGAAGTTCTAATTTGTCTAGAAACCTTAAATAATAAATATAGAGTAATATAAATAATAATGATATACACTTTACTTTATGTTATAAAACATTTTAAAGCTAAAAATCTATTATTGACAGTATATATGAACACTAAGCTATTGATTTTCTTTTAGCTAGTGAATTAATCAAAATGTGAGTTACCAACTAAACTAGTGTGCTTAGATGACTCGCAACGTAAAGTTATTTCTTGTGGTTTGTTCGGTTTAACAAAATACTATTAAAGTTCACAATATGCCCTTAAGTATTTAAAAATTCACAAGGCACAATAGCATACAATCACACGTATAAGCTTATCATTCAATCACACATTCAAACCCAAGGTGATCCTCGGGAACAATCGGATCACATAACACATACCTTACAACGAAGAAGACGCTATCGTATTATCCCACGCCGTTCTCTAATCACTTAGATCTGAAATGTAATACTAAATATTAATTCTCTATAATCTTAAACAAATTTGATATCCCCGTAAATTACTTATCTCATTGTAATTAACCCCAATGATCGTCATTCATTGCTAATCAGGTTGTCACTTAAAGCACCCCATTTCGGATTACTAATTAATTTTCTCACGTTGTTAGTAGCTAACATGGTTGTATAGTTTTATACAACCTGTAGATTAAGTCCTTATCCCATTTAGCTTCTTTCAATCATATGTATACACTTACATTGATTTAGTTCACTACATGGCATGACTTTAATTTGACCCTAGGTATAGATGGTCTTAGGCCTTGTAATTCATTTCCACTTCAATGATTTGGTTAGCTTGACCCCTTGGTATACTTAGTTGGTTTGTCAATGTGGTCAACACTAATCTGGTCAAACGTTTTCACACTAGGTCAAAGTTGATATAGTCAACTTGTTTTTATTGACCTTAGGAATACTCCTAGTTACCTAATCTCCTTAAAAAGAACCTAACAATTTATGTAATGGTTTAAGTATACCCTTAACCATTTTACTAATGACTTAGGTTTTCTCCCCTAAGCATACTTATCCCACAATTAAATTCCAACACCTTAATGATCATACAATTCTAAGTATTCATATTAAACACTAAGGATTACAAAATCCCTAAGCTCCCAACAACCTTAAACATCAACATTAACATTAAGATCCTTATACTTAATGTAATATAATATAATCATTAAACTTATCCTAACCTTTACTCTTACATTTTCATAATTCACACTTACAGTTCCATTACCACACATTTCATCAAATATACAAATATACCACTTATTTTCCTAACTTTACAATTTCCACCAATTCCAACTATCTTCCAATTTCAACTTTTCACTAATCATCTTAAAGTTTCAAATTCAATTCTTCAAAATTCTAAACAGACCCCGATCCACATGTTAGATTTCCACCCTAATCTTCCTCAAAATTTGGATTCCCCCTCAAATTTTCCTAAATTTCAAATCTACAACTAACTCTTCCCAAATTCAAATTCCAACATTTCTTTCTTACTTTTGGTCAAAACTCCTAGTCCACTTAGGTTTGACCGTATTCCTCCTTTCCCCATATACTTTTCTAATATTACGTTTTGACCCACAACTTTTCTAAAGTTTACATTTTGCACCTAACCCTACTAAACTTATTTCTTTCACTTTAAACCCACTTAAACTTAAACTTTCGGCCCTAATTATATTTTCCACTATAACCCTTATATTTTAGCAATCTCCAACTTAACCCTTTAGTCTTGTAATTACCAATACCTCTTAAAAACTCCAAATTACACTTAAACCCTGATTTGTATCTAACTTCATCCAAACCAATCCTAATTGTTGTAGTAGTGTGCGAGTCTTTTTTTGAACCTTATCCTATGTTGATTAGGTTGATTTGGATCTGATCAGGTTATAGGTCCACTTATAACCTAAGTTTAGTAACTATGTTATGACACAATAATTTTTAAAATCTAAGCTAGCTCACTATAATCTATTATGAGTCACCACCTAATTTAACCTACAGTAAATTAGGAAACGTAGAGATCAGGTTTGGGGCTTTGTATATAACTAATCTAGGTTCAAACTACGTTCACTACCATTCTAATTATTTTTTCCTCTACTTATGTTACTTACGACTTATTATAATGTCGGTTTAACCTAAGTCGTGGGTTTCTGTATAGATGTTTTGCTTTAAAATGTTTTATAACACAAAGTAATGTGTATATATCATTACTATTTTATTTTACTCTATATTTTGACATGCTTAGGTTTCTTTATGTTTAGAACTTGGGAATGGTTTGAATGTTGATGAAGTTTCAACTATAGAACCAAACATTTTTAGTTGAGGCATATACTAACCAAGATTGATGTGTAGACGCCTAAACTTGGGAATGGTTTGTAATGCAAATCATCACTTCACTACTTAGGTTCTCATTAATATCACAAAAGAATAGAGGTTATAGAACTTGCACCTTAAAAATGAGGCTTAGAGCTTAAAGCACATTTTTACCTTAGGCGTGCTTAAATCTAGCTAAGCTCCATTTTTTGCCCAATGCCGAATTTCTTGCCTTCCAAAATGTTAAAGAATATTGTTTTGACTCAAAGGAAATGGTGGATCCTTACTCTTCTTTTCCTTCCAAATGTTGCTTATCTTCGTACTTAAATTTTTGTTAACTAAACCTAACCTGAATAACTCCCGTAAATTTGACCTATAATCAGAAAAACCAAATAACCCAAAGGCTGACCCTAACAAAAGAATAAAGATAACAAAACTAACACATCACTTAACTTACATCCTAGATAAATCCAACAAACCACATGAGTAAATTTACGTTGCGAGTCAACTAAACACACTAGTTTAGTTGATAACTCATATTTAATTATTCACTATTCACTAACAAAAGAAAATCAATAGTTTTTAGTAGCCTAGTGCCTTACGACTAACAATATATTTTTTTTTCTTTATATGTTTTCATAACACAAATAATTGTATAACATTACTATTTTTATCATACATTATATATATTTAACAACTTAGATTTTCTTTATATTTAGAATTTGAGAATGGTATGAATGTTGATGAAGTTTCAATTATAAAACCTAAAATTTTCAGTTGAGACATATATTAATCAAGATTGATATGTATATGCCTACATCTGGCAATGGTTTTAATGTGCATCATCACATCACCACTCAGATTTTTCAAATTTTATTTTAAGTAATCACTACAAAAAAACACCATTTATACTAACACTTTTTGTAACATCTAGTTTTGTGTCACTGAAAATATACATTTACTCACACATGCTATGTGTCACTAAAATTTAATGATTTATACTGTCTTTTTTACTATTGTGTCAATATATACCTAATCTATACTGACATAACACAATTACTTATTTACGTTATCCAATCTTTTACTAACTCTTATAAAATTAAGTCACTATATAACTTATCCATATTTAAAAAACTATGATATCTGTCGGTAAAACATATTAAAACTTCCCGCAAAGAAATCGCGGTAACCAAATTCCATCTGAATGTAATTGGCGGCACCACTCCAGACCTCCCGCGCGACTCTGATTTACGATTCCAAATTCCATCTTCATCTAATTACCGGCATTAGTCTTCCCTCCTCTCCACAACAAATTTCGCGCGTCATCTTCTGCCAAAGTTCATCCTTGGTCCTCTCTTCCTCTCGACATTCTACCCTACCGTCATCTTGGCGTTTTACTCACACCCATGAGATTCTACAAGTCTATTCTTGGTGAGCAGATTCAAAACAAAATCCAGGTTTAATGCGTCGGTTTAATCGGTATGTAATTTCAGGCTTCTAACTTTTCCCCCAATTTTAGGATTAGGGTTTATTCTATTTACTTGTATTTTAAGATAAAAGTCTTTTCCCAGTCAAATTTATGACTTATCGGCTTAATAATCACCCTCATTACTCAGTCCGTCAAAAATCTCTCATAAACAAAGCCTATTGATTGCTACAGAAGTGAAAGAACTACACGACTGGACTTTACGACTTCAAAAAGCTTCAAGACTGATCTATAATTACCATGAGTGGGAATATTGAATTTTGAAGAAAAAGGATCTGAGAAGACTTTACCTGATTACAGCAGGCAGGTGCAAACACAAAGTCTCGAGCCCACCATCTACTTCTCTATCCACTGTTGCTGTGTTTTTCTCTTTAATCGGTATGTAATTTCAGGCTTTGAAATTTTCCCCAATTTTAAGATTAGAGATTATGCTATTTACTTGTATTTTGCATTGTTGTTGTGGATTATTGAACACTTGTTCTTAAATTGGATGTATTTGGTTGGTTTTCTCAAATTATACTACGACACAGCAAATGATAATTATTCCAATTAGGCAATCATATACTATTAATTATATCCAGAAAGTGATCTATAATCCGGCTTGCAGGGTGTCCAACCATCCATGTCTTCACTTGGTTAAGAATTTCTTAATAGTAACTAATAAAGAGGTAGTTAATTAGCAGCATAATGGAAACCCATTAATTACGTCGTTCATTATAAAAACTAAGATACTTGGTTAATACAATTTTCTTTTCAATCATCATTTTGATTCGGTAGACTCTATCATTATAAAAACTGAGATATATAGATAATGCTATATTAGATACCACCTAAATGACTTTTTTGTATTGGTGACTTCAGTTTGATCAGTTGTTGGCGCAAATGGCTGCGCAGTTCTTTGTTGTAAAGCAAAGCTGGCTAAATAAAAGACATTCTTTTTTTTATATATATGTATAACTTAAAAGCAGAAAGCCTTACTCTTTCGACAAATAAAACAAACTTAAAACCAGAAAGCATGTGTAATAGTGGTATCATCTTCGGCCAATACAGTTTTGCTACAATGAGTAATGCTAGGGATAGATGACAAGTGGTTAAGGCTGATTGATTAAGACTGAGCTTCTT
The DNA here is from genome assembly GCA_023374045.1 of Limonium bicolor. NCBI lineage: Eukaryota > Viridiplantae > Streptophyta > Magnoliopsida > Caryophyllales > Plumbaginaceae > Limonium > Limonium bicolor. Next base: position 274,144,265 of record CM041778.1, on the reverse strand, counting down.
CCCTTATTGCTGCTTTGTTTTGTGTATGCTACTGTTATGATGAAATCTGAAACTTCTAAGGAGGTTTTGATGATTACCCAGATAAGTAGATTGGTTAGGTCCTTATTATAATATATGAAGTACTCGTTAATGTTATTTTCAATCAGGAAACAGGTAGATATATGCAGCACTATTTTTGTGTACCTGTGCTGGTAAAGGATCATCTAATTGGTTTACTAGCTAATCGTCTTTTTCTTCAACACATTAATTAATTCCTCATCCGTTAGATGTCAAATACAGTTTAATGGTATGGATTTATGATTATCTTAATCTTTAATGAAGAACCGTGCCTCTTCTCCATGTTGAGTAAAAAACGAGAGATTCCTTCTCTCTTGTTGCAAAACATCAACACTTCACAAGCAAAAATAATATATTTCAGCAGAAGTGGGATATTTGAATAGTTTCTTCTCTCTTGCTACAAAATTTCAACACTTTACAAGGAAACATAATATATAATTCAGCAGAAGTGTGATATTTGATTAGTATACAAGGTCTGGCTGAACGTGATACTCAAGGGTTGAACGTTTGCAGTGTGTTCTTTCAGAAGACTTATGTTTTTGTGGCTGAGTTTTGAGCAATTTATTATCTTGTAAATTCCTCAGGAGTTATGGTTATGTCTCTGCTCGATTATTCTACAAGCTTATGAAAATAATCTCTTTATTTCAACTTACGATTATTTAAAGCTTTATTTGTTTAATAATGAAAATTGTAAGAGTATCATATTACTATTCCTCGTAGCTTATGTTTTTTTTACCATACTCTAACACCGATGAAAATGATGTTGTAGAAGCAAGTTGGTGCTGGACTAAGTTGAGGTTTATTGGAAGCTACGTTTCTTCAAGATCCAAGGTTGATAACTCTCTCAGTGGAACAATCGCCAACTACGGTAATAATGTAAAAAAAAAATCCCACATTTTAATTGCCATCATCTCCTTTTTGTTGATATTTCTTTTCATTGACATCAATTACATTTATTAGATGTTTTAGTTAACAGGTATGGTGATTAAATATAATATACAAGATACAGAAAACTTGGTTAGATGTGTAGTTGAGATATTAGTAGACAATGATAAAATTATACATTATTTTGAGATAAATATAAAGTATGTTTGTGGATAGGTATTAAATTGATAATGAAGTGTAGTAATTTGTTGTTATTATCTATTGAAGTCAACACATGGTATTGGTTAGTGAGTTTTGATGCACTTTTAAACAACAATTAAGAATGTCTTGATGTTCAAGAATCATTCATAAGTGTGAAATTTTTTCCATATAGGTAGTACATTAATCATTCATGTTTTAGTATCAAGATTGAACTAAAGGCAAAAATAAATGTTTGTAATTTTGTTGTTCATGCACATTGACTAAATACATGTTTTTTTGGCATTAGTCGTTAATACCCCTAAAATCTGTCAAATTTCGACCCCACCTAGGTTAGGATTTCCCTAGATCGTGTGATAGATTGGCTATTGCTAGTGTTTCTACTTCTATCCATCACTACCTTGTTAGTGCAGGCTGGGCAAAATTTAATTGGACAGAAAGATTCGGGTGTAGGCAAACGCCAAGCAGCGGGCATCTCTTTGACAGTTTACGATGCAGAAATTATTGGCTTGAGGACAACTCCAGCACACCGTGGGATCCTCAGTTTTCCCCTAACCGTTATCATTGGTGAAAGGGTCAGAAGAAAGCAGTAATTTGTTTCTTGATGCTTTGGTGGATGAAAATTCAAGAAAATTAAGTATGATATTCAGGGTGACAAGGAGAGAAATCTGCAGAGACACTGAGTTTTGATAGCAGTAGATGTTGAGTAGCGAAGGTGCGGGACTCTGAATCTTTATCCTTTTTTTAGGAAAAAAAAGGAAGGAAAGGAATCTGAACCACTTTTTTTGGGCAACCAACCGGCAGTGTTCTATGTTCTTGGGTTATTCTCCATAGCTTTTAGACTGGTCTGTTGGGGGTTGAAAAAGTAGGCGAGTTTCCTCATTACGGTAACTCTTTCCTTTTTCTTTTCGATCGGACTGAAAACCTCAATGGATCAGCATAACAATTACTTCTAATAACCAATTTCAGGTAGGAATGCTATAGCTACAAAGGCTAAAAACTAAGGTACCCTTATCTAATCTATCACTACCTTGCTTGCTTTTGAATCTTGAATAATTAGACGAACTACACAATTAATTGGTACAAGTGTAGTATCATAGTTTGTTGGTTGGGCTTATGAATATCATTGTCATAGTAGTAACATTTATGGGCTGAGTTGTGTTTCTGTCATTATGCAAGTTTGTTCTATTTAATCCAGGACCATTGTGAAGTAGTTTTTTTTCTTTATAGTCTGTAGTCCAGTAATAGTTTGATCATTTCGTTTTGGCTGGGTATGAGGTTTGATTTGATCTCAAAATGAGGACTATTTTGTGAGATTGGTTTTGGTTAGAGTGATCCTTGGTTGGATATATGATTGGATACATTCTAGCTTTCTCACACTATGTTGTTGTGCACCAGAGTATATTGGTATCTTCCTGTTGCAATTATTGCAAGTTCCTGATATAAATTATCATATTATTTATGCAGTCTATTTAATGTATCTCTAGTAGTAACACGACACGACAAGATTTACCAGGTGGAGCTCCAAGTAATGAGGCGTAACACTAAAAAGTTAATTACCATCAAATTGGTCTCTTTCTGGTTTGAAGTTTCTTGATGATGATTAGATACCAAAGCCTCTATTTGATTTAAAATCATTGTTCTTAATTGCCTCTACCAGGTCTCAAGTTTAACTAGAGCAAGTGGTAATCATAAGGACTATGCTCAACCTAATCATAAGGACTCATGCTCAACCAGTCCAAACAGCAATGATCATCTTTAATTCGCTTGGATTCGGGGGAAAATCTATTAAAGTGGTATGTAAACTACTTTTAATACTTGATGTAGTGCATTTTGACTTCAATTATGTCGTTATATATACTTAATCTAATTCAATCTCCTATTACTATTTCAGGTTAATGAAGGTTGGACTGACAAATTTTGGGGCTGCTTATTAGCAAAGCGTGCTCTTGGTGAAGTAGGCATAGATTATCCTGGAAGAAAGTGAACATACATTTTGGGTTTGAGTTAGCCAGTTTTTTTGGACAAGTAGTGCTGCAGATTTTTAACAATTACTTACGGTTGAATATTGAATATTTTGTGTTAGTTCGGTTACTATTGTAGCATATGGTAATGATTATAGTAGGCTTTGTAAGTCTTTATATAAATACATATACTGGAAAATTGGATTAATTTGGCCCTATTTACACTATTAAATGACTAGTAATCTGAGCAACATGTGGTTATTTTAATAGTCTAAACCTTAGCTGATTTTGCATTTCTATCAAGTGTTTCTATTGCTAAGTTTTGATTATTTTCCAGCACCATTGTCACTATTTGTATGATCTGAAACTGCTCATAAAGTTGCAATTTTCCTCAGATTTTGCTCCCAATTCTTGCTGACACAGCTACACTGAATATGAGAAATTAAGATGTATTGTTACTATTGCTACTCTAAGTTCTTGTTTCTAATTTGAGCTGCTTCTAAATTGCTTTTGATAACTTTGCAGCAGCATTTTTTCATCTGTTTACTATTCTAGGCAAATCTTTGTAGCTTCATCTTATCATCATCTCCACATCTGAAACACTAACAGACTCTCAAAGGTTGGTGCCCTTCCTTCTCTGATTCTTCTGTTAAGGTTGCACCTTTCTAACTGAAACTGAAATGTATTGATATGATTCTTGTATACCATGTCCATATGTTCATATTTGGTGTGCATTTAAGTTAATTTATTAAATGATATTTTCTCTCCTAAAGTTGATGTGTGGATGAGCATGATGCTTAAAGGAAAAGTAGTATCCTGCTGTTTTTCACTCCTTTTGACGTTGTATATTTTTAGCTTTTTTTGGATTTATGTTTTTATCTGTTTTGACGTTGCATATCAGGGTATTATACAATATGGATATCAGATTGCCTCACTTACATAATGACTAGCCTTACATATTGACTAAGTTAGCCACTTTGAAAGATTGCCTCACTTAGGTCATATTATTTGAAGGTTAAATTATTTTGATCTTATAGTTTATTGCCTTTTATTGACCTGTTTGGCAGACCCAATTACCAAGCCATATATATACACTCTTCAATCATCAACTAAATGCATTTTTTAGATATAAGGTTTAGCTTTGTGTGGTCAATTTTAATAATCAAAATTTATCTGTTTATGCACTTCCCGTAAGAAGTGTTTTCTGCCTGAATGATGGTTGATTGCTTCCTAAAACAGAACATAAAATACACTCTATTACACTAGTTTAAATGGCTAGTAACCTGCACAACATGTGTCTATTTTAATAATCAGAACCTTAGGTGTTTTGCATTTCTATAGTGTTTCTTTTACTTAAGTTTTGACTATTTTTCCAGTACCATTGCCATTATTTTTACAATCTAAATAGCTCATAAAGATTCCATTTTTCTCACTTTTTCCAATACCATTGCCATTATTCAACTCCTTCATTGAAACACCCCTAAACGAATTAAATGCATAAAATCATAAACGCGAAGAGATCATCCGGTCGCGTTTCATAAGCCGGACGTATAATAATGTACGAACAATTGAACTTGGTATACACATGTAACGTTACATATTAATACGGTCACGTACTTATACATGTACGTATAGGAAAATATGCATACATAACGTTGCAATATTACAACGTTGTATCTAATAAATATTAACGTCGCGTAGGTACATATAACTAGAACGCGACAAAACGAATGGGGTGTATATATATATACATATACGTATATGTAACTAACAACGTAACAAAAATAAAGTGGTCACGTACACAACTAATAACGCCATATGTTATATGGTCACACATACATATAAAGAGACATGTATTAGTAGCTGTTACAAAAAAAAAAGAAATGAGCAAACATGCTCTAGCCGGGATTCAAAACCCGTACCTCTCGTATAACTTATAAACACCTTAACCGGTTGAGCTAAGCTCGAATTCAATAACAAAGACCAGCGTATTAGAACTAGTAATGAGACTACCACTGTATGTACAAAAGAAAACAAAAACAAATCAGACGCTACTTACCCAGCTTGATTTCGGTAAAATAACAGAGGGCCAAGTAAGCATGGCAGTAACTGGGTTTGTTTCAAAACTCCCTCGCCTCAAATTTTGAGCATACCAGATTTTTCATGGGAACTTCATCCCACTAACAGATACCTAGTGTTTCCCCATTTAATCTCCTCTCCCCTTCTCGGCATGCCCACGCCAGTGGTGGTGACCAGAGCCCTCGTCATCTTCCTCCTGTTCTCTCATGCAAGAAACTCTCCTCAGTCCCCTTCTATGTGTTCACGCCAGCATTTCAACATCTGGGGCAGTTGGGTCCAGAAAAAAAAATAGCAAGGTAATCAGAGGTCAAGTTCTTCTCCTCCTACCGTTGCCTTCTGTCCGAAAGACTACCAGTTTTGATTCTTCTCCTCTCAACTATTCAGGCACGTAACCATCTGGAAATGCTCTTATGGAATGTATTGGAGAATCCCAAGGAAAACACTCCGTCTCTTCTCGGTTCCCAGCTCAAGTTAATGCTCCAACTTAATTCTTTCATATCTGTTTTCTTTCCTTTCCTTGGTTTCTGTCCGAAAGCCCTGATCCATGGCCACTAATGTCTATCTCACTTGCATGCATCTACTCCTATGGATAGCTCCCCTATGATGGCACCAAGATCTATCCAGGATTACTTACATATAGTTCTGGAACAGCAGCCAAGGTGAGGATCCTGTTTCAACCTCAACCTTCTGATTTTTCTGGTATTCGAAAATGATGAGTAACTCAAATCTGTAACATATGTATTCTGTGAGTTAATCTTCAGAGGGGACGTAAAAGTTGTAATTGCTTAGTAACTAATCTAAACACCTACTAACACTCCCACTCGAGTAGTAACCAACCTAGTATACAGAGGAGGAAAATAAAGACCAAATCAGTAAGTGGAAAGAAAAACAGAAAGAAAAAACGATAGAAGAGAAATGCATCAGTTTCAGTTTTATTTCAATTTAGTATAATGAAGTTGCAGTAGCCTGAAACAATGTTATTGGGGTTTGTCTGGAGTTTAAAACTATACTAATTCGTTTAACAAGATGTGTTAACCTTTTGGGGAAACTGGGAGTTAAAACTTGTGAGCAAGGAAGAGGAAATACGCAGGTTTTGGTTTCAGAATTCCAGATTTCCTGCTTCTGTGTAAGGAGTGTGCAGAGAGGTTCCTACGTGAGTTTGAGAATTGTTTTGAGATTTGGAAACTTGCAAAGACACTTAAATAAGTAACTAAACCAGTTTGAGGGGAAACTTGAAAGATGGAGCTATGAATATACAGAAAATAACAAAGAGAAGTTATCAGATTTTGTGTGTTAATTTTTCAGTTCTGAAATTCTTGGATTCAGTGTTAATACGTTGCAGTAGCAATAACACTATTGGTTGGGTTACCTTAGGGTTAGAACTGTGCTAGAACATATGACTAAGTAACTAGAATACGTACTTAAGTGAGGGAGCACCTTGGGATTTATTGAGAGACAAGGTTATGGACTGACAGAAGAGGAAAACAAATATCAGTTCATGAGTTCAATTTACTCAGCTTTCTGTGATTCAGTTTTAGGGACTTGTCTGTAGCTTACCTTGGGACGGTCTTGGGGTGGAAACCATGATTAATACTAAGTTAAGTAACTAGATGGGATAAAACCAGAAACCCAAGTCGTGAGCAAACAGAAGCGTAAAGCTCAGTCATAGCTTCAGTTTTGTAGTTGTTATCAGTCCCTGTATAAAAGAATTCCAGTGAGATATCAGTGGGTATTCGTTGTTTCAGGTTTAAGAACCTATTAGTAAAACACTTAACTTGAGTTGTAAACCTCTTGGGAAAAACAGTCAACGCAATAAAATAGAAACTGGAAGTAGAAAGTGCAGGAAAGTAGTTATGTTTCAGCAGTTTTGATGCTGTTAAAGAAACTGCAGAGCAGTGGTCCTTGTAGTCTAGGGTCTGTTCTAGAGTAAAAATTGTATTAAGATCTTAACCAAGCAGTTGAACAGTTGAGGAAAATTGAGAACTCAATTCGTGAAGAAAAACAAAAAAAACAGAAGGAATCAAGATAAGTAATTATCATTTGATGTTTCAGTTCTAGTTTTCCTGAAACTAGTGCTTTCTGTGTAACTCTAATACAAAGTGGTATAAGGGTGTTAATGAGTAGTGTAAGAGTTTAAGCCCTGCTATTCCATCTAAACGGTTTTGCACACCTGGGAAGAAAAGCCAAAATTCCACTCGTGAACCGACAGGAAATCAAAAAAAAAAAATAGCAGTTCACATGTCCTAGTTTCTTTTTTCAGTTTTGCAGATTGTGAGTAAAGGAGCTTAAGAATTGTAGACCATGTTGCTTAGTCTTTCCTTAAAATGAAATCGTGAGAGCCACTTAACTTAAGAGACAGAAACATGAGCAACTAGAAATAACATTGAGAGAACAGAAAGAAAGTAACAGCAACTAAACATGCATCAGATATCAGCCTTGTTTCTGTTTTCAGTTTTGTTGATTTACCTTGGTTCTGTATAATGGAGTTCTAGGAGTTGTTGACTAGTCTTTGAGGTTAAAACTTAGGACAGATCAAAGAAACAAATTTATAACCAACAGGAAAGAAACTAGCAGATAGATTAAGTAACAGAAAAAAATGCCAGAATGTGCAGGTGCTAGTTCTCGAAATTTTCTGTGTACTTTGTAAACTAATTTCCTAGAAGTATTAACAGCACTGTCTTGGGTTGGTGTTGTGTTTAAAACCTAGCTAACACCCTTAGCTCAGTGGGTAAAGACATAGGGGAAAGATTAGAACTTAGTTAAATTAACTAGAAGCAGGAATAGAGGAATATGCAGAGGTGTTTTCAGTTCTTTATAATTGGCAGCCCTGTATGGTGTTACAGAAGTTTGAAGAGTGTTACAGAGGGTTAGAAATGAACCTGAAACGTTGCTTACTGGGAGAACTAGACTGGTATATACATTTTGGAAGGTTGGGAGTTGGTTTAACATACCGAAAGAATAAACAAGAAGAGACATCCAAATTCATTTTTCAGGTGTTTCAATAGTGGGCAGTTTCTGTATAATTAAACTACACAGGGTTATGAGTGTTTGCTGGCCTGATAATGAACTTAAAACCAAGCTAATGTACTTGTTTGGGTCTTGAGAACTTGAGCGAGATAGGAAGTCAATGGAATGCAGTGCAAGGAGAAACTGAGTGGGAGTATGCTTAGAGTTGGTGTTTCGGCTTTCTCGATTTGTGTTTCAGTATAACTGAATTTCAGGAGAGGTAAGAGTGTGAGGATGGTTTAGAAATAAACCCAAAACACAGCTAGTAACTTCAGCTAGGCTAGCAAAACGTTTTGAGAAGATGAAACATCAGTTGAACTAATTCGACATAAGAATCAAAAAAAATATGGAGATTGTTGTTTTCAGATTTCTGTAATTCTGTGGTTCTGTATAACGGGTTACAGAAGCATTAGGTGTGTGATGCTAACTTAATAATGAACCTAAATCATAGCTAAAAGGTATAGCTAGGTTAGCGAAACATGTGAGAAGGTTAAACATCGGTTCGCTGTATTGGAAGTGAAGTTAGGTAAGGTAATACATGGGAATTGAGTTTCAGATTGGGAATTTGTGGGTTCTGTATAAATAGTTTTTAGGGGTATTTAAAAGATTATATTATTATGATAATAGGTTTAAAACATTGTTAACCTAGTTGACTAAGGTGGGAATACACCTTAGGTGAATTAAAATCCGTCTTGATTAAGCTTATTACATGTAAGAGCTTAGAATACTCTAAGACATTACCTAGAGGGAAGGATTTAGTTGACGTGTGAATTGACTATATAAATGCCCTAGGAGTGAGATAAGGCTTAAGGTTTTACTTGGAAAAATTCTAGAGGCTAATATAAGTTGAACAATCAAAAGCTCACCTAGGGAATAATACCCGGTATAAATGAGATAAACTAGGAAAGTGTCATCACATGAAATCATGAACTGACACGTTATTTCTAATCAACGTTAGGTCCTAACGAACACCAACTGGGACCCCGGGTGTGAGACGACACATGCTTGATCCAGGTATGGACATTGTGGTTCGTATGTTGCCGTGTTACACGGCTTGTGTGCTGTGTGCCTTGTTTGTTTATGACCACAAGATTAATGCATGAAAACGGATGTTTGTTTTACCGTGCTTGTTGTCTGTTGTGACTTGTTAAGGCATGTGAATGGAATGTGTATTTTCCTTGCTTACCTGCTTACTATTATTGTGCATATTGCTTGCGCGCACACAGTAGTGTAGTCCCTTCTCGTTGATGAATCCTTGGGATAAAACACAACGATCTTCGTAAACGAACTAAAGGAACTACAAAAAGGGAAAACTCCTCTTAACTATAGAGGACCTCTAAAACCCACTATGGTGTCAAATTATCAAAGATAATGATAAGCAAATACCTTGAGAAGGAATAGGGAGACACCCTTTGTATCCGGGGTAGAGACCAATAATCAAAAAAAAAAAAAAGAATAGGGAGACGGACCCTTTGTATCCGGGGTAGAGACCAATAAAATTAAAAGGAAGAGGGAGACAGACCCTTTGTATCCGGGGTAAAGACCAATAAAATAAAGAGGAATAGGGAGACGGACCCTTTGTATCCGGGGTAAAGACCAATAAAATAAAGAGGAATAGGGAGACGGACCCTTTGTATCCGGGGTAAAGACCAATAAAATAAAGAGGAATAGGGAGACGGACCCTTGGTATCCGGGGTAGACCATGATATTAAAAGGAATAGGGAGACGGACCCTTTGTATCCGGGGTAGAGACCAGAGCATTAAGGATAGGGAGACGGACCCTTTGTATCCGGGGCAGAGGCTAGTAACATGGAAAAAGGAATAGGGAGATGGACCCTTGTATCCGGGGCAATGGCCAGTAACATTTAAAAACAATAGAGAGAGAAAGAGCTATCCGGGAATGGAGGATTAGCTATGGACAAGATGTACTCTCCAAATTGTGGTGATAAGAGAATTCACAAATAACCCTTAAAGAAACAAGGAAAGATTAGCACCTACATGAGATGGTCACGGGATCTAAATTACATCCCCAGACTTGGTGCAAGGAAAGAGAGAAAAATACACTTTAAGGGAACAAGTGAAAAGAAATGAAAACACACAACGCTCATACGATCCCATAGTGAGGATCATGGGTATTACATACCTATGCACACGTTTTATTATGTACATGATTGCTGTTGTATTACTAGCAGCTTGTTGTGCTTGGTTGTTGTTTGTAACACCCCTACTACGCACAACACATTACTTGGAATCGCAGCGGGAAATAAACAACTAAACAGTAACTAAACGAATGGTGCTACAATGCCGTCAACCACCCACGTGGCTAACAAGGCTGAATAAATACAATTGTACCGGTCTGATGATCAGACTCCCGAGCGTAGAACTAATAACCATATATATACATCAACATAATACCGAGTGTTTACATAATCCTTCACTGTATACCGTCACTGTAAACCATCTTAAACAAGTATATAATACGCCACGGGAGCACAGGCGCATCCCGGGCAAACATCCAAAAGTACTCCAAAAGTAGCTACACCCTAGGATCTAGAGCCACTCCGCTTCTTCGATCCTCATCCTGCAGTATAAGAAATATGGATCCCCCGAGGGGGTCAGCAACCCTTGGCTGGCATGGTTAACGCGCAGCCCATCGACTACCGGAATGCGCGCAACTATTTGTCATGATGACATGGTATTTATTTTAAAACACACAACACATACATATATAACATAACATGGGTATTGTACACATCATAACACACATCACACACATACAATTCCTTTTAGGAAGAGAACCAACACAGTTAGTCCCCATTGAGAGCTTAGAGAATGTTGCCATGCTCATACTTAGCTCGTTACATAACTCGTTACCGTCCGGTTAGATTGAACGGTTAACTTAACACAAGGTGCCTCGGATATAGTGATCCAAGTACACCGAAATAACACATAGTATGCCCCTGTGGCCCGACGTGAGTCAGTAAAATAGCCTTGGTTAAGCTAAAGGGAAGGTTAGAAACCAAATTGGAAACTTAACCATAACATACAGAGAGAATCGAACCGGTTATGACATCGACTCCCCCATACTCACACGCGTGGCCGGAACAGACCGGACTCCTCACTTCCCCCGTTACCCTTGTTAGTAGTTCGTCATTGAACTCAATAAACAATCCACAATAATAGGTCAAGTCTTGTTAGACACACACAAGGGAAGAGAGAGTCATAGTTAACAACATAATGATATTTAACAACTGTAAACTCTTTACATGGTTTAATCTTACAAGGTCATAAACACACAGAAAAACAAACAACACACAAGCCGGTGTAAACCGGTAGGCAACAGACTGCAAGAAAACCATACCTTGGTCCTTGCCTCGTTTCGTTTCCACCTTGAGAGAATCCTATACACATTAGTAACGTCGGTTAATTATTTATTTAACTTCACACTTACTAAGTATTCAACATGATTGTATGACATGTTTTAATGTCTAATCTTACCCTAGGTTACCTTCATTATACACCCTAGGGTTAACTACATAAGTCACATTCTTTTCTGTTTTTTTTTTTCAAGTTTTAGGTCCGACCGGACTTGCCGACCGGACTTGTCCATGTCCGGTCGATTCCAGAGAGTTTCTCCCCTTCGGAAATTTAGCCCGACCGGACTTGCCAAGTCCGGTCCTATGTCCGGTCGATTCCAGTAACTCAATCCGTACACAAATTACAAGCCCGACCGACCTTGCAAGTCCGGTCCCAAGGTCGGTCCATTCCAGAAGCCAATTCTCGCAGGGTAAACTGGGCCCGACCGAACTTGCAAGTCCGGTCGCAAGTCCGGTCTGCCCCAAATTTTGTTTTCCTTTTTACATTCAACTCCAAACTTCACCCCATATAACCTAGTACCCCCTAACCTCTTTTGGGCACTTCAAACACAACTTAAGACATCCTTAAACACTCATAAAACTCATTTTCCAATTCCTTAAGCCTTTTTACTTATATCTTCACAAAATTCCTAACACTTACAATGTTTACTCCTAGTTTTTCAAGTGGTGTTTCACACCTAAGATAACTACTATCCCAAAAGCTTCCTCCTTATTTTAACATCATCTCCCAAGCATCATCTCTCACAACTAATTCCTTATATCCCTCTTGAAACTCTTTTCCTAGTGTACACTTCTCCTTATTTTACCAAAGTTTGCCTAGGTATTTACCTAAGTCCCAAAGTGACTTTGGTACTTACTAAATCTCAAGATCATGCCTAAGTCCTTATTACACTCTAGAGTACTTCCTAGTTCATCAAAATTCCTTTACAACTCTTGAACTCCTTATGCATTTTCTAAATTTCGACATAGTTTCTCCTAGCATTTTGTTACACCTTAGCACATTATTTTCATCATTAAACATCCTAGAACACTAAGAACACCAAGAACACTTTCTTACACAACTTCACCAAAATTCACACTACATCACAATATAGTGCATAATTGAATTGCATGGCACTTAGGCCCTTAAAATGCATGGCTCTTAGGCCCTTAAAGTGCTTAAATCATAAACACTGAATTTCCACAATATATATGCCTTTAACCTGCGATTACATACAACAAGACATATGTTATTTTACTAGTCTCCTTGAGAACATTTACTAGGTCATTTACCATTTGCTCTTTAGGTAGTTTTAATAAGCAATTATAGGCTCATTTCTCCTAAGGCATTAAACAACATTAAGTTAGTAGATTTACCTCTTTTTCCAAAACACTTCCTTCTTGTTTCCTTACAAAACCGTATGGTATTTTGATTCCTTGTCAAGTTCTAGACAATATACAAACATTATAATGAGTATTCAAGCTTTGAGCTTCATCTCATTGTAAACCCTAATTTTGCATTGTTTCAAAAACATTAATGTAGTTGTTTTACCTTGCTCTTTGAAGAGAGTTTGAATATATAACAAGAGAGGACTCCACCTAGTCCATGAAGAGTTGAAATGAAGCTAGAACAAAGTCACACAAAGAGCTATATCAATGTGTATTTTCGGTCAAGGTAAGAACATGGAGGAAACATGATTTTTCTTTGAGATTCCTTACCTAGAAGCAAAGGAGATCAACAATATGTCAAAAGACAAGCTCAAGCTCCTTCAATGGTGGAACACCTTGGCACCGAAATGGG
>CM041778.1:273822571-274130419 GCA_023374045.1 Limonium bicolor | reverse complement strand
AAAACATATCCATGTTTGGTCTTATTTTGAAGAGCTTAAATTTCGGAAAACGGTGATATAATTTTTTTTCATTTTGGACCTATATTTCAAAAGTTACAACCATTTAAAATTTATTATATTAAAAATATTATACAGTCAGCATGATACATGACACCTCAGAGGCCACATGGCACAGTCCATACATTGCTTCACGCGGTCGTCCCGCACAATCTAGTTTGCCATTTTTTATATACTTAAAAAAGTAGTTAATTTATTCAATTCCTTCAAATTTTTAAAAGTGAGATGATGTTTGCATTTACCTACAACTTACTTTCGTATTACGTGAACCGTTGCCAAGTTTTTTTTACGAATTGTAGCAACGTTCTACAACGACTAAACAAAGGGATACTGCAACTTTATCACGTGAGCGATTAGATTTAGTAACTAAATCGCCTCATGTAGTCAATTTGTAGAAATTTATTCAATATCTTAAATGAATGTACTATTAAATAGGGGAGAGAAAAAAGTAACAAACATCACATGGTGATGCACGTTAATATAGAAGTAGTTACTATTTTTTTAAACATTTAGTCTTAAAACATATTGGTAGTATTATGTTTATCCAAATTCAAATTTGTATAAGAAAACAATTCATCATTTAGTCTTAAAACATATTGGTAGTATTACTTATATGGCTAATGTTATTTTTGAAATATTAAATGATAATATATATATATATATATAAATATATATGGTTTGAATATTTATAAATATTGTATTTAAGTACATACAAAATTTTGTCTATTTACTCATAATTCTAAGGTTTATTATTAGTCTTCATGTAATTTACTTACACCGTAACTTCAGTAATCAGTATCTATGGTGGGAGATGAAAGAACGACACTCCACAAAACGGAAAGAGAAGAAATTAGAGCACTGATAAATTATAAATAACCCATACAAAACGGAAGCGTTCTTTATAGTCCACAAATAAATAAAGATACTCCATTGACGGGAGGAAAGAGAAAATAAATTAGAGCAATAATTTACGACAGGAAAGAGAAAAATACAATGATAAGTTAAGGACAACGCTTACAAAACATAAGCGTTCTTTATAGTGCACAAATAAAGAACGATACTCCATTGACAGGTGGAAAGAGAAAACAAATTAGAGCAATGATTAATTGGAGGAAAGAGAAAAATATTATGAACGGTGAGAAAAGGGAAGAAAGTGAAAAATGAAAAAAAGAAAAGTTTAGAGCAGTTATAAGTATAAAATAACGCTTACAAAACATAAGCATCCTTTATAGTGCACACATAAATAATGATTTTCCATTAATACTCCATCCTGTTCAAAATAAATGTTGTTTTGGACAATTTCACACTTTTAAGGAAGAGTTTAAAATGACTAGTGTATCCTTACTTTTTGTATGAGAAGAATAAAAAAGTAAGTATACTTTATGTGTAAGACAAAAAAGTAGAGTTCAATGACATTAATAATTAAAAAAAATGAAAAGGGTAAAACTAGAAAGTAAGATACAAAAAATCTAAAACGATAAATAATTTGAACATAAGTCACAAGTCTAAAACGACATTGATTTTGAACAGGAGGGGGTATGATGAAAGAGAAAAAAATTGAGTAGTAGGAAGGAGGAAAGAGGGAAGGGGTGATTAACGTGAGGAAAAAGAAAAAGGGTAATTAACTATATACAAATATATTATATTTTTTATATACTTAAAAAAAGTAGTTAATTTACTCAGCTCGTTCAAAATTTTAAAAGTGAGTTGTTGTCTGCATTAATCTTGTAACACCCCAACTCAATCCAAATGTGGTCTCGCAACTCAACAGCATATATATATACATGTCACAGCGGAATTCTTTACACTCCAGGACCTTGCCACGGTCTGACTACAGAATATACCGAACATTAGTACATAACAACCTTAACCAAATGCATATTCTTCTTACAATCCTCTCAACAACCTATAATATTACTAACTCAATTGCCATACGAGGGTACATGCACAAACTCGTATGTCACACTTAATCCTTAACACTTGTATCCTCTTCTTACTCTTGCGACGGCCGCTTCTGATGTACCTGTGTAGTAAAAACAGCCCCCAAAGGGGGTCAGCACGAATGCTGGTACATCCCCTCATGGCCCCCAAGCTAACGTGGCTACGACGACTAATTGTCGATAGCAATGGAGTTGATTAGCTGCACCAATATAATAGTAAGTGCAGTAAACAACAAACTCAGATATGAACAATCAAGTTCACACACAATGAACGACTTAAATGCGTTCCCTTAATTAGAGAGTTAATTATTTAACTCCTTAAGTAATGTTCCCTCTTAATATTAGTCCAACCTTATCTCACCTCAATCTTAGTCTTATCTTAATCTTAGAAACAACCATCCTTTAATAAGGAGTGGATGATTATCTTTATCTTAATTATACAAACCATCCTTTAAAGAGGAATGGTTGCAACTCATCTTAACCTTACCTTAATCTTAAACTTAACAATACAAACCATCCTTTAAAAAGGAATGGTTGCAACTTATCTTAACCTTACCTAATCTCAATCTTAACTTATCTCAGTATACAACCGTTCCTGGAGGGGAATGGTTGAGCTTAATTCGAACCTGGGATTTAGGTGATCCCACCGCACCATCTTAATGCCACCTACTCTGGACGGGAGTCCAGCGCAGCTGAGCGGCAACCGGCCCTAGGCTACAAGTCCGAAGACAAGTCCTTAAGCGGAGGGCGGATCTGATTCAGATACCGTCCCCCTTTTTCCTTAGCATGCATGACCGGAGATCGGTCCCGGTTCCTCACTCAAGTTCCAGTTAGTAGTAATCTCAAGACCATTTGTTGGTTAACCTCTTTGGTTCATATCGTCCCTTATTAGGGAGCGTTCCTTAGTCTCACTCAATTCTTACTAAACATTGGTTAGTAAGTTCTCACGGTATGTTGTGTTAGTTTTCAAACATCACACAAAACAATAAATATAATATATCCGGTTGCATGCTTTATATTGTTTAGTGAGCACACAAAACAAATAGCACACAAGCCGAGGGACACCTCGTTAGCAAGCAGGTCACAAGAGAACTGTACCGTTCACCGTTGGTCGTTGCTGCTTACTCTCTTCCGGAGTCCAAACTCCCAAGTCCTAAAACATTCATTCAGTTTTAGGTTGTTAATCACTTAACTTAATTCAACTTACTTAACTTACTTAACCCTTAATGATCCCCACCTAACACCTCTTAAGTCTTACAACTTAATCTTGCAAGCTTAATCTTAAACTTTTAAGTTTATTCTTAACTTAATCCCTTAGGTCTTTATACCTCTAAGCATCATTGCCCCCTTAATGGGGTACCATTAATACCACTAAACTCTCTTAGGGTTTCTTTTTTTTTTTTTATGGTCCGACCGACCCACCCCCTGGGTAGGTCGGCTACAGAGAACATCCAACTTCACAGTTTCAGCCCGACCGACCCAGACTGGGGTCGGTCCCCTGGGTAGGTTGGCTGCAGAAACTTCCCATACATTGTCAAACTTTCTCCAAATTTTTCCTCAAGCCTCCTAATGTGTTCTAACATCATTTGGCACATCAAACACACCTTATAACCTCCACCAACTCATTAAACAACTTCCAAGATCTTCTCAAACATTTGCTCAATTCTTACAAACACTCCTAACACTTATCATATAATTCCTTACATTACCAACTTGTATCTTTACCAAAACTTCAACCAACCCAAGTGTTCCCTCCTTAACAGTTTGGGCACTTCATAAACATTATTTTCCATCTTCAGTTCATTTACCAAAACTTCCTCAAGTCATCTTACATGACCATGCACAAATTCCTCTCTTTTCCATTTGTTACTCATCATTCCTAAACTCTTGGGCATACCTAAACATTTCTTGTCATCCTCTTAGTACCTTAACCTTGTTCTTCTTTACCTTAACTATACTACACCCTCCTTGGGCATTTCCACCTTCTTTTACTCACTTACTCACCATTCTCACGATCATACGCTCTTTTACATTCCTAGTCATTTTCCTTGATGACTTACAACATTCCCCAACCTTTTCACTTCCATCACCCAAGTCCACACATTACCATTCAACTAAACCTTACTAGTCCACCGCTAACATCATCACACTTACACAAGGTTCTCAAAACTCTCATTGTCTTACTCTCTAGTTCATACATAAATCTCCTTAAGGCATTATACACCTTTCCTTAAAACTTATGCACAAGTCTTACATTCCTCATATCATGATTTTTTGTGGTTTAGTACACTCGCCAATCCTCTAATTCCTCCTAGACATCTCTAGGTCACTCTAAACCTCAAGAACTCCTTAGTTAACTCATTTCCACCCAATTTTTCTTTTCATGCTCCCTAGTAAACCCTAGGGCATATCAACTCACCACTACCACTTAAACACTTTGTTTTCTACTCAAATTTCGCCATAGCTTCTCTAGCATCTTATCATGCCCAACTGCATTGTTTTCCTCATTCAACCATCTCACACACATCAAGTTCTTTCTCATCATATCTCATCACCCAAACCAACTCATTCACAACAACTCAATATATTGCAATAATCTTAAATTGCATAGCACTAAGGCTCTTAAATGACATGGCTCTTAGGCCCTTAAATGACTTAAACTTAAACACTGAATTTCCCACATATAAAAGCTTTCAACCTGCAAATACACCCATCAATCTCATAGTAATTATAATGCTCTTAAAATCCACCTTAAACTTGTATTACTAACTCATTCTCATTAGCTCCTTAGTCACAAGTTCACAAGCTTATTTAAGTTCTTTTTCTTAGGTTATATAACCCAATACACAATGTAAGCTATAAGCCACATTGGTATCCACCTAAACTCATCCCTTAAAACTTAAACCACTATTAGGTAAGCATTTTACCTTGTTTTCTCAAGCTTATCTTAACTTCCTCCTTAGACCTTCTTCTTCCATGAATCTCGGCCACCACTTAAATTCCCCTTGCCAATGTTCTAATCAATATTCAATGACTCATATGAGTACTAAACAATACACTAACCTCAAGGAATAAAAACCTAGGTTAGAAATGTGTTCTAAGGCATAAAAGTGGATGATTACCTTTGAAGTCTCAAGGTAGACTTTGGCATTGAATGAAATAGGACCTCCACTAGTCCTTGGTGAATAAATCAAGCTAGAACAAGGCATAAAAACATGGCCCCATGAGAAGGAATTTTTGGCCATATAAGGAAGATGATGGAAACTTGGCTTTTCTTACATTTTCTTTACCTTAAGAGAATGGAGAAGCTAATGAGCTCTTCAAACTTGATTTTCCCCCATCAATGGAGATTTCCCATGGCTCCAAAATGAAGCTTTTCCAATTTTGTAAAGATAGAAAGCTAGAGCTTGAGCTAACTAAGAGATATATGTGTTTAGTTTTTGATTTGGAGCTAAAATGAGCAAGTTATGGACATTTGAAGGTGGAGCAAGAATGGAGGCTTCTCTTACGTGAATGGAGAAGGGAGGAGGTGAAGAAAACCGTGTGAAGAGGAGGAATGAAGAGAGAGAAGAAGAAAGGTAGGCTAATATAAGATATTTGCTTTAATAAAGCAAATAGTACTCCTTTTACTTATCTCTTCTTTTCTTCCTTATTTGACTACTTGTGGTGACTCATCCTCCCTTAGAAAACCGGCCCCCTATCTTAAATAAGGCTAGTCATGGTCTTTGTTGACCAACTAATTAGCTTATATTGATTAAAACTTAAACTAGTCACTATTTGGCACTATTCACAAATTAGTGCACATATTTCTGAAATTTTTGATTTCCCATTGATTTAGGCTTCCTAATGTGATACTAATTAGTACACATGTTGATTAAAGAGTAATGATGGACATTTAGCCACTCAAAACTCAATTCTAAGACAATTTCTCAAAAATGTGCTTTAAGACTTCTTAAAGCACATTTTGTGTTTTAACTTGTTTTTCAGCTTGGTTTTCTTTGGTATTTGGTTTAAAATGACCATTAGAATATTACTAAGGTCTTATCATGATATTTGTGTACTCACCCAAGTCTCTTCAAGCTTAGAGCACATTTTTGCCCTAATTGCCCTTAAGACATTTTTTTTATGTTTTCCTTGGTTTAAATTGTCTACCAATCTTTTTAAGGCATATTTTAGCCTTTCTACATCATAATTTGATGTTTACTTAGCATACTTAGGTTTTGGGTATTTCAATCTACCCCCCTTAAAAGGACTTTGACCCCAAAGTTCCCGTGCATCTTATCTCATTAGAATACATGTATCACCTCATTCCTCAGATCATATAGATCATACTTATGTATACTTAATCTCATTGGATCATTAGATCCGCCATATTCTTATACTTAAATATCACACAACATGCTTAAGCATGTATAACACTCAAAATTCTCTTTGTTTCTTTTGATGATTAAAACATTCACATAACTTCCAACGTATTCTCCCATGTCACCGGTCCGTAGACAATGGCTCATTTGTCCTCGTCACCATGGGCCAGAATACAAAACACTCTGCTCTCCCCATGTCACCGGTCCGAAGACAAAGGCTCGTGCGACCTCGACTTCATGGGCGAGACTCAGTAAAAAGGTAATCCTTTTTACGAGGTCATGTGAGGAATAATTCCTCTAATTAAAAATACAATCAACTCCAATTTCATTTTATCCTAAGGCCTCTATCCTTAGTGTGATTTAATTGTGACCACTGGTAGGGAGTTTCAGGAATCATCCTACCCTGATGTGATCAGCATCAGTGTAGAACCATCCTTCCACTCCAATTTGTGTTTGGTTTCCCTTGATCCCTAGAAAATCAAGTTCCACCTCCCACGTCATTTTCAAACATCAGATAATTCACTCATGTCCAATTTCTATCTTTTTAGTTCTTCCTAATCATAATCAATACATCTCCCAAGTGTGGACTCAGTCCATCAAACATTCCCGATTCATCTCTTAGTAATTACCTCAAGACTTAAATTCCTACTAAGTTCTATAACTGTCCCATACCAACTTCTACTGTCTCATACCACATAGCATTTCTATTTCCTAACTCATAATCATATCAAATTGTATCTCATAATGTTATCTTATTCTTATCTCACTCATAGTCTCATATCGACTCATACCTCATATATTCCTTATTTCTTAAGTCTCCTTAAACCTCTTCCTTAATTCTCTTAACTTGTACTCACACCGGACTTAACAAGATAGGTACTTAATATGTATGGTATTCACATCTTCTGTGTGCAATAACCATGATTTATCTCAAAATGTTTATGTAAAACATATTCTCAAATTATTTTGTGCTATGCACACCGTAGTTTATGTACTCAGTACACAACATACGCTAAGCGGTTTTCGCTCTACCCCCCTTAAAATGGATTACGCCCACGTAATCAACATTATATCATCCTTGAACATAAGTTCAAGATGTCTAATTCTTACCAAGCATTCTAGCTTCCATGTCATCTATCTTTCTTATAATTCGATCAGAAATGACTTAGTCTCTGTATCGAGGATTCTTAACGGTACTTATACCATATTCTTAACTTAGTTTGGTCTAATCTCAAAGGTAGTGATCTGCTAGCTTCCGCTGCACCACTCTGATGTTCTTAGGCTTAAGTGCTTCACTTATCTTTTTATGGCATTGTATATCCTCCTGCCTCCTTACAGTTTAGGTATATTGGTCTCTCAATGGACACGTGTTATCTTTATATATACACAGCCTTAATGAGTTGTAACTCGTCTATCCATTCTCCTTGAAGATCTTATGTTCATACTCTTAGTGTTTTCTCGAATGTCTAAGTTGTTCTTTCCAACTGACCTTTGGTGTGAGGATGATCCTTAATTTGAAACTACTGTTTAGTGCGCATTGCGCTTTATAGTCTTAATCCCTTACATCTTAAGACATGTCCAATGTCTGTACTTAACAATCCGTGCTCTTCGCACTTTATAGTCCTTAATTATCTGTTCTCTGGTTCCTCTGTGTTGCTGGTTCAACTGAAAACTTCTCCTCGACTGTTTGTGGTAGTAGATGTTCTTGTCTGATCTTGCGTCGTTGTCCGTGGTACGGAGTCGACTACCTCCCGTGTTCCTTACACCACTCATTCACATGCATGGGGTACCTTACTGGTACATTACTACTTACCCAACTAACTCATAAATGAGCGTGTCAGGCCTGCAAGCCCCTGTGGGGTGCAGTCGTCCCACGTCTCGTTTTAGTAAACTCATAGTGTCAGTCACACGTTTAGCTATTGCTAATTATGAAGTATTCTGTTGTCGATCTACTCTTTCATCGTTCCATAATAACATTTATTGTTCTTCTTGAAGTCAATCAAGGGAAATCCAGTTTCTGTGTTCTTGGTTATGGTATGCTCCAGCTCCTTTCTGTATTCCGTACTGATTCGGTCTCTTAATAATTGAGGTCTCTTCCGTAGAGCCTCTTATCTTGTTCCTCATATTTATGCTACTAGGAATGCACTTCCAGTTCCTTAAGGAATGGGTTGTGTGCTTCCTGTGTAATCTTACCAAACCAGGTCCAGACTACTGGCCTCAATGCTCAGTTCGTCTACCATCTTATTTTCTTACTTATGCTGGTCTTAACTCATAAATCTAATTGCCTCAGTGTCAATATTTGACGGCTCATACATAATGGTCGCCTTACCGTGCACCATGACTTAATCCACTTATCTAACTATTATACTCACGACCATTACTACCGTGGTAGTTGGCCTTTACCATGTTGCCCATTAATGGTGCAACCTCTTACTCACTTATTCTAATGTCTTACCTTATACTCAATCCCTTCTTGGTGTAAACACACTGGGAGTTCTCTCATTCCGGTATTGGCGGTTGTCGTACCGTGTTGTAAAATAGTTGACTCTTGATATGAAGATGTTCTGCTCCAATCTCAGATTCGTAAGTAGGCTAATCTCTTTCGCTTTCTTTCATCCTTAGTGATGTTATCTACCATGTAATTTAACTGGTTACTGAAGAAGTCATCCACTGAATCATAAGCTCTTCTGAGCATTGATTAATTGACGTGCCATAATGTGCAGTCACAATGTTTATCTCTGACAATTACTAATTCTTACATCCTGGGTGTTGGATATGGGGTCTATCTGTGCAACCTTCCTTATTACTCAAGTGTATCTGACCTGTTCTAAAGTAATCTCAATTTTACAGTTTCCATTCTCTAACAAAAGCGTATTGCATCTCTAATAAGTGAAAGCCCTTTTGAGGGGTTCATTCCCACTCATAGCCTCACAACAAGGAGTGGTATCCCCACCCTAAAAGGCATGGTTCGTTCTCTGCTCCTGTCCTTAGCATTATCTCAATATTCTCATTGGTACCCTTTCTTGGTAATGTTCTTCCCATTCTAAGTTATAGGTTTGGTAACCGTTCATATCTACAAATTGTAGTCCCTTCGTGGCTTAAACAAGCTCTCTCATAACTTACCGCGCCTTGGGCTCTGATGTGGTTAACATCCTTGGCTCGTAGGCTCTTAATGCTTAATGTCTCAGTTCATTATTTGTACTCTTACTCATCTGCAGGTCATCCCTATAAGATTCTGGTTCTTTGAGCACTATCCACCGTTAGGTTACATACTAAATGTAGCATCGGGTTTCATGATAAGTTGCTGCATCCTGCTTCCTGCTAGGGAAGTTGTTCAGGTGATCTGAGGTTACTTAATGTCTTTGACAACGCTGTCATTTTACTAGACTTATGTCTTTTAATAGTCAAGGTTAGGTTCGTATTAGGCGTTTGCCTTAAGGTGTCCAAGTTGGATATCATCCTGTCATCTTATACTCCCATCTCAACGCTTCGTTCAGCTTCCGTTGACTATGCCACCCGTTGATGATCAATCATACTTGGTGTTAATGAGTTAAACAACCAGTGTTAACTGTCATTCATCAGCTGTTCGGCTCGACTTTGCCCGCTCTGTGGGGGTAGTCCTCTGAGCTTTCCTTTTTCCAGGATTGTACGATTTTAATCCTTAGTAGGTTATAGCTTACGTTTATTTCTTTTATCCTTGTTTTCTGGGTTTTCCAACATCTTCATTGAAGAATGTTGTTATTGGTACTCTTAGTGGTCACTCTGGGAGTCTTATCCCGTTTTCGTGGTAAGTCGTTGCTTCAACAGTCTCGATAGTATTTTATAATACATCCCCTGTATGTTATTGCTTACATAGTGTTTTGCTCGCAATACCGAGCGATCTCTTAGGTTTTCCCCTTGGAGTTCGGGATTGTGTTCTTACCGTACTGTCGGTTGTTGTTGTAGTGGGTTATACCGTTGCTAATATTTGTATGGTTTAGTATTTCATCTAAGCTCAGCTCCCTGCTGACTGATGTGTCGGTTCATCTCATCATGGTCAGGCCGTCCGGCCCTTCCAAGGTCCTATTTTTCTGTTCTTATGGATTTACAATCCGGTATTAATATATGCTACAACTGTAGCGTTTTCCTATTTTGCCTTGATGGCTTTTCGTGTGGCTTAATCGTGGTAGCACTTGCTATGGCAAGTGCGCCATGCAGGATGGGCTATTGGTACAAGGTACGTTGGTAGCGATACTTCATTCTAATTTCCATGTAATTGGTAGTCCTCGGGACTCCTTCGATAATATCTTATTTTGGATAACTAACCATCCGGCAGTTTCCTTGTTGTTTGACAGTACTGTCATCTATTAGGGCATTCCTCTTTCTGAGGGAATCCCTTAATATCCTCTTGTGTCTTAATCCTCGCTCCTGTTTCCACACATTTTGTTGTGGTTACTCAGTAATGGTTCTCCTCTAAGCACTACATTGTAGTCTTATTTCAGTATACAATTTGCATGTGTTTCCACCGTTGTTCGCGTTGTGTCGGCCAGGTTTGTAACCTTTTTCATTGTATGGGGTTTGGAGTTCCCGTTTCTAACTGGACTTTCCAGTAATCTCAATCCTCATGCTTTGTATTATCCCACTGTTATGCTCACTCGGACCGCTGTCCGGTACTCATGTCTCTTATCATTTCCTTATCCATTGCACGCGTAGTGCTTCCCTTACCATTGGTATCGCGGGTTATTCGACTGCGTAGCATGTCGACCCATGTTGCCGGTAATTTCCGTTCCCTTACTGATAGTATTCCATAGGTAGCGCCTGTTTCTCAGCTACGCTCCATTAAAACCTCCAAGTTCTCCATAACTGTTGTGCAACAAGATGTTTCTCGTATTGCTCACTGTTAGCTAACTGCCAGATCGGGTTTCCCCGAGTAAGAGAAGGCTTTCTTCTCTCTGGCGTTTGTTCCACATATTTAGGGTTAGGGATGTGGAGGGCGGGCCTAGGTACTATGGATGTCCGGTAAACACCAGGAAGTCCTGACTAACGCACCTCTCACTCTATCTCTCAACCCTTAACCCATAACTCAATCTCAACCTCATCATTCTCCTAAGTTCGGTATTTCTTGTCTTCAGAGCGTAACTACGCTCTGATACCACTTTTTGTAACATCCCAACTCAATCCAAATGTGGTCTCGCAACTCAACAGCATATATATATACATGTCACAGCGGAATTCTTTACACTCCAGGACCTTGCCACGGTCTGACTACAGAATATACCGAACATTAGTACATAACAACCTTAACCAAATGCATATTCTTCTTACAATCCTCTCAACAACCTATACATCTTACTAACTCAATTGCCATACGAGTGTACATGCACAACTCGTAGGTCACACTTAATCCTTAACACTTGTATCCTCTTCTTACTCTTGCGACGGCCGCTTCCTGATGTACCTGTGTAGTAAAAACAGCCCCCAAAGGGGGTCAGCACGAATGCTGGTACGATCCCCTCATGGCCCCCAAGCTAACGTGGCTACGACGACTAATTGTCGATAGCATGGAGGTTGATTAGATGCACAATATAATAGTAAGTGCAGTAAACAACAACTCAGATATGAACAATCAAGTTCACACACAATGAACAACTTAAATGCGTTCCCTTAATTAGAGAGTTAATTATTTAACTCCTTAAGTAATGTTCCCTCTTAATCTTAGTCCAACCTTATCTCACCTCAATCTTAGTCTTATCTTAATCTTAGAAACAACCATCCTTTAATAAGGAGTGGATGTCACTTATCTTTATCTTAATTATACAAACCATCCTTTAAAGAGGAATGGTTGCAACTCATCTTAACCTTACCTTAATCTTAAACTTAACAATACAAACCATCCTTTAAAAAGGAATGGTTGCAACTTATCTTAACCTTACCTTAATCTCAATCTTAACTTAATCTCAGTATACAACCGTTCCTGGAGGGGAATGGTTGTAGCTTAATTCGAACCTGGGATTTAGGTGATCCCACCGCACCATCTTAATGCCACCTACTCTGGACGGGAGTCCAGCGCAGCTGAGCCGGCAACCGGCCCTAGGCTACAAGTCCGAAGACAAGTCCTTAAGCGGAGGGCGGATCTGATTCAGATACCGTCCCCCTTTTTCCTTAGCATGCATGACCGGAGATCGGTCCCGGGTTTCCTCACTCAAGTTCCAGTTGGTAGT
Source organism: Limonium bicolor (assembly GCA_023374045.1). Taxonomy (NCBI): domain Eukaryota; kingdom Viridiplantae; phylum Streptophyta; class Magnoliopsida; order Caryophyllales; family Plumbaginaceae; genus Limonium; species Limonium bicolor. The sequence goes on along the minus strand of CM041778.1, from coordinate 274,117,858 downwards.
AATCTCAAGACCATATTTGTTGGTTAACCTCTTTCGGTTCATATCGTCCCTTATTAGGGAGCGTTCCTTAGTCTCACTCAATTCCTAACTAAACATTGGTTAGTAAGTTCTCACGGTATGTTGTGTTAGTTTTCAAACATCACACAACAAAACAATAAATATAATATATTCCGGTTGCATGCTTTATCTTATTTAATAAGCACACAAAACAAATAGCACACAAGCCGAGGGACACCTCGTTAGCAAGCAGGTCACAAGAGAACTGTACCGTTCACCGTTGGTCGTTCGGCTGCTTACTCTCTTCCGGAGTCCAAACTCCCAAGTCCTAAAACATTCATTCAGTTTTAGGTTGTTAATCACTTAACTTAATTCAACTTACTTAACTTACTTAACCCTTAATGATCCCCACCTAACACCTCTTAAGTCTTACAACTTAATCTTGCAAACTTAATCTTAAACTTTTAAGTTTATTCTTAACTTAATCCCTTAGGTCTTTATACCTCTAATCATCATTGCCCCCTTAATGGGGTACCATTAATACCACTAAACTCTCTTAGGGTTTTTTTTTTTTATGGTCCGACCGACCCCACCGACCGACCCCACCCCCTGGGTAGGTCGGCTGCAGAGAACATCCAACTTCACAGTTTCAGCCCGACCGACCCAGACTGGGGTCGGTCCCTTGGGTAGGTCGGCTGCAGAAACTTCCCATACATTGTCAAACTTTCTCCAAATTTTTCCTCAAGCCTCCTAATGTGTTCTAACATCATTTGGCACATCAAACACACCTTATAACCTCCATCAAACTCATTAAAACAACTTCCAAAGATCTTCTCAAACATTTGCTCAATTCTTACAAACACTCCTAACACTTATCATATAATTCCTTAAATTACCAACTTGTATCTTTACCAAAACTTCAACCAACCCAAGTGTTCCCTCCTTAACAGTTTGGGCACCTCATAAACATTATTTTCCATCTTCAGTTCATTTACCAAAACTTCCTCAAGTCATCTTACATAACCATGCACAAATTCCTCTCTTTTCCATTTGTTACTCATCATTCCTAAACTCTTGGGCATACCTAAACATTTCTTGTCATCCTCTTAGCACCTTTACCTTGTTCTTCTTTACCTTAACTATACTACACCCTCCTTGGGCATTTCCACCTCCTTTTACTCACTTACTCACCATTCTCACGATCATACGCTCTTTTACATTCCTAGTCATTTTCCTTGATGACTTACAACATTCTCCTACCTTTTCACTTCCATCACCCAAGTCCACACATTACCATTCAACTAAACCTTACTAGTCCACCACTAACATCATCACACTTACACAAGGTTCTCAAAACTCTCATTGTCTTACTCTCTAGTTCATACCTAAATCTCCTTAAGGCATTATACACCTTTCCTTAAAACTTATGCACAAGTCTTACATTCCTCATATCATGATTTTGGTGTGTTTAGTACACTCGCCAATCCTCTAATTCCTCCTAGACATCTCTAGGTCACTCTAAACCTCAAGAACTCCTTAGTTTACTCATTTCCACCCAATTTTTCTTTTCATGCTCCCTAGTAAACCCTAGGGCATATCAACTCACCACTACCACTTAAACACTTTGTTTTCTACTCAAATTTCGCCATAGCTTCTCTAGCATCTTATCATGCCCAACTGTATTGTTTTCCTCATTCAACCATCTCACACACATCAAGTTCTTTCTCATCATATCTCATCACCCAAACCGACTCATTCACAACAACTCAATATATTGCAATAATCTTAAATTGCATAGCACTAAGGCTCTTAAATGACATGGCTCTTAGGCCCTTAAATGACTTAAACTTAAACACTGAATTTCCCACATATAAAAGCTTTCAACCTGCAAATACACCCATCAATCTCATAGTAATTATAATGCTCTTAAAATCCACCTTAAACTTGTATTACTAACTCATTCTCATTAGCTCCTTAGTCACAAGTTCACAAGCTTATTTAAGTTCTTTTTCTTAGGTTATATAACCCAATACACAATGTAAGCTATAAGCCATATTGGTATCCACCTAAACTCATCCCTTAAAACTTAAACCACCATTAGGTAAGCATTTTACCTTGTTTTCTCAAGCTTATCTTAACTTCCTCCTTAGACCTTCTTCTTCCATGAATCTCGGCCACCACTTAAATTCCCCTTGCCAATGTTCTAATCAATATTCAATGACTCATATGAGTACTAAACAATACACTAACCTCAAGGAATAAAAACCTAGGTTAGAAATGTGTTCTAAGGCATAAAAGTGGATGATTACCTTTGAAGTCTCAAGGTAGACTTTGGCATTGAATGAAATAGGACCTCCACTAGTCCTTGGTGAATAAATCAAGCTAGAACAAGGCATAAAAACATGGCCCCATGAGAAGGAATTTTCGGCCATATAAGGAAGATGATGGAAACTTGGTTTTTCTTACATTTTCTTTACCTTAAGAGAATGGAGAAGCTAATGAGCTCTTCAAACTTGATTTTCCCCCATCAATGGAGATTTCCCATGGCTCCAAAATGAAGCTTTTCCAATTTTGTAAAGATAGAAAGCTAGAGCTTGAGCTAACTAAGAGATATATGTGTTTAGTTTTTGATTTGGAGCTAAAATGAGCAAGTTATGGACATTTGAAGGTGGAGCAAGAATGGAGGCTTCTCTTACGTGAATGGAGAAGGGAGGAGGTGAAGAAAACCGTGTGAAGAGGAGGAATGAAGAGAGAGAAGAAGAAAGGTAGGCTAATATAAGATATTTGCTTTAATAAAGCAAATAGTACTCCTTTTACTTATCTCTTCTTTTCTTCCTTATTTGACTACTTGTGGTGACTCATCCTCCCTTAGAAAACCGGCCCCCAATCTTAAATAAGGCTAGTCATGGTCTTTGTTGACCAACTAATTAGCTTATATTGATTAAAACTTAAACTAGTCACTATTTGGCACTATTCACAAATTAGTGCACATATTTCTGAAATTTTTGATTTCCCATTGATTTAGGCTTCCTAATGTGATACTAATTAGTACACATGTTGATTAAAGAGTAATGATGGACATTTAGCCACTCAAAACTCAATTCTAAGACAATTTCTCAAAAATGTGCTTTAAGACTTCTTAAAGCACATTTTGTGTTTTAACTTGTTTTCCAGCTTGGTTTTCTTTGGTAATTGGTTTAAAATGACCATTATAATATTACTAAGGTCTTATCATGATATTTGGGTACTCACCCAAGTCTCTCCAAGCTTAGAGCACATTTTTGCCCTAATTGCCCTTAAGGCATTTTTTTTATGTTTTCCTTGGTTTAAATTGTCTACCAATCTTTCTAAGGCATATTTTAGCCTTTCTACATCATAATTTGATGTTTACTTAGCATACTTAGGTTTGGGGTATTTCAAATCTACAACTTACTCTCGTATTACCTGAACGGTTGAAAAGTTTTTTTTACGATGGTAACAACGATCTCCGACGACTAAACAAAGTGATACTGCAACTTTATCACGCGAGCGATTAGATTTAGTAACTGAATCGACTCATGTAGTCAATAGTTGTAGAAAATTATTCAATATCTTAACTTTGTAAAATCAGTTGATGTTCGCGTTTACATGCATCTTACCGTCATATTACATGAACAGTTGGGAAGTTTTTTAGTTTGAACTATACCCTTGTACTCCGATGACTAATAGAAATGATACTTCAATTTTATCACGCGAGCGATTAGATTTATTCAATGATTGTAAAAATTTATTCAGCCTCTTGATGTCCACATTTACCTACATTTTACCGTAATATTACCTGTACGACTAGAAAGAATTTTTACAAACTGTAACAATATAAGAGTTTTAGATTGTCAATCTATATAAGATGATAGAGAAGGTATGATCTAAACATATGTATATAGTAATGGTGTTATAAATTGCGTTCAAAATCAACATTCTACCATATAACACCAAATTTAACACTGTATGGCTCATAAATGCGTTGTAAAAACATTTCACAACATGGTTCACACTAAACCGTGTTATAACTATTATACAACACGGTTCATTTAAGTAAAAAAACCATGTTATAAACTCATAATTGAAGATGGAAAAACAGGTAGGAAAACTGATTATATAACACGGCTATTTCCACGACCGTGTTATAAAATCAATTTTACAACGCATTTCTAGTTTCAACCGAGTTATTATGTTTTCACGGAAAATTTCCCGTACACGGGTATTTGGGCCACTCATTTCCCATGCACGGGTGTATTCTCTTCTAATTCCCGATTCAGCGTTTTTTTTAAGGCTGTAGAGAAGCCGATAAATGAATTATCGGCTTCTCTACAACGGAAAATTCGACCGTTGGGGTGTTGTAGAGAAGCCGATAATTCATTTATCGGCATCAATGAAGCCGATAAATGAATTATTGGCTTCTCTACAACGCCTATATAAGGCCGCATCGCACGAGGGGGTGGGAGTAGAAGCGTCATTTTTTACAAAACACTTCAATTTTATCCAAATCCTCTCCTCCCCTCTCCTCTAAAATCCTTTGTTTGCATAGGAACTATAGTATGGCTGATCAATATCATATGGGTGAGCATGGTCCGGTGGAGTGCAGTCGCAGCCGTTCAGTTTACAGACGACACATATATCTGCGGCGTATGCCTCCAATGACCCGGTTAGTATTACTAATTAATGTATATTGTAATAATTTACATTTTTAGTGTATTTAGATATTAGATATAGTGGTAATCGATGCAATAATTACAGTTTCTTTGTATGTGATCAGTATACGTAATTTTATTATTGTTTGGTATTATTTGGATTGTATTATCTGTCTGTGTAACAGTAATTTAGACTAATTGTTAATTTAATACAGTAGTTTAGTTTATGGACCGTATGAGTTAATTGTAGGTAACGTACCATAACAATTTTGGTAAATTATATTCTAGATAATTAGATATGGTTTAGTTAATTAACATTTACTATATGTAGTTTCTTAGTCTAATTATTATCTGTCTGTGTAACAGTAATTCTGTTTAATTGTTAATTCAATATAATTACTTAGTTTATAGACCGTATGAGTTAATTGTAGGTAACGTAGCATAACAATTTTTGTAAATAACATTATAAATGATTATATATGGTTTAGTTAAATAACATTTACTATATGTAGTTGTTTAGTCTAATTATTATCTGTCTGTGTAACAGTAATTCTGTTTAATTGTAAATTCAATATAATTGCTTAGTTTATAGACCGTATGAGTTAATTGTAGGTAACGTAGCATAACAATTTTTGTAAATAACATTCTAGATGATTATATATGGTTTAGTTAAATAACATTTACTATATGTAGTTTTTTAGTCTAATTATTATCTGTCTGTGTAACAGTAATTCTGTTTAATTGTTAATTCAATATAATTGCTTAGTTTATAGACCGTATGAGTTAATTGTAGGTAACGTAGCATAACAATTTTTGTAAATTACATTCTAGATGATTATATATGGTTTAGTTAAATAACATTTACTATATGCAGTTGTTTATACTAATTATTTATTTGATACAATTTAAGGGTATTATTGTTTTTTAAAATTATATAATTTAATGTGTATATGATTGTAATGTAGTTATTGTATTAATATTTGAACTGTTGTTATGTTTTGATATTTCTTATTTGTTGGGTGATGATTAATTTGTTACAATTGTTATGTGATCTATTAATTGTAATTTGTATGGAATGTAGATGTATGCACAGTACCAAAATAGGAATTCGAAAACAAGATCCTGCTGGAAGGGTGCTACTGCCCTACATGATGCTATACTTCCATATGTTGCTACAGCTGGTTTTTTGGGGCCAGCAAATCTCAGATTGAATAACTGTACTGGCATCATCAGCACTTTGATTGATAGATGGCGTCCTGAGACCCACACATTCTTGATGCCATTCGGGGAGGTTACCATAACCTTAGAGGATGTTAGTGTGCTTTTTGGGTTGGCTACTGATGGGGAACCTATCTGTTTCTCCACCAGTAATGTGGATGTGAATGCGGTGTGCCAACGGCTTCTTGGTGATGTCCCCCCTACTCACAAGGGGAACCAGATACCCATTGCGTGGCTAGCTGAGAGGTTTGTGGAGACAGACGCTGACTTTGGTCAGCGTGACGCTATTGTTCATCAGCAGCATGCGAGAGCATATATTATGAGACTGATTGGGGGGTTTCTGTTCCCCAACTCTAATGGGGACAAGGTGGATGTCAGTTATCTGTTGCTGTTGGAGGATTTTGGCTACAGTGGGCGGCTTAGCCGGGGGTCTGCGCTCCTTGCACATTTCTATAGGGAGATGTGCAATGCCACCAAATTCGACACTAAGTATCTGAATGGCTGCAGTAAGTTGCTCACCGTCTGGGCATACGAGCGTATCCCTGCATTTAGGCCACGACTCACCCCAGATCGGATTAATCTTTCACCTCACCTTTCCCTTGCTCATAGGTAACAAACTAAGCATTGTATGGTTGTTGAACTAATATTTTATTAAATTACGCTACAACCCTAATTGTATGTCATGTTACAGATACAATGGCAAGGGAAATAGCATCAGTGCTACCGTTGCGCGACAAACTCTGGACAATATGAGGATTCCACCGAGCGAGGGGGAGGTAATATAAAACTAAACCTTATTACAATACTAATTTATTTGTTATAATTTGTTTGCATATTTTTAATATTTATTTCAATGTTTTGTAGTGGATCTGGCAGCCGTACGGTGGCAGATCACCACAGCCAGCGCAGTTCGCTGTAGTGGTATTTTTAATCCACTACAATGTTGTAGAGGGTCACCAGCCGGACCGGGTACTGCGCCAATTCGGGTATGATCAGCCTATTCCTGCTCCCTCACTCGACTGTGACATGCTCCATGTAATCACCAGGACAGGTAGGCCAGATGCGCGATGGTGGGAAATATTCCAGGACCACATCCAGATGTGGAACAATAGGAGTCAGTTCCAGGTGATTACACCACAGACGCCAAGGAGCATCCCACTGGACAGGAGGAGTGCATATATGGTTTGGTTCCTCCAGCATTCTGTTGCTTGGTTCACTGTTGAGAGTAGGAGGAATGTCATCGTGGTAAGCATTTATTTAAATTGTTTGTCAGCTGTTCCTTTAGTTTGATAGTTCTATTGTTTTTTACCATTATATAATCCGTTGTTCTACCTGGTTGATCAGGCGTCTACAGTGAAGCAGCTTCAGAGGATCCCTACTGATCCTAGTGTTCGGGGATATGCCACCAGACTTTCCCAGACTATTGATGTTGATCACTATCATCGGTCTGTGCCATTCCCCCAGGAGTTGTCACATCAGGCGCCAGATAGGGTGGAGTTGCAGTATCCTGCTTATCAAATCAACGACAATCCTGCCCCCAGAGCTGCTAGAAGCCGGCCGTACAGTCAGAGATGAAGAGGGCCGCGTGACTACGCACCACCACCACCCCAGACCTATCCTCCATCTTAGACACAGCTTACCATTGTCCCGGTTACAGTCACTGAGGAAGAGGGATATCGGCCATCTTTTGAGCAACAGCCACCTTCTCAGCCAGAGCAGACGACCTTTGGCCAGGTACCCCCTGATTTTGGTGCACATTTTGATGCTGGTGCGGGTTCGTCGAACCAGCCTGCTACTGCTGTTTCCACCATGAGTACTCAGGAGCTGGTCACTTATTGTGAGCAGCTTATATTTGATGAGGCAGAATTAACTGGATAATTTAACTGGGCCAGTTTAGCTGGTGGCGGGCAGCAACAAACTCAGATGGTTGTCGCTCCTTCATATGATCCCTCATCTTTGCAGCAGTCTGCTCCTTCAGGTACACCAGAGCAGGGTCCTCCCGCGCCATCTGCATCAGCAGATCCAAGTACACCTGCTGAGGAGCCGGAAAATGAGGAAGATCGGGGGATGTGGTTAAGGGGCACACACTATAGGTTTAGGAATCGTAGATTTTTTAATTCAGATTTCATTAATCCTTAGTTTATGAACATTGATTATGTAGTTTTGCATTGTTTTATCACTTGTTGTTTTATTTCAAACTTATTAGTGTAAGGATTTAACATTGTCTTTTAACGTGACTATTTCGAGCATTTTTCTAGACCAATTGCGGAACTCGGATTGGCCCCATTTTTTGGCACAATGTGTGTGTGTATGTACTACTTAATTCATAAAAAATTTGGAGCACAACGGGGATCATTTGGTATTCCCAACTGTAAGCGCAAAGTGGCACCGGAGTGTTGTTTTAAATTATGCAGTTTTTTACGTGTTGGTGACTTTGACCATTCTTTAGAATAGGTTGCTGCTGTCCGTTGGCCACCATTTTTTGGCACAATGCTGTGTGTATGTACTACTACATTCATACAAATTTTGGAGCACAACTGGGATCATTTGGTATTCCAAACTGTAAGCACAAAGTTGCACCGGAGTGTGTTTTTAAATTATGCAGTTTTTTGCGTGTTGGCGACTTTGACCATTCTTTTGAATAGGTTGCTGCTGTCCGTTGGCCACCATTTTTTGGAAAAATGCTGTGTGTATGTACTACTACATTCATACAAAATTTGAAGCACAACGAGAATCATTTGGTATTCCAAACTGTAAGCGCAAAGTGGCACCGGAGTGTTGTTTTAAATTATGCAGTTTTTTGCGTGTTGGCGACTTTGACCATTATTTTGAATAGGTTGCTGCTGTCCGTTGGCCACCATTTTTTGGTACAATTCTTTGTGTATGTACTACTACATTCATACAAAATTTGGAGCACAACAGGAATCATTTGGTATTCCAAACTGTAAGCGCAAAGTGGCACCGGAGTGTGTTTTTAAATTATGCAGTTTTTTGCGTGTTGGCGATTTTGACCATTCTTTTGAATAGATTTCTGCTGTCCGTTGGCCACCATTTTTTGGAACAATGCTGTGTGTATGTACTACTACATTCATACAAAATTTGGAGCACAACGGGGATCATTTGGTATTCCAAACTGTAAGCGCAAAGTGGCACCGGAGTGTTGTTTTAAATTATGCAGTTTTTTGCGTGTTGGCGACTTTGACCATTCTTTTGAATAGGTTTTGCTGTCCGTTGGCCACCATATTTTGGCACAATGCTGTGTGTATGTACTACTACATTCATATAAAATTTGGAGCACAACGGGGATCATTTGGTATTCCAAACTGTAAGCGCAAAGTGGCACCGGAGTGTTGTTTTAAATTATGCAGTTTTTTGCGTGTTGGCGACTTTGACCATTCTTTTGAATAGGTTGCTGCTGTCCGTTAGCCACCATTTTTTGGCAAAATGCTGTGTGTATGTACTACTACATTCATACAAAATTTGGAGCACAACAGGAATCATTTGGTATTCCAAACTGTAAGCGCAAAGTGGCACCGGAGTGCTGTTTTAAATTATGCAGTTTTTGCGTGTTGGCGACTTTGACCATTCTTTTGAATAGGTTGCTGCTGTCCGTTGGCCACCATTTTTTTCACAATGCTGTGTGTATGTACTACTACATTCATACAAAATTTGGAGCACAACGGGGATCATTTGGTATTCCAAACTGTAAGCGCAAAGTGGCACCGGAGTGTTGTTTTAAATTATGCAGTTTTTTACGTGTTGGCGACTTTGACCATTCTTTTGAATAGGTTTCTGCTGTCCGTTGGCCACCATTTTTGGAACAATGCTGTGTGTATGTACTACTACATTCATACAAAATTTGGACCACAACGGGAATCATTTGGTATTCCAAACTGTAAGCGCAAAGTGGCACCGGAGTGGTGTTGTTTTAAATTATGCAGTTTTTTGCGTGTTGGCGACTTTGACCATTCTTTTGAATAGGTTGCTGCTGTCCGTTGGCCACCATTTTTTGGAAAAATGCTGTGTGTGTATACTACTACATTCATACAAAATTTGGAGTACAACGGGAATCATTTGGTATTCCAAACTGTAAGCGCAAAGTGGCACATTACATTTTTGATAGTTACAGTAGTGGGTAGGTTTTGAACCAATAACCTTTGGTTCTATGATAACACCCCTCTACCGACCAAGCCACGAGGGCTTGGCATTTATTGAATAATAAGAGCATCCTGCTGTAGTGTAATAATAAATTACATTATAGTCCAATGACATCCGTCATCTCGTCGTTCTTGTCTGAAAATGAAACATTATAAGCGGTATAAACGTAGATTTAAAACAACACCGTCACAATTAGCGATCACCACATACCTTAATTCTCGTACGGTTCATATTCGATCATAAGGTCAATGAAAGATGCTTCATCCTGAACCCCGATAAAGTTTACTAACATGTCGCGTACATCACAATCGTCACGGATAAGCATTTTGCACCAGAATGGCAACGGGTGAGTGTACATCATCCTCCTGTAGATAATGAGACTGACACGATAATATTGGAAGCCATCGAAGAGCTCGTCTTCGATGAACGATCTGAGTTGCTCGAATGACATGGTATTTGGGATGTCCTTCAACAAGACGAGATGGAAGGGTGTCCATACTCAACAGGACGAGAGGTATGTCCTTCAATCGAGAGTATGAAGATCGCCGTTGATAGTGAGATTATGTAATGAGAAAGATGGGGGAGATGCTTTTATAGCAAGTAGAGTGAGGCACGAGGATAAGATGCTTTATCCAAGCATGTGAGCAAGAAATCTCATACCTGCCCGGATCATCGTTCAATTAGCTGCTAAGATATTCTGGCCGTTGGACTAGCACCGCCCGATTCTTCGGTTTTTGCAACACCATACTCCAATCGATGTTGTCCTTGTACTGGATGTCAGCCTCAGCATGGATGGTCCTTTCATGTCACTTCTCAAACTAGCTGTCACTTTCGTTATCGAGAATCTAGGGACACGAGACAGCCGTTTAAGTAGCCGTTGAACTAGCCGCTTTTTGCAACATCATACTCCAATCGATGTTGTCCTTGTACTGGATGTCAGCCTCAGCATGGAGGGTCCTTTCATCTCACTTCCCAAACTAGTTGTCACTTTCGTTATCGAGAATCTAGGGACACGAGACAGCCATTTAAGTAGCCGTTGAACTAGCCGTTGAGTTAACCGTTTAAGTAGCCGTTGAACTAGCCGCTTTTTGCAACATCATACTCCAATCGATGTTGTCCTTGTACTGGATGTCAGCCTCAGCATGGATGGTCCTTTCATCTCACTTCCCAAACTAGCTGTCACTTTCGTTATCGAGAATCTAGGGACACGAGACAGCCGTTTAAGTAGCCGTTGAACTGGCCGTTGCTCTAGTATTATAAAACAGGGTATTGGCTTCGAACCCATTCAGTCCACACAACATTAAACCAAAGCTTTGTAGTTCAGTAGTGAATTGTTCATATCTTACAACAAACTCTCCTCTAAAAATCAAATGGAGTTTCCTTTTAGTTTGCACGTTAACTATGCTGCTACTTTCGGCCGTCATGGTGCGTAGTTTGATCGAAGGATGGGGCATAGACGCATAGAAATAAATATGCCGTATCCTAATAATCTTAATTGTAACACCCCTACTAATTCGGTTCCTAATAGACCTATAAATGTCGCGCACAATAATATCTCGCAGCGGTAAATAATAAACTATCGCCCTAATGGTGTCACTGTTATCACTCGCCCATACGGGTGATAACGAATTACCTGATAATCAACTTGCGAAACGTATTCCCGCAGTGACCACAAGAGATAGATAGTAGAACTTAAACAACTTAAAACAAATCTAACATCAACAATTATTATAGACCGTGAGCATCTAAACCAAACACACCTCGGTTAAACAACCCGAGTCCAAAACAACCTGAGTATCACACCGTACCAAGTCTAAACCAACAGTAATATCACAATAGTCACGCCTCGCTGCGACCCACCAGCTAGTCACCTGCATGAAAGTGGTTTATGGTATGGAATCAGCCCCTGCTGAGTATGTCATCACATGCCCCGTCATGCCCCCAAAGACCCCTCAATTATTTGGTCGAGAGCATGAGGTTCATTACATGCAATACCGTTTTAATATTTAAAACTGTAAAACAATTAACAGTAACATCCATACAATAACACAACCATCACCATATATAATATAACCACATGTACCAATATGAACAACCAAGCGAAACAACGAGAACAATACACAAGTACTAGTTCTCGTCCATGGTGTAGAAACCAATATCGTTCGCCACTGTATAATTCTTAACTGTATTATTTGTTCAGTTATACCTAGTGACAATGCCTCGTTAAAACGACATGTCTCTAGTTACCCATATATTATGGCTGGTCACCCACGGCAGTAGTAGCCACTCCAACGGTAGAGTCTCCGACCAACGAGCCATTCTAGCTCACGGGAAATTTTCTTGATACTTGCGGACCCGTACGCGGACATCCTGGTATCGTTTTTGTGATCACAGCGCGCAGCAAGAGCCACATCCTCCTGGCTTTATTTTCCTTCATTTAATTTAATTAATTATTCCATCGCATCGCATTACCAAATTTTCCTAACACAGCAGACTAAGGTCATTAGTCCAATCCGGAGTCTGTAAACTCGGGATCCAGTGTTAGATACGAGAGCGGCGTATAGAAAGGCCAATGCTCCGTATAAAAGTCTCGGATAATATGTATATCTTATTATCCTAGTGCTACAACGTTTTTTGACGATCCTTATATTTCATATAAGATAGCACCATAGCCGCTAGTTCGTTTTATATATATTGGTCCATATATACGAACCGATACTGTTAACTCAACAACAGTAAAAATAAGCAGCTATAAATATACAGTTCATGCATAATTAATTTACCATTCAGACAAACAATCTTATCACAGATCACACAGAAGTCTGAACTGAGGAAGCCCTCAGAGACAATCAGAGACACATAACAACATACCGTTCACCCTGATGTATTACGGTGGAGTATGAATCGGCAAGATCCTATGCTCCTTGTGTAGTCTCTAACAGTCTAAACAATACATAATGCTACTGATTAGCATACCGTACAACAACACGATCCTACGGTACCCCGTACCGTCACTAATAACTCCCGGTTAACCCCCCGTTATAAACTATCAATGTTGGTCGGGCTTTTGGTTTAACTCGAGATTGGAAAAGTGTTATATTACATGCGTAGTCTTATCTTGTATATTAATAGACTTATTGTTGGACTTTGTTATCGCATGTAAACTAATGTATATTTGTAGATCGTATAGTTTGTTTTTTTATTGCATGTATGATACTTTGTCATGCACTATACGTCTCACCTTAGTATTTATTTTTCTAAGGTTTGTCTCTTTTTTTTTTAAATTCAATGTGGTATAATTCATTTGTAAACTATACTTTTAATATTTAAAATCCCTATTATCCCATGAATACTCTTAACATTAGAATTTCACATCTAATGTTTGTAATTCTTTCCCTTTTATCATGTGTCATTTTAATTATGAAAACACATGGTCATTAAACCATATTATATTTTTCCACCATAGCATATATTTATTTATGTGTATGTATTTGTGGAACTATTTTCTATATGGTAAATCTTATAAATATATTCATTCTTTTTAATGAATACCTCTTATATTATAAATGTTATAACTCTTATAACATTAAAAACCATATTATAAATTCCATTTAGAAATGTTAATATTTCCGAACAGCACCCATGTTCTTAAATATTTACAAAATCCACCACCTAATTAATATAATGTTACATTATAGTTATATAACATATATTATGACATTTAAGTCATTAAAACAATTATAACCTATAGTTATATTTTGTTTATAAAATACCAAATAGTCCTTTATATTTCGGCTTCCATTATTATACCACTAAACTATAAATCACAAATCTTCCCAATTTATAATACATAGTTTTCTAATTTCATTGCAACTATATATCATACACATATCTTAATAAAACCTTTTATACCATTCCAAAAATTACCAAACTATACCAAAAGGTTATAAATATTATTCCTAACCTTATACTTCCTTTAAATCTCGGTTTTTACCCCTTGTTACCCATTTGTAACAATGTTATAAAATACCATATATTATACTTATATAATTCATATAAACTCCAAATTTAACCAAATAAATTTCTAAAAGTTTCTAATAACTTAAGGACTTTACTAAACTCCATTTAGCACCCTTAAGTCTCGGTAATTACATTACTACACCAAGTCTTATAAATCTTTTACAATTTAATAAGTATCTTATTATAAGGTAGTATTTTAATTTCTTAAATTTTCCAAACTTGGTCAAAGTCTCCTATATAGTCAACTTTGACTCCTAATACCAAATGGGAACCAATTTTTCGGTAATTACTAATAATGACCTATACTTTTCTATTTTAACAATTTTGACCCAAAACTTTATAAAATGTTATAATTTTTATTAAATTCATTTAAAAACCCTAAATTGCTCTAAATTAAGCCCACGGCTTTCTAATTTCCTAGTAATTACGAATTGGCCCAATTTTAATTATAAGCATAAATAAAACTAAATAAGCTTATAAACTTAAATTAAAATGGCCTAATGACATGGCCTTATTACAACCTTGAACTTGCAAAATAAATTACACAATAAATGTCTCAAAATATAGCATATATATTCGGCCTCACCTTGGTTTAATTATTTTTCCACATAATGTCATAATTTGACCATTATGTTAATTAAATCTCTTAAATGACTAGCTTAATTTATCTTAGCCATTTTTTTCCATTTTTAGGTCAATATGACCTATATATGTAATTTCACTCTCGGCCATATATATATATATGCTTAAAAATTATAAAAATCATAAGTTTAAGGTGTTTATACCTTGATTATTCCTTGTATGGGCTCGGTCACTTGTAGGAAAATTCACCACTTGATTTAGACATGTTTAATACACAAAAACAAGATATGGTTACACTCCAAGCTTGAGTTTAACCATAAGGAATAATTAATGTAAGATTTAAGGCAAAAATCACCTTAAAAATGCAAGGGAAGTTCTAGGTGGTTTCGACCTGAACCAAACACACCACAAGGTATTAGATCCACCATATTGACATAGGAAATAGCTAGATCACAACAAGCTACCTTGTTATTAGGTTTTACCTTGGAAAAATGCCTTAAAAGAGGGTATTTCTCTTGGATCTTGGTCACCCTTGCTCCAAATGGCTAACCAACTGAATGAATATGTAAATATGAAGATTATGAGTGTATAAACTCATAAAAATCAGAAGAAAGAAAACCGTATGAAGAGTGGAGATCCTTAAGGTATGTTTTTACCTTAAAATGTAGATTTGAACAACCTTGGTCCCTCTACTGGTCTCAACCGAGTTTAGCTCTTGTTCTAACCTTAGAACACTGAGAATAAGCCATAGGAATTGATGAGCCACGAAATCTAGGTGTTGGTAGTGAAGAGATGAAGAAAAAGGGCAAAAAATGACATTAAAACACTTACCTTAAGAGCTTAGGAGCTAGGCTTGCCTTCCATGCTCAAGAACAAGCCTTGAGAGCTTCAAGGAAGGAGGAGAGCTCGGTTTGGAGAGGATGGGATCGGACAAGGAGGAAGGAGAAAGTGGGAAAGGGGAAAGGCTTGAATAATTGAAAAAAAAGTAGGTTACTATTGTAAATTGAACATTAGGTAGCAATTTGTCTACTAATAATTGTGAGCTGTCTCCTCTCTTATTGCCAGCCGATCTCCATGGTCCAAATGGGTCAATTAATTGACCATTGACCATGCTTGGTCAATATTGACTCATGCGGGCCCCACTTTAGGTTTTATTAATATTTTAATATAAATTTGTAAAAATTCGTAAATTTCTGGAATTAAATTCCTAATATGATATAATATGATAATATATCATATTTAGGGGTAATTATAATTTTTAAGCCATTAAAAATCAATTTAAAAGGCAATCTCACAAAAACGTGCTTTAAGGTGTTTTAGCGCACATTTTTGTGTCACAGGGGTTCCTGAGCTTAGTTTGTTCTCCTTGAGAATGGTTTATTGTGTTCCTTGCTTCATTATAATACTTAGGAATCCACTTTTGATCCTATTTGTAGGTGATACAACCTTTATGGTGTCTTAAAGCACATTTTTGGCTTTACCGATCTTAAGGCGTGTTTGCCTTGTTGAGATCTTTTAGATTGTTCCCCAATAATATTTAGATGTTTAATAATAATCTTAGATCATTAATAGATCATTTAGTTATATTTTAAAGATTAGGGGTATTTCATTAATGATCTACATTGACGAGTCATCTGTGCTCTGTAGTCTATCCTTGGCAGAATAAACATAGCAACAATGGTGTATTTGGGGTTGGAAGGCGATTACGAGTGGAATTTTATACACGTACGCAATGATGCATTTGTTCAACGAATGATGGAAAACTACATGGAGTACAATGATTTCATGGCACATATTCCACTACTAGTTATCTACGATCCTATTGAACCCGACGACGATGATTTCCAGATGCAAGAGTCAATGTACGAGATACGACGTAACATAATAGCACAACAACTTGACAGACAGAGGTCAGGGAACAATTAGGTTTTACGTAATTGTGTAACAACAATTTGTATCGGATAAGCTTTCCCCTCCCCCCTCCCCCAATGGATGTCATAGAATGGATCTACATTAATATCATATTCAAACGTTGTTTACATTCGCCACTTTGTCCACTTTTGTAAAACAATGGAACAAAAGAGAAGTGCACAACAACTACTGTTTCAAAATGTCTGCGCAAGTTGGGGAACATACACTAAAACATACCAAGCCAAGTTATACTAACCACCACAACTTGGCCATCATCTCTAAGAGTGATGTTGTTGACCTGGTAGACATTACAATAGTGGTTGATGACAACTTCTTCCCTAGAGCTAGTCAGAGAAAGGTTAGTAGCCTTACTAATCACCACAACTTACACGTTTCTCAGCATGATGTCGTTGACCAAGTAAACATTAATAAAGTGTTTGAGGATAATATCATCTCCTCGGTACAAAGCCATCCACATGTTGGTCGAAGACATCACTCTAATCTATGGTTCACTACTTGAGGAGCGGTGAGGAAAATATACTATGAATTGAAAATGGTGCAACGGTTGAGGAAATGAGAGATGACGACATCATTCCAAGCTGTACCCCTTTTATAATTACATTTTCTTCTGCTACATTACAATAATACAATTCCTTATCTTGGAATATTGTCTTTGCCAAAAAAATGAAGCTTTAATTATTCCTTGCATGTGAACTATCGTGTGGAATACCAACTGTGGTGTTTCAAAGCAATTTTTATTCATTTGTGGAAAACAAAAAAAAGTAAACACAATTCATTACAAAAGACAATGGATAAAGAATTAGATGCAGATGATGGCAAACAGGATTAATCGGATAAGATTTCCCCCGTCCCCCAATGGATTCCAATTTTATTCTCACGGTATATATACTCCCTTATCCTATGCATATAAATACAACAGCGTTTTACTTTCACTTACACAGATAACTACCCACATCCATTATCATTACTATATTGCATAAGTTATCCATAGCTCTTACTGAACTTCATCGTCGCATTTCATCAATGGAGATCCCTTGCACTATCTTGGTTGACGTTGAGCCAATCACCAACGATTCAGGTTTGTATTTTGCCAGAACATATTCCACTGACCATTTCGATTTGGATGTCGAAATGGATATTACGTTCACCGAGTTTGACAATGCTGTAGAGACTAGGTTGAAAGAGCGTTACGGTTACAATTGTGTCGTTGAATCGATACTTCATCGATTACTGTTGTGTTCCCAGCCACACCCTGTATGGGGGCCATTGCAAATAAAACGAGATGTTCACGTTCAAACAATGATTGAACGGTTCGTTTATAATCAACAATTTTATACTCGATTAGAATTTGTGTGGTGTATGCATTTAGGGAAGTTACCCCACCACCACGTGATAATTTAGCGAGCATATCCTTGGTAGAAGAGTATAATGAAGATTACGGTTCAGATGACAGCGAACATGAAGGTTAATATGTTGGTGGATGATGCATATCTCGTCCATTCCAAGGCATCAACAGAAGTGATATGTGGATACTCCTATGATATATGTTCTTTTTTAAATAAAGCACGTATGAGAAGATGAATAAGTATTAGTATGGTGTACTGTAATAAAAAAGTGATGGATGTCATTGAATCGCTCTATGTATTTGGAATATTTCCTTAGCAAATAAAATGCTATATCAAATCAATCTTTAGTCCATGCATATTTAACAAATACAAATGTAAAGATAATTCATTACAACAACAATGGGTAAATTACATTTTTTGTGCTTGCTAAAGGCACGATCTGTCTGAGCAGAACATAATTGGCTAATGTGCAACAACATACATTATACTGGGGAATTAATTATAACTTGCATTTGGCATCTTGTCCTTACATGACCTCATTGGCGACATAGCCCACAATGTCTTGTTTCACGCTCATAATTCTCATCCATTTCATTATGAATACGGGAGAATGTGGGCCGCCCTCTAACATTGTGCATCATTGTAGGATCAGGAACAATACGAAGTCCGGCGTATATGGGCCACTTCCCTTGATTTCCTAGTGGCACAAACTTGTTCTCGCTGTAAGCCTGTATCATCGTTTCAAGTCTGTAAACTGGATGAACGTAGTTCCTCCAGTCCAGGGCGGTAGTACAACACACGGCCACGGCATGAATGTGAGCATGGATACTTAAACGCCTGCCATTCACCGCATTCACATTCCCTAGAGTTAATTCGCACTGCAAATTTACCTTTGTCACGCCTTAAGTTCGGATCCCCATTGTCAACCACCTCAAACCACCAATCCATAGCATCGATAACAACCACAACGGTGGTAGTTGGCAAGTGTTTGGTTTTCACCTACTTTCTCCAGTAGGTGTTTGGTGAAAAACAACCCACTATTACTTTGTGCAGTGTAAGTTTCTAAATTATCTCGAAAGTAATCAATTAACTTGTACAAAGTGCTTTCAACAATAGCTGTTACCGGTAAGAGCCGAACCCTCTTCAACACCCCATTCATGCACTCTACCAAGTTAGTAGTCATATGGCCCCACCTTTTGCCATCATCATACGCACGTGACCACTTCTCGGGGGGCAGCTCGTTGAAAAAAGAAGGAATTGAGGGGTGTAGAGAAGTAAGTGATTTAATCTGTCCTGAACTATATCCCTTCTGAAATAGTAGCCTGCACAAGAAATATTATCAGATTAAATAGATAAACAATATACAAAAAGACGAAGACATACAAATCTATCACAATTACCTGTGTTGATGAGGTACTTCTTCCACTCCTTGTTTCCAAATCTTGTCTGAAAGTTTGAAGCAATATGACGGATACACAAGAATGTTGGGCATAAGGAGGAAGCCAGTACTGTTCTTCCCTCATTATTGACATTATAGCTGCGGCCCGATCCGTAATAACTGCCACATCGTTCCTAGCTCCAATGACTATGTTGCGAACACGGTCAAGAAAATATTTCCAATCATCTATAGATTCACTAGCAACAATAGCAAAGGCCATTAGTATTATCTTGTTGTTACCATCTTGAGCCACAACAACCAATAATTTTCCTTTGTACTTACCGTACAGGTGGGTGGCATCTATTTGAAGTAGAGGTTTCATATACTTGAAAGCAGTGAGGCATGGCCCAAATGCCCAAAAACAACGCTTAAACCGCCTAACATAAGTGGTCTGAGTTTCATCTTGAAACACAACAGTTGACTCTAGGTCGACATACGAATTAGGTATACAGTGTTTGATGGTTATGATATACCTGGGTAATTCGGTAAATGACTGCTCCCAATCACCATAGACCCTTCTTATCGCTTCAGCACGGCCTAACCAAGCTTTCTTGTAGCTAATCTTCCTTTTATATTCTGAGCGGATAAGTTGAATCACAGTCTTCACTTGTAGAGCAGGGTTCTCTTTGATCCTTGGTATCATGACTTCAGCTATGAAATTGTAAGTCAAAAACGATCATTACTCTCGTCTAGGGCTGGAGCGCATGTGTGAGGACTGAATTTCCATATCCACCATTCAAATGAATTCTTTAGCAGCGCAGCTCGAAATCTGAAACTGCACCCTTGTTGGCACCGTAGGGTGTAAATTCTCTTGTTATTCTCGGGGGCAATGAAATCTACGTTTCTCTCCAAGTGATACTGTTTTACTGCAGTCACAAGAACATTTTTATCAGCAAATTCTTGCCCCACGACGAACTCTTGACCTGGCCTCCAGTATGGCAAACCGCGTCGATCAATATCTGATGGTATCTGGCTTATGGCCTCTAAATCCACTTGCGATGAGAACGGCGCTGCAGGAGTGTATGGTGTGGAGGGCCCAGCTTCATCAACCATGTCGTCGTCGTCAGGTAAATCTTCTGGCTCCATCTCAGAATCATCATCCGAAGTCTGTAGATTTTCATCTTCGGCTTGTTGATGCTGGGAAAATCATCATCGGTTTCATTGTCTTCCTCCGGAGAAGGGGTAGTCACATGCTCGAACTCAACTTGCACAGCCACGTTGTTCAGCAAGTCTGAATTCTTGATGAAGTTCGATATCATCAGCTTCACCCGGGAATCGCTGGTAATTTGAGTGGAAGATAAGAGCAAGTTGGATTTTTGTTCTCCAACTTTCTGCAAACCATGTCGGTGATGACATAATCTCCCCCTAACTCCAAGTTGACAAGATTTTTGACGGTATCTTTGAAGGATTGAAATGTGGAAGACTGGGAATTTCACAATGGATAAATTTCGACCAATTGGGATTAATATGAAAATAAATACCATCTGGATTGTATTTGAGCTCTACATTTAGATACAGAGTACATGGGATATCCATCTCAAATATCTATAGCAAATGGTTGAAAGAGTAACGAATGTGTGAGGATGATGACTGAACAACAAATTTTGATTTTGCAAAGAAAAATAGCAACGAAGTAGCAGGGAAGAAGCAAGAAGTGGCAGAAGTTGCAAGAGCCAATAAATCATTTATATAAGCACAAACCAGAAACTAGCCGTTTTTTTGCCGTTAGGGTGTTGTAGAGAAGCCGATAAATGAATTATCGGCTTCTCTACAACACCCCAACGGTCGAATTTTCCGTTGTAGAGAAGCCGAAGCCGATAAATGAATTATCGGCTTCTCTACAGCCTTAAAAAAAACGCTGAATCGGGAATTAGAAGAGAATACACCCGTGCATGGGAAATGAGTGGCCCAAATACCCGTGTATGGGAAATTTTCCATGTTTTCACACGTTCTCATTTGATTTTATAACACAGATCAACCGTGAACTGTGTTATAAAACCTCTTTTTCTTAAAAAAAAACTTTTTTTAGTCTCTCATGTAATATAATGAACCATGATAGCACACCATTTCCTTCCATGTAACATGACCATATCTACCGAACCAGATAGCTCTCTCAAATTGATAAATATTGCAAAAGAAGCGCAAGTACTGAACATTAAAGTTTGGTTCTAATAAAGAGGCTAGAAAAAAAATAAGCTCCTATTATATATGTCATGAATTCTTCGCAAATCAGTGACCATTGAACTTTCACCTCAAAATATACAATCAATTAATTATCAAAGAGATAAAGCTACGTACATCTCTCAGAATGAACAAATTCAAGACATATATAGGTGCCACATGTTCAAAACAGATGTATGAACTGAGAGCTTGTCCACACTGAAACAGGCAACCAAAGGATGTAACAACTCCCTGCACGGCACAACATCAAGGAAACTTAGTGAGCAAACAAGATCCACACACGGAAAATACTTGCACGTGTAACAGATGAATTCAAATAAAACCAGACCATAATCACTTATTTCTTGTTTTAATCAAAAACGTATTTAATCCATAGCAGCAGACGGAAGTGGTGATAGTACACAGGTTCTCTTTTGAGTAGATAATAGCAACAATAAATTCACCAACAATCATCATTCACCGTTAAACAGCAGGAGATAAAAAAATGCTAATGATTCTTAGCTTCAACACACGAATCAACAACAGTATCATTGTAGGATATTTCAGTAGTTATAAACTGTTAATTCTTTGGCGCTTACCGTTAATAATCTTTCTTTCTTCTTTTCGTTCCTTCTTTCTTTCTTTTTTTTTTTTGGGAATATTCTTTGCAGCCCTCGCATTTTATTCTCACGATGAGTGTCATTGGGAATAACAAATTTGGAATACGACTATTTGTCATATTATCAATTTTCCATACAGCAGGACTTGTACCGAAACCACTATAGACAGACTTGAATAGTAGAAGACAAAAGTTGACACACTCATATCCAAGTTATCCTAGAGGGGGCCGTTACAAAGACTATCTCACAGCCATCAACTGTCTGTGATATGAGTATATAGCTTTTTCTAAAAAGAGAGTCGGTCATTTATACCAACTTTAAACATGAAAACAATTATTAATATGATCTTATCAGCATCCATGCAGTATCTTTCTGAATCGTAGTGGTCAATCTAAAAGCTTGTTAAAGTTGACAATAATTATCAAGTAGCATTTCTCCATAATCCATATGCTAAGAAGATGACCAGGTGAGTATAATAGTCAGGATGAACAAGCAGAAATATAGTGCGCAATCAGAAGTTAGAATATTGACTTACCTGCATCATGTACCACTCCTCAAACTCATCAAACAACTCTAACCTCTCAATCCTGATAAACAAAATAAACACAGCAATGAAAACTGTAAGAAACACAATTAAAGCAGGTACATAGTAACAGATTAGAACATGCAGAGGAGCCATATCATAAGCCCGGCAACCAACAACAGAAGAATCGCAAGTCCCTGGGAGCATATCCAAAGTGAAGGGAAGACCTCCACATTTCAAAAACATGTATTGTGCAGAGGACTAAGAAGTTTGAGGTCATAAGAGATTAAACAATCATTTCAAAAGAAACAAAAAATTCTAAAAGGTAGAGCTAATCATCGAAGATTTGACTGTAGTAACCAGATCAGCATTCAATTCGATGTAAAAATTCAAAAGACATGCTAGCCAGACAGCAACCCTTCTTGGTAACATGAGTGATTCTTGAAAAGAACTATATATAGAGTCCAAGAAGAGATGAAACACTGCACTCCTAGACAGACGTACTCAGAATATCAGAGTTTTGAAAACACACAGCCAAGACAGCTCTTAGTGAATCATAATCAACAGTAAGAAAGGCAATATTAGAGAAACCCCTACCTGCGCCTTTCTTGAGCATCAATAAATTGTTTGTATACTTTGAGCATATCCCATGCAGTAGCTCTCTGGAAATGGGATCAAAGGCATCAGAAGAACATATTCAACGAATTGTTAAAGAAGCTAAGGGAAAGAACAAAACCCATTACACAAAAACAATATAAAGTGCACATTTCGCACACACATAATACAGGTCTTATAAATCTACAGCACAAACAGCAAAGACGGTTTTGTAATTAATTTTTGAAATCGTATCCATTAACAATCAGTTAATGAATAATATAATTCACTAACTCAGAGAGAAGAACAGGCATTTTGAAAGGCTGAATATGGGAACCTTATTACAGGAGTCTTGAAGCGTTAATGGTAAGGATTATGTGATATGATCTAAAACAGATCATCCTTTACAATTCTCAAACTTAAGCCTATTTTCTATTAACAATCTCCAGCATATCTTTTATTACCACAACACCAGCTTAAGTACTCGAACCCAAAAGCCTACGGTGCATTAGACAGATGGCTTAACCTACTAACTGTACAGCTATTACCGGTAGGGCTCGAGTTCCCGGGTACCGGTGGTCACTGCAAAGGGCTCGTCAACGCCCAAAAATAGAAAATTATCCTCAAATACTTACCTAAAACAATCTTGTCAACGCCCGAAAAATTCCCATCTCCATAAGCCGCCATCTCATTTCTGCCGTTCACCGTCGCAAGCTCTGGCACCCGCTTATGTCGCTCCTCCAGCTTCTCGTTGGCACTCTGTTCCATCGTTCTTACCTTACCCGTTAAGTGCTCACATAGAGCAAGCTGCTTCTCGTACCTCTCTCTCACTTCAGCAGTGCACACCGTTTTCTATCCCTCTTACGCCTCTTTTCCTCCCCAGGATCCGGAGCTGGATCTGGGGCTCCTGCCGCCGGGTCGAGGCGGCGCCTCTTCCGCCTGTATACAAAGCCATCGTCCTCGACGTGCTCCCACTCATCCGAATCTAAGTCCACTTCGGTGGCTATTGTGGTGTTTTCACCCGGAAGCCATTTGAAAAAGATACTAACACTGGTGTCGTGACTGTTGTTGCCTCGTTGGCGTCGCTGTTCGTTCGCCAAATCCCATGGAAGGCATCACGAATTCTTCATTGTCTCCAAAGTCCCCTAACTTCGCCAACTACGAATAGCCATATATGCCTAGGTTGGTCGCCATACGAACGAGGTTGGAGATGGCGATTTTAGGAGGAAATTTGAGAGGGAGAGCAGCTGAAGAACGAGAGAAAGCTAGGGGAGGGATTCGGTTTATTGTTTTTAGGGAAAATTCACGAGATACCCTTGTTTTCTTTCGTAATTCACAATATACCCTTGTGGTTTTAGTAATTCAACTTTAAACATGTTTAAATGTTGTCCAAAATTGATAAAACTTTACATGGACGATGCAAAAGTGTTATATTTGGTCCAATATCAAATTTGAAGTTTTTTAAGCTCACATGTGACATGTGAGACCCAATGAACAGTCACATATTCATTGGGTCCCACAGGTCGCATGTGAGCTTAAAAACCTTCAAATTTGATATTAGACCAAAATATAACACTTTAGCATCGTCCATGTAAAGTTTCATCAATTTTGGACAACATTTAAGCATGTTTAAAGTTGAATTACGAAAATCACAGGGGTATATTGTGAATTACGAAAGAAAACAAGGGTATATCGTGAATTTTCCCTTGTTTTAATAAACCCACTCAATAGGGAGGGGTCATCACCTCACGTGCTTAAAGTAAGAGAAAAGAGATAAAACATTTGTGGACAAATTTGACCTCCACATGTACTCTGTAACTTATGGTGTTCCGTTTTATGTTACAATCAATCTAGTGGTCATTATTAATTTACCCCTTGATCTAATGGTCCAAATTGCAGATGGCACCGAGACATCAATTTTGCAGATGGCACCTGAGCCGGACCCGATAAGTACAACACTTCTTCCTTTCTTTTTATCAGCGTACAGGTACATTACACGTGATCCTCATTTCCATGATCAGTAGCACCATACACCAAGCGACCTTTGCCTCCTTTCCATGATAGCACTAACTCCCTCGTTCTCCTTTCCCATGCATCAAGAAGCAACAGCAGTGGGAAGCACAACATCAGCAGTGACCAAGGAACACGCACGCTCCCCTCCTCTCTGTTCCTGAACCACAACAACACAGACAAATCCTACACGTTTGAGTTTTCTCCCGCGCCAGACCTCTACACAACTGCGACTGCAGTGAAACAACCCACCCCCTTCTTCATACAACAACAAACCTCTCTGCGTAGAGCCCACACGATAAACATGCAACTATCTTCCTCAACTCCCGACTGTAGCAAACATACCACAGCAAGCTCTCCCTGCATATCCATGTAAAAATAACAGAGGGAGGAAACATGTGTGTTCTGGTGATTTTAGGCCGTGGTTCAGAACACAATGCAATACCCAACGCTCAGGCTGTTGAGAGGCTGCTCCCTCTCAAATACTGAACTGCGTTAGACAATGTAGTCGTTGTTTTCCTTCAGGAAAAAAAATTCCCTTGCACATCCACAACACTGCAAACAGAGTGAGCAACGGCAACAACAACTTCAGTAGGAACTTCTCTCGGTCCATATTGACAGATAAAAAACGATAGAATGGTAGTACCTCCATCCTTTCTGTTTCTGTCCTTCTTTTCTTCTTTTGGGCACTAACCAACCACCTCCCTACCCTGCCTCATTCTGGAACGACAGCAGGAGAACAACTCACCCGTTCAAGGTATAAATATCGACCGCAACAGGGGTAACTTCTAATTCTTTTACCCTCTGTTACACACCTGTGCTTGCGGAGGAAAATAAACCTCACCGCCCTCTTCATTCTCACCACAGCAATATGACAGTTTCCTTCCCTTGCGGTGGTGATTAAAACTCAGCCCAGCCCCAGCATTTTAGGGGACGCGACAAGGTGAGATGCTCAACGCCAATTCCTTTTGTTTTCCCTCCTTACTTCGGCTGTTTCCCATGCTAAATGCCGAGGTTCATTCCCTTGTTTTAGTGCACCAGAGACTCACCGAAGTCTCTGCAGAAAACCTTCAAAGCGAGGGTGAGTAAACTCAACAAAACATGACTGTTGTAGCATTACTCTTCCTCATTTCTTTTCTGTACAACGGTAGCTACACCTTGAGGTCACTACACTTGAACAACCTAGTTACATACAAATTTTTTTAACGCATGTGTAGATGCCACCGAAACTAGGGAAGAGAGTGCGGCTGGTGGATATTGCTGTAAGAAAAATTC
This sequence comes from Limonium bicolor, assembly GCA_023374045.1. Lineage (NCBI taxonomy): Eukaryota > Viridiplantae > Streptophyta > Magnoliopsida > Caryophyllales > Plumbaginaceae > Limonium > Limonium bicolor. Next base: position 274,091,315 of record CM041778.1, on the reverse strand, counting down.
TCCTTGAATTAACTACGGTAATGACGTTATCACTCCTCCTAATACCTCCATACACTGCTAGCTTAAATATGGCATGGAAACCGTAAAAAAGCATGAGTGTTTATAGAAGTAATGTTGAGCTGCTGGGGTGTAACAATTTCCGAATATATATATATATACGGGTGATATGGAGTTTATAATGTGCAGCAATAATGGTTAATACACATGTATTAACTGGTGTTGAAAATACGTAACCAGTGGTAGTTATAGGCTAGGTTGAGAAATTTAGGGATATACTGCTTGTTAAAAATCAAAACGTTTATATTTGTGTTTACGTGAGTGGTAAAGTGGAAAGTGGGGAGTAAAAAATGGGTTAGGGAAAATGAACCGTAACAGCTATAAGTTAGTGGAATCAAGATATGAGTGAGAAGGTAAGGGGATAACGTGAGGAAAAGAAAAAAATGGGCTGAAGGGACCGTATAAAAAGCGATATTAGATACTTAAATACATATTAGTTTGATCAAATATGTGGGAGATGGTGGGAAATAATTTGAGGAAATTTTATGCTAACCGAGACTATGATGTAGTGTTGGATATGTTTAAATGTCATTTTAAAGCAATTAAGGTACTATTATTAAGGCCATGTCAAAATAATTATTTTGGAGCTCTAAATAGCCATTAATAAATTTATAAGTTGATTTTTAAAGCTATGTAAATTTCTGATGCAAGACCATATTCCTGGAGATTATAACTACTTAGTAACACCTTATGAAAATATATAGGCATAGTTATAAACTTATATAATGGCTCAAATGAATTTTAAAACTCTGTACAAGTATTTTATATAAATGAATAAATCGCAAGTGGGGCAAAATATAAATAAATGAAATATGGAGTGTATAAGGTATTGGTAACCAAGCGGAATAATTTTAGAGATTTTAATAAGTTTAAAATACGAATTATATGGAGTTAGGGGTTAATTGTAAAATCAGGAAATTATGGGGTATTCCCGTAAACAATAGCGAGCTGGGCAAAGGATAAATTAAGTGGTCAACCTTGACCACACATGGGGGTTGTCCAAGTTAAATTGACAAAATAATTACTGGAGATATTTAAAGGAATATTAAGTTAAAAACAATAATTATAAATATATATACACTTGTATATCTATACGGAAGAGTATGGGGATTAAAATGGGAGTATTGGAAACCCTAGGATTTTATTGAGGATTTAGGAAAATGTGGGTGAATGGTCAATTTGGATAAACTTGGTACATGTCGGTGCTTAAGAATACCCTAAAACATTAGCTAGAGGGAAGGATTTAGTTAACGTGTAAAACGACTATGTAGATGTCCAAGGAGTGACAAAGTCTAAGGTTAATACTTGGAAAGCTTCTAAGGGGCTAGTATAAGTTGAACACCCAAAAATTTACCTAAGGAATAACACCCGATAAAATGGGATAAACTAGGAAGATGTCACTACGGCCGTCGTATGTGACCATAAACTGACAAGTTGCTTTAATTAACTTTAGGGCCGTAACGGATGCCAACTGGGACCCTGTGTGTGAGACAACCCTTTTACTTCTGAACCAGGTATGGACATGTGTGGTTCGTATGTTGCCGTGTTACACGGCTTGTTTGCTGTGTGCCTTGTGTGAAAATGACCAAAGATTAAAGCATGAAATTGGATTGCTTGCTTATCTTGCTTATATGACTGCTATATCATTGTTGCATATTATTTGCGCGCACACAGTAGTTTAGTCCCTTTCTCGTTTATGGAACTTGAGATGAAACTCAATGAACTATGTAAACAAAGGAACTTATAAAGGGAAACTCCTCTCTAACCATAGAGGACTTACCAAGACACCCACAATGGTGTCTATCCATTAATGATAATGATGAGTAAATATCAACTGGTGGAACATGAGAATAACCCGGGAAGACAACATCTCGGGCCGCGCGGTATGGAGGATCGGGAGTTGGTATCTGCATCAGATCCTTCGACCAACTATGGTGGAGCACATCTTGGGGTCCAAAGATGACCCCTCTTTCTCGACGTACGACGCCGGGATTGGAGGATTGGCAATTTGGAAGCATGACCTGGGGTCTAGAGATGACCCCTCTTTCTCGACATGACGCCGGGATTGGAGGATCAGCTATTTGGGGAGCATAACCTGGGGTCTAAAGATGACCCCTCTTCTCGACGGATGACGCCGGGAATGGAGGAATTTGCTATGGAGGAGACGTCCTCCAACGTGCGGTGATAAAAGAATTCACGAATAATCCTTAAAGAAACAGGAAGATGGGCACCTACATGATATGGTCACGGGATCTAACTATATCCCCAGACCTGGTGCAAAGAAAGAGAAAGAAAATACACATTATGGGAACAAGAGAAAAGAAATAAAAACACACAACGCTCGAATGATCCCATAGTGAGGATCATGAGTATAACATACCTATGCACACGTTTTATTATGTACATGATTGCTGTTGTGATACTAGCAGCTTGTTGTGCTTGGTTGCTGTTGCTAATGTTTTGCTATCTTTGAGCGTGTATGAAACCATGCTGTATTGTGGCTTTACTGTTTTATTATAGCATGTAAATTGACTTAATAATATTCTACCAAGTAGTCGTGTGGCCCGGCAATATACGGGCTACACACGTTCATACTCAGCGTAGTTTGCTGAGTCCATTACAACCCAATTTTATTCAGGTATTGTGCCGGACGATAACGGAGCGTAGGCGGGATGGCTACCATGGGGGTAGTCCATCAGGGCATGACTTTTAAGTTTGTAGTGGCATGTGTAATAAATGGGTTGTTACTAAACCCGAGATGTAATTCTTAGTTTATGATTTGGTAATTTTGTTGTAGACACTCGGTATTTGGGAATTGTATTTTGAGTTGTATATAAGTTTTGTTTGAGGGTTGTTTCCAGTCATTCAGATTGTAACTTGATGTTGGTAGTATGATTGTGTCAACCACGTGGGTGGTTGGCGTCTGTGACACCCGGATGGAGTTTATACTGCTGCATAGTTAACCGTGATGTTGTTTAGGCGCGACGTTTGTATTGCTGGATGTTTATTCGGGGGTACATTCGGACACCACTGAAGTTGCAAAAAAAAAGAACTTTCTGGCCCTGTCCGAACATGGATGTCTGGACGAACGTTCGGACAGGTCCAATTCTGTAAAAATACATTGAAAACATCCTTGCAAATTGTACTATAATAATATCATTGTGATTGCAACTGATGAAGAAAATTTATAAGCAAAGGTGTCAAGAGCTTAACATCAAAAATCACAGCGGAAATATAAAACAATCCAGTGTGCTACCACCACACTCAATCCTTGAGTGCTCAGGCTATTCCTCTACTAATTCAACAGAAAATAAGTTCCCAAAAACATTATAACTCAAATGTTGTAACTAAAATATTGTAGCTAAAATATTGCAACTTGAATATGAAAACTTAATCATTTATCAACTCCTAATGCTATGTGACAGCGCATCTCCCAGTCCCAACTTCCGTAATCCACACCTGCGATCAGAAGACAATATACAAAACACGAAGGGATCACACAACTCAGGGAAATTGAGTAAACTCTGCCTCATTGCGTAAAATACATTTTAAATACTTTTTGTGATCAAGTAATCAAAACATATAGAACCAATAAACAAACAATCTGAATCCACTTTCCAGCAATGATAACCAGTAAAACAGAAGGGGAGCCTTCAACGGGAAAAACCACAAAATAAAACCAAATAGTCATGAACGGACTGAATTACCATTCCACCTCACCCTAAGTCTTTAAGTATGCACATCCCCTATGAAACATCAGTCCATAGAGTAGATCATAGAGCTTAACTGCAGTCATTGTATGTAATGCAAATATATATATATATATATATATAAATAATTCATGACACGGTCCAGAGTTCCAACATGGTGAGTCAGGGAGCACTAAGAACTCCAACATGGTGATTCAGGGAGCCCCAAAAACCCTAAAAGCAATTAATTTCCAGTGAAGAGCTCCGAAAGCCAAATCCATTTCCAATTGTCAAACACCACCATTAATCATAACACACGAAATACAATTCCAATCCTCCAACCAAAATCAGGGTTTCCAAAATACCTTTTGATAAATAAAATTCACATCAACAAAACAATCATGAGCAAAAAATTTACCTGGAGTCCATGTCCAGTCGAGAAGAGATATCACCCACAACCAATAGCATCCACCATTAATGAACTCGATATCTAGGATTTAATATACACGCTTTCAACAATCCTCCAATAAAAATATAATTCGAATTATAACCTTTGTAATCCCAACTAATACTATTATACTTACCCTTCCAAGACTCCAATTGGTGCCAGGGAAGGAGCTTGAAGAAACTTGAAGAAGTAGAGGAAGAACTAGAGATTTTGTGTAGGGAAAGATGAACGTGAATACTGATGAAGGAAAAGGGGAATATGGATGGGTATTTATAGGAATAATTTGAGAGTAAGAGAGAAAAAAATATAATTTATAAGTAATAATTAAGTTAAGTAGAGAAATAAAGGGGTGTGGATAAGTATGAACTACTAATTAAATAGAAAGGAAGAAGATAATGTTAGTTAAATAATTAGATAAAGAAGTAGATAAAGATGGATGATCAATAAATAAGGAGTGAGTAGATAAGTAATAAAATAGTTGTAACACCCCATCTCGAAATACAATGATCGTCGCCCTAAGTCCATCTCGTACATTAACAACGCAGCGGAAAAGTTCTACTAAATTGGTGTTACCGCCGTTAGTCACCCACGTGACTAACTAGGCCTATTCTCTTACAAGTCACGGTCTGACTAACCGGATAATTACTCGAGCATCTAAAACATTACAAATCATAAACCACAACTTATACCGAGTATCTCATATCCTAATACATCATACTAACATCTCATCAATCTACTAAACGAGTGTACATGCACAACTCGTGTAACAAATGTAAAAGCAACCCGAAGTACTCTACCCGCTCCCACTCTCAGGTTGAGTCTTCGTCCGGTACCTACCTGCAAAGTTTAAATCACAGGCCCCAAGGGGCTCAGCACATGGCTGGTATAGAAAACTTGCAGCCCACAAGCTTGATGGGTTACACACGACTACTTTGTCGTATACATGCAATTGTTTATTCATACAAATAATAATAAGAAGTACGATAACAAACAACACATTTATGTGAAACATTCACAGCTCAAATAAATCGAACGTCGTAATGGGCGTCCATTGATGAGTAAGTTAGATTCCTAAATCCTGAGGCCTGAGAATTATTTAGTTCTCGTGTTTGACCATACCTTATAAGTGTCAACCGTTCTCTTAATAGAACTGGTTGTTCTCTAACTGAATTGTTTATTTTTGTCAGGTCATGGTAACCCTAGCCAATGAGTTATTAGCTCCATTGGGTTAATAAACATTATTCTTAAGTTATGAGGGGTGTAGGCTTGACCCTCCTGCGCCTCCTGAATTTGCCTCCCATCTCGAACTGTTCACTCGAGATGGTCGGGTCAGTTTGTCGACCCTAGGCGGAAGACAGATCTGATACAGATGCCGACCTCCTAACCTGAACATGCATGACCGGAGTCAGTCCCGGATTCCTCTTCTCCCAAGTTCCAGTTAGCTGAAGTCCCTTTGACGATTGGTTAGTTAAACCTCTCTCGGTATTAACCAACTAACAATAGGGAATATTTGTAACCTTATACAATTGTTATTAAACATAGTTAATGAACAATCTCTGAATCAAATCGTGTTAGTGTACAATGTACGCACAAGAACAATACCATAAATCGGTTTATGCTTAATCCTGTTTGGTTGTATCACAATAACACATAGCACACAAACCGAGGTAGACCTCGTTAGCAAACAAGCTACAAGAATCCCATACCGTACACCGGAGATTGGCTAGCTCTTACTCCCACGTTCGCCTAATCCGCCGAACGCCTCTGACTATCTAGATCTATAATCAGAATTAGTATTAGTATCTTGTGTCTTAGAACTAGTTTGGTTTTCTTTTCAACTTAAACCTCTTCCTAGGTTAACCCGGGTATAATAGTATACCGTTAAACGGGTTCGTTCATTTAGGAGCGTTTTCGAGCTCAATTCTAATTCATTAACATACTAACGTCGTTAGCAGTTATTTAGTTGCACAGTTAGCAACTTTAGACTTATACGGACCTTGTATTAGGTTTTCGTATTTTTCACTATTCATCCGTATTTCACTATTCATTTATATGGTCTCATATTTTACTGTTCACCGTATTTCACTATTCACGTATACGTATTCTACTATTCACGTATACGTCTCGTATTTGACTATTCATATATACGCAGTTACTATTCATGTATACGTATTCACTATACATGTATACGTATTTACTATTCGTGTATACGTATTTACTATTCATGTATACGTATTTACTATTCATGTATACGTATACTATTCACGTATACGAGTACTATTCATGTACACCAAATTTCGTATACGTCCGTATGATACTCCGTATCATACGTATTTATTTCTTTTTCCAATATAACTTGTATTTTCATTAAAAATACTCTAAGTATTGATTTCTCCTATACTTATTAAATTGCGGGTATACCTCTCGTATACCTTATTTATATACTGGTCTCGTTTAAACCCGTCTTAACTCTGTTTCTTTTACAACTTGTTTCTAAATTCTTTATTTAACTTCCTTAACCTCCTTAAACACATAAAAATGTGTTATTTATATTACTTACCCATAGTTTTCTCTTAATCTCCATTTTACTCTTAATAAGTTCTAAACTTGTTATTTTTATTTCTAATTTCCTCCAAAGTCTTAATTAATTTCTTTTATACTTTTGGTCAATTACCAAAATATACCCAAGTTTGACCAGTCTTTTATGGTCAAACCCCTAACTTTCCATTATTTACAATATTACCCCTAAAGTTAATTTAACTTAACTTTTTATTCCTTTATACTTTTAATATCTAACCTTTTGCTACAAATTCTATTCTAGCTCCTCTAAACATTTTATAAACTGTCATTGACCAAGTTTGACCAGGGAAATTACCATTTTACCCTTGTGGTCTTTTCTTTTATCCTAACTCATTTATTAACCAATTTAACTCTAAATAATTTCTAATTTTCGTAATTAATTTTCCTACAGAGTTTTGAACATCAAAAATCCTTTAAACATCTCTAAACCACCAGATTTAATTATCTAATGCTATAGTATATAAATACCATCTTTTATTATCCTTAAATATACCAAAAACCTTATAAATTCCTTATAACACTTATAAACTCTTTATAAATTGAAACTTAATTCTACAATTATTTTCTCATCACTTAAACTCTCAAAATTCCATATTGACCTCATATATTTTCGGTAATCACCATTAGGTACTAAAACTTCTTAAATTTTACATATTACTCTTAATTATACTAATTCCTTTAATTTAACTAAGTTAGATATTTTTTTCTAACTCAATTAATACCCTTAATTTTCGGCCATAATATAAACCATAGTTTATGAAATTTTCTTGTATATTATGATAGCTTATATTGAAGCTTATATCATAAGGAGTATAAATCTATTCTTAGATTTAATAAACATTAACTTTTAATAAGCTAAAAACTGAATATTAATCACCAAAATTTCGGCAATAAATAATAAGATGAACAATATGTGTAACACCCCCGTCCAAAGCCAATCGTGGTTATCGCAAACTTAACACTTAATAAAAACGTCACAGCGGAAATAACGAACACCGGGACCTTGCCACGGTCTGATCATTAGAATATACCGAACCTTAAACCGATTTACAACACTTGTCCAAAATACACAACCGTCCAAATACCACCAACCAACCAAAATATCACCAACCAACCGAGTTTAGGTATCCAAGTCATAAACACCAACTTACATCAGTTTCAAATATAAACAGACGGGCGCACAAGCGCAACCCCTGCTCAAAATAAGTAACCCATCCTAAGTCTAACCGCTCCTACTCTCGTGGTGTGACTTCATGGGTCTCTTACCTGCAAGTGTAAAAACAGCCCCCAAAGGGGGTCAGCACGAATGCTGGTACGACCCTCTCGTGGCCCCCAAGCTAACGGGGCTACGACGACTAATTGTTGATAGCATGGAAGTTGATTAGATACACAAGCATAATTTGAAGTGCAATAAACAACCATCCACAAATGAACATACATAGTCCACATTCAATTGAACGACTCAAGCGTTCCCTTAACAAATGGGTTAGCAATAACCTCCTCCAGATTTGATTCCTCACATCCTCAGTCCTCCTTAACTTACCTCAGTCTCAATCTTATCTTAACCTCAGTATACAAACCGCTCCTAGAATGGAAATGGTTGTAGCTTAACTCAAACTTAGGATTTAGGTGATCCTACCGCACCATCTTGATGCCACCTACCTTGGACGGGAGTCCAGTGTAGCTGAGCCGGCAACCGACCCTAGGCAACAAGTCCGAAGACAAGTCCTCAAGCGGAGGGCGGATCTGATTCAGATACCGACCCCCTTTCCTTAGCATGCATGACCGGAGTCAGTCCCGGGTTCCTCACTCCCCCCTTAAGTTCCAGTTAGTGAAAATCTTACAAATCATGTGTTAGTTAAACCTTAACGGGTATTAACCAATAGATACCAATACTTAACTCCTTTTCTTAACTCAATAAGTACTAAACTTAGTTAGTAACAATCTCAAGTCTCGTGGTTTAGTGTAAAGAAAACACATTCACAACGAGAACAAGTATATCCGGTTGCATGCTTTATCTTGTCTTAGTCATAGCAATAAACAGATAACACACAAGCCGAGGGACACCTCATTAGCAAGCAGGTCACAAGAAAGACTGTACCGTTCACCGTCGACGATCGTTTGGTTTATCTCCTTCCAAGTCCCAATTCACAAGTCCTAAAACATTCATTTAGTTTTAAGTTATTATTCAATTCAACTTAATACAATTACTTAACCTCCCTAGACATCAACTTTTACCCATTGTTTTTCACTAAGCCTTATGGTTTTTAACTTAACTTCTAAGTGCATCATCATTCCTCATTATCTATTACACTTATCCACCCACTTAATAACCATACACCCACCAAACATGCCTTTAATAACCTTATAACACATCAATACCTAATCATCCCCATCATTTCCTAACATTTCCCAAGCTTAAACATGATTTTTAGAGTGGTCCGGGACCTTGTCCTCAACCTAAGTCCCGAACCAATAATTAGTTCAAACTCTCGGTTTTTAATGTGGTGGTCCAGGACTTTGTATGGGACTTAAGTCCCGGACCAATGTAAGCTAAAATCCCCGGGGGTAAATTAGGGGGTGGTCTGGAACTTCTTACAAAACTTAAGTCCTGGACCCTATGGTTGAAGCAACTCTCGGCAGAAATTTTAGGTTGGTCCGGGACTTCACCCTGGACTTAAGTCCCGGACCAGCTACAGATTTCTTCCTTTTTGCATTGTTCTAAGTGTTGTTACACTTGTTCTCTTCATCCATAAATCACCCAAACTTCACACATGATCTTAGGCATATTCTAATACCAAAATAACATCCTAAACTTGCCCATCTCCAGCTCTAGCCTTATAACCCAAATTTCTTACATAATCTCTCATCACTTGTAATATTTTCCTTAGGTGTTCTAAGTGGTGTTTCATACCTATCATAACCACTATGCCTAAATGTTTCCTCACCACCATAACATCATCTCCCAAGCATCTTTCACCATCTAAAATTCCTTTATGTAACTACCTGAAGTCTCTTCACCTTTAAACACATTATTTTACTCTCCTCCTAACAAGATTTGCATATAACCTAAACACATTTCCAAACTGCCTTTGGTGTATACCAAACACTCTTTTGATTCCTAGATCCTCCATGATGATGCCTAAGTCATTCTAACTCACAAGAACACCTTGAACTCACTCTTTTCTTCGAGGCAACCTCTAAAACTTCCTAGTACTACCTTAGTCATGAAATCTCCTTAGAACATCTTAAACTAAGTTTCTTCACCAAATTTTGACACGGGTTCTATAGTATATTGTTACACCAAACACTTGGTTTTTCATCACCAATCAACCAAGATCACACAAATTCTCATTACACCATCTTAACACACAATTCTCACCAAAACTACACCACATCATCATATAGTGTATAAACTTAAAATGCTTGGCACTTAGGCCCTTAAATGACAATAATCTTAACCACTGAATTTCCACATATATTTGCCTTTGACCTGCGAACACACACAACAAGGCTCCCATTGAAATAAATGCTTCTTGTAATTCACCTCAACATTGTTTAACTATCTCTTTTCTCATTGGCACCTTAGTCACAAGTTCTCAAACATAGTCATTGTTTCTCCTAGGTTATATATATCCCTTTTCTAATGTAAACCCTAAGCTACACTCATCATATACCTAAGTCCCATCCCTTAATGCATTAAACACCTTAAGGTAAGACATTTACCTTGTTCTTTTTCAAGCTTCAGAAACTTTCTTCCTTAGATTTTTCCTTGCTCAATCTCGGTCACCAAATCAAGTTCTCCTTGCCAATGTTCTAACCAACATTCAATGACTCCAATGAGTACTAAACAACACACTAAACCTTAAGGAATAAAACCTAGGTTAAAAATTGTTTTAAGGTATTAGATTGATTGTTTTACCTTGGTTTCTCAAGACAAGCTTGGATATTAATCAAGAAGGACCTCCTCTTACCCTTGGAGAATAGGAAACAAGCTAGAACAAGGCATAAAAATGTAGCCCCATGAGTATAGAGTTTCGGTTATGTAAAGGAATGGTGGAAACTTGATTTTTCTTACATATTCTTTACCTTAAGAGAATGGAGAAGCCAATGAACTCTCCAAACTTGAATTTCCTCCTTATATGGCGGTTTGGCTTGGCACCAAAATAGAGCTCTTGAAGTTTCGGAAAGAGAAAGGAAGAGCTTGAGCTAACTAAGAAGAATATGTAATTTGTTTAGGTTTTGGAGCTAAAATGAGTAAGTAGTAATCAAAGGAAGATGGAACTTACATGGGGGCTGTTATTCACGTCAATGGAGAAGAGAGAAAGCAAGAGAAATCGGTGGTGAGAGAGGAGAATGAAGAAGTGAGGAGAGAGGTCTACTAAGGTAAGATATTTATGTTAAAAGGTGAATAGTGAATTTACTTACTTTTGCTTTCTTCTTACTTAGTTAGATAAGTGTGGTGAGTCACACTTAAAAACCGGCACCCTTGGTCAAATAAGGTATATTGTGGTCTTTGTTGACCATTTAATTGACTTACTTTGACTAATGTCTTAACTAGCACTATTTGGTTACTATTCACTAAACAAGGCACATAATTGTGAAATTTTTGATTTCCCATTGATTTAGACTTCCTAATATGATTCTAATTAGTACACAAGTTAAGTAAGCAGTAATCATGGGCATTTAGCCACTCAAAACCCCTTTCTAAGACAATTTTTCAAAAATGTGCTCTAAGACTCCTTAAAGCACATTTTTGTTTTTTAACTTGTTTTTGAGCTTGGTTTTCTTTGGTAATTGGTTTAAAATGACCATTAGGATATTACTAAGGTCTTAGAATGATATTTGGGTGCTCACCCAAGTCTCTCCAAGCTTAGAGCACGTTTTTGCTTAAACTGCTCTTTAGTGTTTCCTTATGTTTTCTTTGATTAAAATGTTCCTTAACGTTTCTAAGGCTTTATTTAGCCTTCTTATATCTTAGTTTATCACTTAAACACCATACCTAAGTTTGGGGTATTTCAATATGTTAGATCATATATAGATCAACAATTAGAACCTTGAAATAGGTAGTTGTAGGATTTACCTTGTATATTAACCATTAGCTTAATATTTAAGCTTGATTTCCTTAGAATTTTGACATCAATTTGCTAGAGAAATTGACTCCAAAATTATACAACAAGATGAAGAATAAGATGGTTAGTATCCCATGCAATCGGCTGTAACAAAAACCAAAGAACAAGAAGTTTTCAAGAAGGCAATGTTTTACCTCGAGAATCAAAGGCACTTCTTCGTGGTTTTTTCCTGAGAATCTGGGGCTCATGAGCTATGGTTGTAAATCTCTTGAAAAGAGGATTCCACGAGCTATCAAGCTTGTGATTTGGAGTTAGGACGAGAAAGTTATGATTTCTACAAGGCCAGTGTTCTTTAAGGCTCAAAACTAAGAACATTGAGTTTTTTTGTGTTGTTTCTTCAAAGAGAGGGGATGAGCTACGAATTTGGGAGCTCTCATATGACAGGTAAGTGTCTGATTAATGATTCACTCAGGGGACAAGATGATTTGGCAATTAAAGAAAGTCTTGGTTGTTGTAATAGTAAAAAGTAAGCAAAATTGAATTTTAACACCTTTAATGACTCATCATGAAGTAGGCAGCCTTAGTCACGATTTTGTCTGATTTTTTTTGTTTCTTCCTTATATTTATGTAATATTAGATGCCTTAAACTCGTTCATAAGGACTTATACCATGTGTTAGGTATGTTACATAGCCAAAAATGCCTTAAAAAACACCGTTTTATGTGCTTCCGGGTTCACATTGATTATGCAATTTGGTTTGGCTAGTTTAAATGTGTCCTTAATATATTTACAACCTTTAGAAACTTTGTTCATAAAATAGCATGTTGCTCATTCCAATTTAAACCAAGTCGTTTGGTGGTTTCTCCTTGACTTTCGTCAGTTTAGTACCGGTTTTTGTGTGGACTTGTACAATTAATTTGTGTGTATACTCTATGGCTCCTATGACCATTTTATTGTTGTTACCTTGTTCCTTATTGGTATTTAGGCTCATTAGCCTTTCAGTTCCATGTATACATGCTTAAAGCACATTTTCCTTTAAAGCACATTTTTGTGCTCTAAGGTGTGTTTTCGGTTTGAACGCTAATTCTGCTTAATGTGTATTACTAAACTTAGAGGTATTTCACATTTGAAATCTCTTGGGAACTTATTGGTAGTTCCCTAATTTATTTGTGTTATTTAAAAACACCTTTTTCTCTAATTATTCTTAAAGCATGTTTTGGTGTAAATTGTTGTTTAACACTTCTTCTAATGTTTCTAAGGCACGTTCTAGCCTTAGTATATCCTAATTAGATAGTTCATTAATATATTAAGGTTTGGGGAATTTCAATAGTTGATTAATTAGTAATTGATTAGATCAACGTTATTATCTTTGGAAGGAGATAAGAATAATTATAAAAGTAGATCAAATAATTAATCAACAAGAATAAATGGTGAACCTAATTATCCGTAGGAAAGAGATAATAATATTCATAAAAGTAAAATCAAATAATAAATTCATAAGGATAAAGATGGATGTATTTATCAAGGAGATATAAGGATAATTACTTTAGACAAAAGGAATAAAATAGAATTGAATAATTGATTTAAGAGAAGGTAGGGATGAACGTTGTTTCTGCGGCAGAAGATGAGAATAAATATAATAATAATTTAGGAAAAGGAATTAGAATATATTAAAACGCTTAATTTAGAATGGAGGGTAAAATAATATCAATAACTTCCCCGGTTTGTTACTAACCACTTACTCCGGATAACCTAATAACAACTATTATAAAATTAACCCGATCATATTGAGTAAATGATATAAATTTCCTAACTCAAAATACGGGGGTATTTCAGGTTGGGTCGGCCGCATATAAGGCTGAAGATTGCCTAATTCTAATTGGACAATTAATCCCTCTCTTATGCAAGGTTATGCAATGTAAAATGAAAAGAAATAAGTAGCTAATTCCCACTCTTATTGACAGCAGCCTAAGGGAGAATTGAGCCCTTCTACTTGCCTACTTCATCCATCTCTACTAGATTTCCATTAGTTAAGACATTAGATAGCCCCTTCACTTGGTCCCACAAGATGCCTTTACCCCCTCATGCTTGCCACCTCATGCTTGTCACCTCATAGCACCAACATCACCTGAAACCCCCTAAACAAATAAATACATAAAAATCATAAACGCGTGGAGATTATCCGAGAATAACGCGTTACATAATTCAGACATGTGATAATGCATGAACAATTAAAATCAAGTACGGACATATATATGTCCGAAAACATGACAACTTGACATATTAATACAGTCACATACTTATATATGTACGTATATGAAAATACATATACGTAACGTTGCAATATTACAACGTCGTATAAAAAATAATAACGTCGCATAGGTACATATAACTAAAACGCGACAAAATGAAAGAGGCGTATATATATACATATACGTATCGTACATAACTACTAATGCGATATATTATATAGTCACACATATATATATATATAATGGGCATGTATAAGTAGCTAATACAGAAAAAAAAAAAAAAGAGCGAACATGCTCTAGCCGAGATTCAAACCCAGTACCTCTCATATCCTTTCTAAATGCCTTAACCGATTGATCTGTGCTCATATTCAATAGTAATAATGCACCGCTAGATATAATAGTTATAAAGCATATCGGTACCAAACATAACCCCACCATGCCTCCCTTGCCCAGATGTTCGAACAACAACACCCAACACCAGACAACTCTCCTCTTCTTCTGTTAAGTGTGGCACTAACTCCTTGGTCCCAACTCCATGCAAACTACTTTCACTGATTTCCAAACCATTGTCTCCCGCCTTCTTTCGTGTGTGCTCCCGCACTAAACAACCTCCCAGTCCCTCTCACCTTTCCTCCACTGGCTTCACGCTTGTTGCAAGTTCTGAAGAAAAAAAAACAACAGTCAGATTTTTTAATCTTACGCATGGCAAGGCTTCCTGGTTGGAGATATTCATGCAGTAACCGACTCAGATCCCTTCACTTGCTCCCATCCATTTCCCCCTGGACGCAAGTCCAGAGAGGGACTGTCAGCCCTTTAATTCCTATCGCATGCTCTGGGGAAGTCCACTTCAATTCCCAACTACCACTGAAACAAACAGGTGCTCCTACCCTGTGAAAATTTCGAA
This sequence comes from Limonium bicolor, assembly GCA_023374045.1. NCBI lineage: Eukaryota > Viridiplantae > Streptophyta > Magnoliopsida > Caryophyllales > Plumbaginaceae > Limonium > Limonium bicolor. The sequence continues at coordinate 274,076,314 of CM041778.1, read as the reverse complement.
CAGCACCATTCTCTTCTTTACCTCTGCTACATGCGCACAACTGGACAGATGACAGTTTTGCTCCTTTTCATTCCTGGCACAAACTCTTTAGTGAGCCATTCCCAACGACGACAAATCTATTTTACAACACATGCTCTGGAAAGAATAAAAAAAAAAGAAATTCTCGAGCAGCGCCTGACTCGAACACCCATGCATTTCTCTCCTTCTTTACAATTCCTGGCACAAACTCTTCGCAGAGCACCAGACCCAAAAGCAAATAACCCAACTTGTTAGCTACTTGCTTCTTTCCCCGACAACCGAACCTCGCTTTATTCCCATATTAGTAAGTGGATAACAGAGCACGAGATGGTGGTGGCATGTTAACTTCTCTGTAGCAGTAACACACACTCTCACCGTTTTCTTTTCAAACCAGCACCATTTCCCTCTGCATGAACGGGTACAGCACACTCATCTGCATTGTTCTCCCCTCCTGGGACTAAACCTTCGAACCGCACCAAACACCGTCTTATCCTTCTTGTGCGATAAACATCAACAAAACAGCCACCTAAGTTCCTTCCGTTCTAGTGTGCAAGCAACAGGAAAAATATGGTAACTCACTTCTCCTTCTCTGCATTAGTTCGAACAGCAACATAATGCATATATTAGTACACCAACAGACCACAGAGAAGAGACCGGCAAGCTTTACATCATCGAGCTTCTGTTAAACAACAGAGGCAGACTCAGGCAGCTCCGGTTGAGTCCACTCACATGCGCGGAAGGGTAGGCAACGAGCAAGAAGAAAAAACGCAGCAGCTCTAGGGGAGTTTCTTCTCTGCCCACAACTTGACAGAACAAACAACAACAACATAGCCGTAGCACTTCCAACTCCTTAATCCATTACCTTTCTTTCCTCCTCTTGGCATTTACCAGCTAGTCTTCTTCCATGTTTAGTTGGAACGACAACACCCATCTCTTCCTGTTCCAAACACCAATGCAGCAGGTGAAGTAAGCCAGCAAAACCGCTGGTTCTCAGCTCCTTTCCCAAGCCAGGAATGCACCGAAAGCACTCCGTGAAAAGAGTTTAAAAGACAAGGTACGGAACCCTGAGATTGTGGCTACACAAACCTACACTTTTACCTTCATTCTCACGTAGGAAATTGAACTCGTTTCCCTGTTGGTAGTTGTAGTCCACTGCTCAAAAAAACTGAGGAGGTTGAGTGTATACATGCGCGTATAATATTCTGGGTCGAACACATGTAAAGAATAATGGTCGTAAGTTAGATGGGTAACTGAGAGTAACTGGATAACAATGGCTATTAGTGAGCTATATAGGCTAGTACTATATATAATGTTTAACTAAGTAAACTAGTGGGTTATGGGCTTAAGAACTGAGGATGCAAAGATTTAAAGATCAAGTACTAAATAATGCCATACTTCCCTCTTAGGATTTCGAAACTTACCAAACAAATACTACATACTGAAACTGTGGAGGAGGGACATTGTTGAGTATATATTTATATGCTTACGGCTAGACGTATCAATGCAAAACAACGTGGACATGCATGTATGCATGCCATTTCAAGTTGAAGATATGTATGGAACAGTGGTTGTGAACAAGAGTAATAACCGAGTGAATATGGGTACACTAAAGTCAAATGTGGGCGAATGGGAGGGGGAGATGAGTTAAGAAATGGCCTGGTATAAGATTTAGACCGTGTATGAAGTTAGAACAATATGATATCATTATAAGGTTGGTCTATAGACATATAATTAGCCTAGGCGATCATGAGTACTCTGAACAAAATGGGCATATGCATGGGTTATTGACAAAAATATATATATATATACACGAATATATTTATATACATATGTTATTGAAGTGATAAGGAGTAACTAAATTTAATTGTAAGCCGATTATGAAAGGAAATTGATTTAAAATATTTATGATAATCTGTGCAAAAACAAACCGAGAGCTTAATGTGGGTACGAGACATTTTAGTGTCATTCGATGATTTAGATTATGATATGAGTAAGGATATGTATATGTGTTATCTTGAGTGGTTAATATGTAACAAATATTGAGTAAATGTACGTTTATATACACACACGCTATTTTGAATTGATAATGCGTAACCAATGGTAGATATAAGTTAAAAAAAATAATATACATATATAAATAATAATTAATTAAGTGTATATGATTATCAATGCTAAAAATGTGTGAGAAAAATGGTTTAGAAGACTGAAGAAAATTCTGTATATACCGTGATGGTAGTATAGTTTTAGTGATATTGAATACTATTTTAAAGTAGTTGCTATGCTATTTGTACGGCCATATATCTAAACCATGTTAAAAGTAATTATTTTGTGACTTAAATAGTCACTATTAAATTCAAGAGGTTATACGAATTTCTGGTGGAAAAAAAACCATCATGATAGTAATTATAACTATTTGGGAAACGTCTTAGAAAAAATTAGATATATTTATAAACTTGTTTTATGACTCAAACAAATTCTTAAACCGTATAAATAATATATATATATATATATATATATATATATATACACTTTATATAAATAAATAAATCAATAAGAGGTCAAGTGTGATAAAAAGAGATATAAGGTATAAGTGGTGACAATGACCAAAAGGGATAGTCCTCTGGATTTTTATAAGTATAAAATACATTTTATAAAATAAAAGGAGTAAATTGTAAACTAGGAAACCATGGGGTATTTCATAAATACTATCAAATTGGTCAAAGAATAATTTAAGTGGTCAACCTTGACCACCTATGAAGGTTAACTAAAATAAAATGATAAGGATAATTATCCTAAGTATTTAAAGGAATATTAAGTCAAAAAGAACAACAAAGATTACTATTATGGGAGTATATGTAATTATCTAAAACTTTGGGCATAAATGAAGATTCTAAGATTTGAAGGGATTAGTATATAAACCTAGAAAGGTTTTGGAAGTTTAAGTAATAACATAAATTAATTAAGAGGTATAATATGAGGTTTATAATTTAGTGTTGGTTATAAGAAAAGGGGGGGGGGGGGCTATGGTGTAATTATGAGGAAAATGTGGGAGAATGGTCAACTTGGATAAACTTGTTACATGTTGGTGTTTAAGAATACCCTAAAACCTTAGCTAGAGGGAAGGGATTAGTTGACATGTAAAACGACAATGGAAATGTCCAAGGAGTCGATAAAGTCTAAGGTTAATACTTGGAAGTTTCTAAGGACTAGTATAAGTTGAACACCTAAAAACTTACCTAAGAAATAACACCCGATAAAACGGGATAAACTAGGAAATGTCACTGCGGTCGTTGCATGCAATCATAAACTGACAAGTTGTTTTAATTAACTCTAGGGCCGTAATGAACACCAACCGGGACACCGTGTGAGGGACAACTTTTGCTTCTGAATGAGGTATGGACATGTGTGGTTCGTATGTTGCCGTGTTGCACGACTTGTTTGCTGTGTACCTTATTTGACAATGACCATAAGACTAAAGCATGGAATTGGATTTCTTGTTGTGACTTGCTTATATACTTGTTATATCATTGTGGCATGTTACTTGCGCGCACACAGTAGTTTAGTCCCTTTCTCGTTTATGGAACCTTGAAATGAAACACAACGAACTATGTAAACAAGGGAACTACATAAATGGAAAACTCCTCTCTAACTATAGAGGACTGCTAATGACACCCACTATGGTGTTGAGATTATAATGAAAATGAAGAGTAAAATACCAACTGGTGAAACAAGAGAATAATCCGGGAAGACAACAGCTCGGACCGCGTGGTATGGATGATCGGGAGTTGGCATCTGCATCAGATCCTTCGACTGAAATACCCCTAACCTTTAAAATATAATTAAATGATCTATTAATGATCTAAGATGGTTAATAAAATCGAAATAGTATTGGGGAACAATCTAAAAGATCTCAACAAGGCAAAACACGCCTTAAGATCGGTAAAGCCAAAAATGTGCTTTAAAGCACCATAAAGATTGTATGACCTCAAATAGGATACAAAGTGGATTCCTAAGTATTATAATGAAGTAAGGAACACAACAAAACCGTTCTCAAAGAAAACTAAGCTCAGAAACACCCTGTGACACAAAAGGTGCACTAAAACACCTAAAGCAAACGTTTTGTGAAATTGCCTTCTAAATTGGCTTTTAATTGGCTTAAAGGTTATAATTACCTTTAAATATGATATTATATCACATTATATCATATTAGGAATTTAATTCCAGAAATTTACAAATTTTTACAAATTTAATATTAAAATATTAATAAAACCCCACAAGGGGGCCCGTTTGAGTCAATATTGACCAAGTAAGGTCAATGGTCAATTAATGACCCATTTGAACTCAAGACAGTCGGCAGGCAAGGAGGAGAGGAGACAGCTCACAAGACATTGATTGCTAATTAGTTACCTAACACCATTTACTTTTGAAAAACTTACCTTTTCAATAATTTAAGCTCATTTCCAATCATTCCTCTTGCTCCTGTCCGATTACAGCCATTCCAGCCGAGCTCTCTCCCTTCCTAGAACCTATAAAGCCTTGTTCTTGAACATGGAAGGCAGATCTAACTCCTAAGCTCTTAAGGTAAGGTTTTAAGGTCATTTTTAGCTCTTTTTCTTCATCTCTTCACTACCTACACTTAGATTTCGTGGCTCATCAATTCCTATGGCTCATTATCAGTGTTCTAAGTTATAACAACATCCAAACTCGGCTGAAGCAAGTCTAGGGGCCAAGGTTGCTCAAATTTGCATTTTAAGGTAAAAACATACCTTAAGCTTCTCTAGTCTTCAAACGATTTTCTTCCTTTGATTTTTATGAGTTTATACACTCATAATCTTCATATTTACATGTTCATTCAGTTGGTTAGCCATTTGGAGTAAGGGTGGCCGAGATCCAAAGGAAATACCCTCTTTTAAGGCATTTTGCCAAGGTAAAACCAATTACCATAGCAGCTTGTTGTTGTCTAGCTATTTCCTATGTCTATATGATGAATTTAACACCTTGTGGTGTGTTTTATTGAGGCCTAAAATCATTGGAACTTCCCTTGCATTTTTAAGGTGATTTTTGCCTTAAATCTTACATTAATTGTTCCTTATGGTTAAGCACAAGCTTGGAGTATAACCATATCTTATTTTGGTGTATTAAACATGTCTAAATGATGTGGTGAATTTTCCTTCAAGTGGCCGAGTTCATACAAGGAGAAATCAAGGTATAAACACCTTAAAACTTATGATTTTATAATTTATAAGCACATATATTAATATTGCCGAGAGGGAACTTAAAAATATGGGTTATATTAACCTAGAAATGGAAAAAATGACTAAGATAAATTAAGCTAGTCATTTAAGAGATTTAATTAACATAATGGTCAAATTATGACATTATATGGAAAAATAATTAAATTAAAGTGAGGCCGTGAGTATATGCTATATTTTGAGACATTTAAAGTGTAATTTATTTTGCAAGTTCAAGGTTGTAATAAGGCCATGTCATTAGGCCATTTTAATTTAAGTTTATAAGCTTATTTAGTTAGATTTATGCTTATATAATTAAGTTTGGGGCCAAACCGTAATTATTGGTAAAATACAAAGCCGTGGGCTTAATTTAGAGGAATTTAGGGTTTTTAAATGAATTTAATAAAAATTATAACCTTTTATAAAGTTTTGTGTCAAAATTGTAAAAATAGAAAAGTATAGGGTATTATTGGTGATTACCGAAAGTTTGGTCCCCATTTGGTATTAGAAGTCAAAGTTGACTATATAGGAGACTTTGACCAAGTTTGGAGAATTTTAGAAATTAAAATACTACCTTATATTAAGATAAGTATTATATTGTAAAATTTATAAGATGATGGGCTAATTTGAGATTTCCGAAAACTTGGGGTACTAAATGGAGTTTAGTACAAACCTTAGGTTATTAGGAATTTTTAGAAGTTGATTTGGTTAAATTTGGAGTTTATATGAATTATATAAGTATAATATAAGATATTTCATAATATTGTTACAAATGGGTAACATATGTGGTAAAACCGAGATTTAGAGAAAATATAAGGTTAGTAATAATATTTATAACCTTTTGGTATAGTTTGGTAATTTTTGGAGTTTATATAAGATTTTATAAAGATATATGTACAATATATAGTTTTAATGGAAATAGGAAACTATGTATTATAATTGGGAAGATTTAGAATATATACAAAGTTTGGTGATGGGAGTTAATTAAAACAGTCCTAGGGTCTGTTTGAAAATTATAGCCTTTAAAATTATAGGTTTAATTATATTAAGTTTTAGGATTATAATATAAGGTATATATTATAAGTGTAAAAATGAAATATAATTTGGGATTGATTTGTGATTTATAAAGTTCAGTGGTTATAGTGAAAGCCGAGAATATAAGGGGCTGTTTGGTATTTTATAACAAAATATAACTATAGGTTGTAATTGTTTTAATGACATAAATGTCATAATATATGTTATACAACTATAATGTAACATTATATTAATTATGTGGTGGATTTTGTAAATATTTAAGAACATAGGTGCTGTTCGGAAATATTAACATTTTTAAATGGAATTTATAATATGGTTTTTAATGTTATAAGAGTTATAACATTTATAATATAAAAGGTATTCATTAAAAAGAATGAATATATAATATAAGACTTACCATATAATAAATAGTTCCATAATACATGTATATAATAAGTATATGTTATGGTGTAGAAAATGTAATATGGTTCAATAACTATAAATTATCATAATTAAAATGATAATAGATAAAGAGAAAAGAATTATAAACATTAGATATGGAAATTCTAATGTTAAGAGTATACATGGAATAATAAGAATTTAAATAATTCAAAGTACTTTACATATGAATTATACTCCATTAAATTTGGAAAAAAACAAACCTTAGGAAAATAAATACTAAGGTGAAATGTATAATACATGATAAAGAATTATACATGCCATATAGAAACAAACTATATGATATACAAGGGTATATTAAGTTACATGCGATAACAAGTTCAACATTAAGTATATTAATATACGAAGCAAGACTACGCATGTAATATAACGTTTTTCCAAATCTCGAGTTAAGCCGAAAACCCGACAAACGTTGACAGTTAATAACGGGGGATTAACCGGGAGGTATTAGTGACGGTATGGGGTACCGTAGAGTTGTGTTGTTATGTTTGTCGGGATCTATCAGTTGCATTATGTATTGTAGATTGTTAGGGACGACACACGGAGCATAGGATCTTGCTGATTCATACTCCACCGTAATACTCATCAGGGTGAACGGTATGTTGTTATGTGTCTCTAATTGTCTCTGAGGACTTCCTCAGTTCAGACTTCTGTGTGATCTGTGATAAGATTGTTTGTCTGAATGTGTTAATTAATATGCATGAATTGTATATTTATAGCTGCTTATTATTACTGTTGTTGAGTTAACAATATTGGTTCGTATATATGAACCTATATATATAAAACAAACTAGCGGCTATGGTGCTATCTTATATGAAATATAAGGATCATCAGAAAAACGTTGTAGCACTAAGATAATAAGATATACATATTATCCGAGACTTTTATACGGAGCATTGGCCTTTCTAAACGCCACTCTCGTATCTAACACTGGATCCCGAGTTTACAGACTCCGGATTGGACTAATGACCTTAGTCTGCTGTGTTAGAAAATTTGGTAATGCGATGCGATGGTATAATTAATTAATGAAAGATAGTAAAGCCAGGAGGATGTGGCTCTTGGTGCGCGCTGTGATCACAAAAACGATACCAGGATATCCGCGTACGGGTCCGTAAGTATCAAGAAAATTTCCCGTGGGCTAGAATGGCTCGTTGGTCGGAGACTCTACCGCTGGAGTGGCTACTGCCGTGGGTGACCCGCCATAATATATGGGTAAATAGAGACATGTCGTTTTTAACGAGACATTGTCACTAAGTATAACTGAACAATTAATGTAGCTGAGACTTATACAGTGGCGAACAATATTGGTTTCTACACCATGGACGAGAATTAATACTTGTTTATCATTCTCGTTGTTTCGCTTTGTTGTTCATTGGTTATACTTGTGGTATATTATGTGTGTTGATGGTTGTGTTTTTGTATGGATATTACTGTTAATTGTTTTACAGTTTAAATATTAAAACGGTATTGCATGAAACGAATCCCATGCTCTCGACTAATTAATTGAGCGGTTTGAGGGGGGCATGACGGGGCATGTGATGACATACTCAGTAGGGGTTGATTCCATACCACAAACCATTTTTATTGCAGGAGACTAGCTGGTGGGTCGACGCGGGGCGCGACTATTGTATTACTATTGGTTAGATTTGGTACGGTGTGATACTAATGTGGTTTCGGACTCGGTTGTGTAACCGAGGTGTATTTTGATTAGATGCTCACGGTCTGTAATAATTTGTTGTTGTTGGTTTGTTTTAGATTGTTTTAAGTACTACTATCTATCTCTTGTGGTCACTGCGGGAATACGTTTCGCAAGTTGATTATCAGGTAATTCTTATCACCCGTATGGGCGAGTGATAACAATGACACCATTAGATCGACAGTCTGTTATTTACCGCTGCGATTTATTTATTATGTGCGACATTTATAGGATAATTAGGAGCCGAATTAGTAGGGGTGTTACAAAAAGTGGTATCAGAGCGGAGTACCGCTCTGATTACAAGAGATAGTAGTTTAAGTACCGTGAGCTTAGGTTATTCACACACCAGTACCAAGGAGATAGTTGGAAATAATTTGAGTTAGGAGATTGTCGGGGACAATGTATTTTATGCCTTTAGGGCTAGGTGAACTTATGGTTGGGAAAAGTATAGTATTTATCACAAAGAGCTGACCTTGATTCTGAATTCTTCAGATGTCTTCTGGAAGGCGTTCGACTGGCAGAGGCAGAGGAGGTGGTGGAAGAGGTGGCGGGCCTGGAGGAGGCCCTCCGGAGACCCAGCCGTGGGCGTGGCTGAGACGGTAGCCGCCGTCTTCGCTCAGCTAGCCCAGATGGGAGGCATCCAGATAGGAGCACCACCTGCACCACCTGTAGTCCCACCCGTACCCGCACCTAGAGAGCCGAATTGGCTAAAGAGCGTTGCTGACACGCGAGTACCTACCTATGATGGAGTTGCTGACCCCACTGTCCTCGAGAGATACATTGTTGAGCACGAGAAGGCCTTCGATGCCATTCATGTGCCTGCTGAGCACCGGGTTAGTTAGCAGTCTTTCATCTGAAGGACGCTGCCAGCACGTGGTGGAGGTCCGTGAAGGCACATTACCTTGCTATAGAGGGTTTTGGATGGACAGGCTTTGGGAATTGTTGAGAGAGAGTACTATCCTGCTCATTTGAAGCAGAGGAAGAGGGAGGAGTTTGAGGCCCTGAGGCAGGGTAGTATGACAGTAGATCAGTACTACTCCTTGTTTATTGGGCTCTTGGACTTTGTCCCAGGAGTTGTTTATTCTGATGCGGTGAAAGTGGAGAAATTTAGAGGCGGGTTGAGATATGCTATCAAGGCCGCCATGGGTGCTACCTTGTACCCTACGGTCCAAGTAAAAATTAATTGACAGTTTATACCTTGTAACTCAGTTTGATTTTACAAGTTCGGGGAACTCATTGATGCATTACAGGAGTGTTATGACGCTGCTTCTCGGATTGAGATGATGGTGAACAGCCGGGAAGACGGCCAGGGGCAGAAGCGTAAGGCCCCAGAGAAGGAGGCGGAGACTGAGGCTGGAAGCGGAGGCAGCAAGGGCTGGAAGTAAGAACCACCTTTAAGTTATTTAATCCAATTAAATTACTTACTTACGGCCTGCTTTTATACCTGCTATTCCTGACACCTTTGACGATCACAGGAAGAAAAAGTTCTCCTGGAGGGAGAAGAAGAAGGAGCAGGCCAGCCAAAAGGGCAAGGACAAGGTCCCGATGCTGATCGGGCCTACCTACGATGTGCAGCCTCTTAGATCTGCACCCCCTAAGGGTAAGCGATCTAACCTTGTGAATGAGTTGCGTACTACACTATACATTATCATCCTTGTATTAATCTGAATGTGATATGATAATAGGTTCTGCACCCCAGCGCCACTTTCACTGCAAGCGCTGTGGTAAAGACCACCTGGGTGTCGACTGCACCGGGCAAGCGGTGGACTGCCACCATTGTGGTAAGAAGGGCCACAGGTCATTTGAGTGCTTTGCTAATCCAGAGAGCCGAGCGTACCGCCCACAGAAGGGGACTGAGAGCGCACCTGCTGGAGGAGGTAGAGCTCAAGGTGGCCTGAGGGGGCCGGCGCCCCAAGCCCAGAGGGGGCAGCAGCAGAACCAGAGCCAGAGGAACCCGCCGGGAAACTGTATGCTGAATGCAGCGGGAGCTTCAGGCGCTGGCACTAGTACCCAGCGCGGTGAAGGTTAGCATTTGAAACCTTAACCATTGTATGAGAGCATGACTAAGTGTTAAACGCTTTACCTTAGCATGAATGTGTGTTTTAATTACCGCTTTAGATAAACAACTTATCTAGGAAACCTGTTACCTCTTAGGAGACTTCGACATCTGCTATCCCACACTTACCAGACAGAGATCACCTAGACCCATGGAAGAAAGACGGGAGTACCCTAGTGAGTTGTGTCTTGTGGTCAGACCGGGCATGATACTTCTTAGAGAGTTCCTAACCCTAGATGAGCAAATCGCCATAGTGAATGAGTGTAGAGCTTTGGGTAAGGGCATAGAAGGATTTTATACCCCTGTATTTAATAACGGTTCTAGAATGAAACTGCACATGATGTGCTTAGGGAAAGATTGGGATCCACAAGCTAGGGTTTATCGAGAGGTGAGGATGGTAGGTGGCGTATCTATACCTAGCATACCTGAGAGTTTCCTAACCTTGGTGAGAAACGCAATGGATATTGCTCAAGACTGTGAGACTTATCCATTACCCGACATGACACCTGACGTTTGCATCATCAACTACTATGAGCAGGGAGGAAAGCTTGGGATGCACTAGGACCGTGATGAGACGACCGAGTCCATCACCAGAGGAATACCGGTTGTGTCATTCTCCATCGGCGATGATGCTGAGTTCATCTATGGAGACCAGAAGAGGATGGATCTAGCAAGCAAGATCATCCTCAAGTCTGGGATGTGTTGGTATTTGGTGGAGAGTCGAGGCTTGTATATCATGGTATTAAGAGCATTAAGCTCAATACCGCACCACCAGCTCTAGTGAATGATACCCACATCCGACCTGGCCGTTTAAATTTGACTTTTAGACAGTACTGATGCAATAGTAGTAACTAAGTGTGTAACCTTGTATAATACAGTTGGATGAATGAAATAAGAGTTTTGTATCTTCAAGTATTGTGTTCAGTTTGTTGACACCGTTAAATCATAACTTCAGGCTACTAAATGGAGGAGGTACCATTTGCATCTTAGATATGGCGCAGCCAAGGAGTCCGGTAATGTCATCACAGGTATGACAATTACAAACAACAGTAAATTAGTGATTTATGGGGCTCGATGCTAATACGAGAGGTGATCTCAGGTACCTTTCCTGTTGATGGTGTTAGTGCTTCCGTATTGTTCGACTCAGGGGCTTCGCATTCTTTTATTTCCTCGGCGTTTGCAAAGAAGCTGGGGCCACCCCCGAACAGCTTTCAGACTTTTCAGTCACCCTTCCTTTGAAGGAGAAAGTAGGTTGCACCAGACAGTATACAGGGTTAGAGATCAGCATCATGACTGAGACCTTCCCATCGATCTGATTGAGTTCAAGAACTTGGGTTTTGACATTATAGTGGGCATGGATTGGTTGCAGAAGCATAGGGGCCGCCTTCATTGTGCAGAGCATCGACTACTACTGAAGGGGCCGAGCGGCAAGACAGTGTCATACCGCAGTGTGAGGAGAGAGCCGACTGTCAAGATCGTGTCAGCATTGTCCCTGATGAAGGATATTAGGAAGGGCCGACAAGCCTTCCTCTGTTATGTACAGGACACGAGACAGAGCGACGTGACGGACGTAGACATTCCAGTCGTGGTAGATTTTCCCGACTTATTTCCTGAGGCTGCCAGGCATGCCGCCTGTGCGCGAGGTTGAGTTCGTCGTCGACTTGTTGCCAGGTACGGGCCCTATTGCTAAGGCACCCTACCGTATGGCACCGACTGAGATGAGGGAGCTGAGCTACAGCTGGAGGACCTCCTCGACAAGGGATTCATACGACCTAGTGTTTCTCCTTGGGGTGCTCCAGTGCTGTTCGTCAAGAAAAGGGACGGCAGTATGCGACTCTGCATCGATTACCGCGAGCTTAATGCGGTTACAGTCAAGAACAAGTACCCATTACCACGGATAGATGATTTTTTTGATCAGCTGAGAGGGGCCAGTGTGTTCTCGAAGATAGATCTCAGATCTGGTTACCATCAGATTAGGATTGCAGAGGGTGATATTGAGAAGACAGCTTTCAGGACATGGTATGGACACTACGAGTTCACCGTTATGCCATTCGGATTGACGAATGCGCCAGCCATATTCATGGATTTGATGCACCGTCTTTTTAGAGAGCATCTTGATAGTTCAGTTGTGGTCTTCATCGACAATATTCTGATCTATTCAAAGACCAAGGAAGATCATGAGTTACATTTGAGACAGGTGTTGAATATTATGAGAAGGAACCAGCTGTATGCCAAACTCACTAAGTGTGAGTTCTGGTTGGACAGCGTGTCATTTCTAGGACACATTATATCAGCTAGCGGCATATCTGTAGATCCTGCTAAGATTGAGGCAGTGAAGAGTTGGCCAAGGCCGAAGACAGTCACAGACGTCCGTAGCTTTCGGGTTTGGCCAGTTATTATCGAAGGTTCGTGAAGGACTTCTCCAAGGAGGCTAAACCAATGACAAATCTAATGAAGAAGGAGTCCCAGTTCTTATGGTCTGCAGAGTGTGAGCAGTCCTTTCAGACGCTGAAGGATCTCTGACCGGCGCCCATTCTTACTATCCCTGAGGGCACCGATGGGTTCGAGGTATATTGTGATGCCTCTGGAACCGGTCTAGGCTGTGTGCTTATGCAGCACGGGAAGGTAGTTGCCTACGCATCCCGACAGCTGAAGAAGCATGAGGTGAATTACCCCACACACGACCTTGAGTTAGGCGCAGTAGTCTTCGCTTTGAAGATCGGCGACATTATCTTTACTGTGTGACAATCACTATCTACTCTGATCACAAGAGTCTACAGCATCTCTTCTCTCGGAAGGAGCTGAACATGCGACAGAGAAGATGGGTAGAGTTCTTGAAGGACTACGACATTGACCTGAGGTACAAAGAGGGCAAAGCAACGTAGTTGCTGACGCCCTGAGCCGCAGAGCTCATTCATTGTTTACACTATTAGCGAACAGCGTATGATTGATGAGATATGAGCTGCACAGGAGAGTGATCAGTATATGGAGAGCATCAAACAGAAAATGTCAGGGTTGTTTGAGAGACAGAAGTATGATTTCGAACTGTGTAATGATGGCATGTTACGACTGAATGGCCGATTATGTATTCCAAGTCCTCTCCTGATCTGAAGAGAAGATACTCCAGGAGGCTCATTGCTCGTCCTTATCCGTCCACCCCGGTTCTTCGAAGATGTATAAGGATTTGAAGGTTCATTTCTGGTGGCGGAGCGGAATGAAAGGATGTAGCTGAGTACGTGGCTAGATGCTTGACCTGTCAGAAGGTTAAGTTTGAGCATAGGAGACCCGGGGTTTAGTGCAGTCTATGCCTATTCCTTGCTGGAAGTTCGAGGACATCTCGATGGATTCGTTGTCGGTCTCCCACCGACTAAGGGAGGACTGAACACAGTTTTGGGTCATTGTTACCGCGTCTGACGAAGTGGCGAAGTTTTGCTATGAAGGATACCTGGAAGGTCCCGAGTTAGCGGACCTGTTCCAGAAGGAGGTGATCCGACACCATGGTGTACCAAAGACTATTGTTTCTAATAAGGACCCTCGATTTTTGTCCAGATCTGAGGACAGGTTCAGGAAGCCTTGGGTACAAAGTTGAAGCTTAGTACGGCGTTCCACCCAGACCGACGGTCAGAGTGAGAGGACCATCCAGACACTAGAGGACATGCTAAGAGCATGTTCCTTAGATTTTTCAGGGAGCTGGTTGAGCATCTACATTTGATAGAGTTCGCCTACAACAACAGCTACCACTCCTCGATACAGATGCCACCATTTCAGCACTTTATGGTAGACCGTGTAGGACTCCTTATGGTGGGATGAGGCCACGAGACTACGCTTCTAGGACCAGAGTACCTAGAGCAGATTAAGGAGGATGTCCTACAGATTCGCAAGAACATGAGGGCAGCTCAGGACCGGCAGAAATCATATGCAGACACCAGAAGGAGGGACATTGAGTTCACTACCGACGATATGGTATTCCTTAGAGTGTCACCCATGAAGGGGATATTCCGGTTCGGGCAGAAGGGCAAGTTGAGCCCGAAGTATGTTGGACCTTATGCGATTAGGGAGCGAGTGGGCCCGTTAGCCTACAGACTGGACTTACCAGCAGAGCTCGGGAGGGTGCACGACGTCTTTCACGTTTCACAGTTGAAGAGGTATGTGCCCCATCCATCGCACGTTCTACAGCCAGAGACTTTAGAGTTGGACCCCGCTCTACGATATGAGGAAGTACCACTCCGCATTCTCGATACGAAGACGAGGCAGACTAGGAACAAGACCGTTAGCATGGTCAAGGTTCTCTGGTCGAACCATGAGGTGGAGGAGGCTACATGGGAGTTAGAGGACTCCATGAGAGCGAAGTACCCAGCACTCTTCGAGTAGTAGCTGTGATACTTACGGGTTCGTGGTCAAACCCTTTTTAAGGGGGGTAGACACCACTTGGCTTGCGCATATGTTATGCATTAGGTTTGTTTTGTGGTGTGTTTTTGTTGGTATGCTGCATACAGTGTTGTTGATACATTTTATGTATGTGCCTTAGTGCACCTGGTTGAATATATATAGTACCGCTGAGTACTTTTGTTGATGGATTGGATGTGCACCTTGTTTAGTGCTTGAAGAATGAGTTTATACCATGAGTTTGGCTATTTGATATATGCTGATGTATAGACTAGGTCTGAACCTAGTGGGAGTTACTCCCTAGCAATGGACTGTTTGGTTACTTAGTGGAACTTGATTCCTTAGGTGAACTGTAGAGGATTAAGGACTTCGGGACGAAGCCTTTTTAAGGGGGGTAGACTGAAATACCCCTAACCTTTAAAATAATTAAATGATCTATTAATGATCTAAGATGGTTAATAAACATCTAAATATATTGGGGAACAATCTAAAAGATCTCAACAAGGCAAAACACGCCTTAAGATCGGTAAAGCCAAAAATGTGCTTTAAAGCACCATAAAGATTGTATGACCTCAAATAGGATCCAAAGTGGATTCCTAAGTATTATAATGAAGTAAGGAACACAACAAAACCGTTCTCAAAGAAAATAAGCTCAGAAACCCTGTGACACAAAAAGGTGCACTAAAACACCTTAAAGCACGTTTTTGTGAATTGCCTTCTAAATTGGTTTTTAATGGGCTTAAAGGTTATAATTACCTTTAAATATGATATTATATCACATTATATCATATTAGGAATTTAATTCCAGAAATTTACAAATTTTTACAAATTTAATATTAAAATATTAATAAAACCCCAAAGGGGGCCCGTTTGAGTCAATATTGACCAAGTATGGTCAATGGTCAATTAATGACCCATTTGACCTCAAGGCAGTCGGCAGGCAAGGAGAGGAGACAGCTCACAACATTGATTGCTAATTAGTTACCTAACACCATTTACTTTTGAAAAACTTACCTTTTCAATAATTTAAGCTCATTTCCAATCATTCCTCTTGCTCCTTGTCCGATTCCATCCATTCCAGCCGAGCTCCTCCCTTCCTAGAACCTCTCAAGCCTTGTTCTTGAGCATGGAAGGCAGATCTAACTCCTAAGCTCTTAAGGTAAGGTTTTAAGGTCATTTTTAGCTCTTTTTCTTCATCTCTTCACTACCTACACTTAGATTTCGTGGCTCATCAATTCCTATGGCTTATTCTCAGTGTTCTAAGGTTAGAACAACATCCAAACTCGGCTGAAGCAAGTCTAGGGGGGCCAAGGTTGCTCAAATTTGCATTTTAAGGTAAAAACATACCTTAAGCTCTCTAGTCTTCAAGCGATTTTCTTCCTTTGATTTTTATGAGTTTATACACTCATAATCTTCATATTTACATGTTCATTCAGTTGGTTAGCCATTTGGAGCAAGGGTGGCCGAGATCCAAAGGAAATACCCTCTTTTAAGGCATTTTGCCAAGGTAAAACAATTACCATAGCAGCTTGTTGTTGTCTAGCTATTTCCTATGTTATATGATGAATTTAACACCTTGTGTGTTTACAGGCCGAACCTCATTGGAACTTCCCTTGCATTTTTAAGGTGATTTTTGCCTTAAATCTTACATTAATTGTTCCTTATGGTTAAGCTCAAGCTTGGAGTATAACCATATCTTATTTGGTGTATTAAACATGTCTAAATGTGTGGTGAATTTTCCTTCAAGCTGCCGAGTTCATACAAGGAATCAAGGTATAAACACCTTAAACTTATGATTTTATAATTTTAAGCACATATATAATATTGTGCCGAGAGGGATTAAAATATGGGTTATATTAACCTAGAAATGGAAAAAAATGACTAAGATAAATTAAGCTAGTCATTTAAGAGATTTAATTAACATAATGGTCAAATTATGACATTATGTGGAAAAATAATTAAATAAAGTGAGGCCGTGAGTATATATATTTTGAGACATTTAAAGTGTAATTTATTTTGCAAGTTCAAGGTTGTAATAAGGCCATGTCATTAGGCCATTTTAATTTAAGTTTATAAGCTTATTTAGTTAGATTTATGCTTATATAATTAAGTTTGGGGCCAAACCGTAATTACTGGAAAATAAAAGCCGTGGGCTTAATTTAGAGGAATTTAGGGTTTTTAAATGAATTTAATAAAAATTATAACCTTTTATAAAGTTTTGTGTCAAAATTGTAAAAATAGAAAAGTATAGGGTATTATTGGTGATTACCGAAAGTTTGGTCTCCATTTGGTATTAGAAGTCAAAGTTGACTATATAGGAGACTTTGACCAAGTTTGGAGAATTTAGAAATTAAAATACTACCTTATATTAAGATAGTATTAATTGTAAAAGATTTAAGAGATGGGGCTAATTAATTTCCGAAAACTTGGGGTACTAAATGGAGTTTAGTACAAACCTTAGTTATTAGGAATTTTTAGAAGTTTTTTGGTTAAATTTGGAGTTTATATGAATTATATAAGTATAATATTATTTCATATTGTTACAAATGGGTAACATATGTGGTAAAACCGAGATTTAGAGAAATATAAGGTTAGGAATAATATTTATAACCTTTTGGTATAGTTTGGTAATTTTTGGAGTTATATATAAGGTTTTATAAAGATATATGTATAATATATAGTTTTAATGGAATAGAAAACTATGTATTATAAATTGGGAAGATTTGAATATATACAAAGTTTGGTGATGGGAGTTTAATTAAAACAGTCCTAGGGTCTGTTTGAAAATTATAGCCTTTAAAAATTATAGGTTATAATTATATTAAGGTTTAAGGATTATAATATAAGGTATATATTATAAGTGTAACAATGAAATATAATTTGGGATTGATTTGTGATTTATAGAAGTTTAGTGGTTTATAGTGAAAGCAAGAATATAAGGGGCTGTTTGGTATTTTATAACAAAATATAACTATAGGTTATTGTTTTAATGACTAAATGTCATAATATGTTATAACTATAATGTAACATTATATTAATTATGTGGTGGATTTTGTAAATATTTAAGAACATAGGTGCTGTTCGGAAATATTAACATTTTTAAATGGAATTTATAATATGGTTTTTAATGTTATAAGAGTTATAACATTTATAATATAAAGGTATTCATTAAAAAGAATGAATATAATATAAGACTTACCATATAATAAATAGTTCCATAATACATGTATATAAATAAGTATATGTTATGGTGTAGAAAATGTAATATGGTTCAATAACTATAAATTATCATAATTAAAATGATAATAGATAAAGAAAAGAATTATAAACATTAGATATGGAAATTCTAATGTTAAGAGTATACATGGAATAATAAGAATTTAAATAATTCAAAGTACTTTTACATATGAATTATACTCCATTAAATTTGGAAAAAACAAACCTTAGGAAAATAAATACTAAGGTGAAAGTATAATACATGATAAAGAATTATACATGCATATAGAAACAAACTATATGATATACAAGGGTATATTAAGTTACATGCGATAACAAGTTCAACATTAAGTATATTAATATACGAAGCAAGACTACGCATGTAATATAACGTTTTTCCAAATCTCGAGTTAAGCCGAAAACCCGACAAACGTTGACAGTTAATAACGGGGGATTAACCGGGAGGTATTAGTGACGGTACGGGGTACCGTAGAGTTGTGTTGTTATACGGGATGCTAATCAGTAGCATTATGTATTGTTTAGATTGTTAGGGACGACACACGGAGCATAGGATCTTGCTGATTCATACTCCACCGTAATACTCATCAGGGTGAACGGTATGTTGTTATGTGTCTCTGATTGTCTCTGAGGACTTCCTCAGTTCAGACTTCTGTGTGATCTGTGATAAGATTGTTTGTCTGAATGTGTTAATTAATATGCATGAATTGTATATTTATAGCTGCTTATTATTTACTGTTGTTGAGTTAACAGTATTGGTTCGTATATATGAACCTATATATAAAACGAACTAGCGGCTATGGTGCTATCTTATATGAAATATAAGGATCGTCAGAAAAACGTTGTAGCACTAGGATAATAAGATATACATATTATCCGAGACTTTTATACGGAGCATTGGCCTTTCTAAACGCCGCTCTCGTATCTAACACTGGATCCCGAGTTTACAGACTCCGGATTGGACTAATGACCTTAGTCTGCTGTGTTAGAAAAATTGGTAATGCGATGCGATGGTATAATTAATAAATGAAAGATAGTAAAGCCAAGAGGATGTGGCTCTTGGTGCGCGCTGTGATCACAAAAAGATACCAGGATGTCCGCGTACGGGTCCGTAAGTATCAAGAAAATTTCCCGTGAGCTAGAATGGCTCGTTGGTCGGAGACTCTACCGCTGGAGTGGCTACTGCCGTGGGTGACCCGCCATAATATATGGGTAATAGAGACATGTCGTTTTAACGAGACATTGTCACTAGGTATAACTGAACAATTAATACAGCTGAGACTTATACAGTGGCGAACAATATTGGTTTCTACACCATGGACGAGAATTAATACTTGTTTATTATTCTCGTTGTTTCGCTTTGTTGTTCATTGGTTATACTTGTGGTATATTGTGTGTTGATGGTTGTGTTATTGTATGGATATTACTGTTAATTGTTTTACAGTTTAAATATTAAAACGGTATTGCATGTAACGAATCCTGCTCTCGACCAATTAATTGAGGGGTTTGAGGGGCATGACGGGGCATGTGATACATACTCAGCAGGGGCTGATTCCATACCACAAACCATTTTTATTGCAGGAGACTAGCTGGTGGGTCGACGCGGGGCGCGACTATGTGATTACTGTTGGTTAGATTGGTACGGTGTGATACTAATGTTTTGGACTCGGGTTGTGTAACCGAGGTGTATTTTGATTAGATGCTCATGTAAATAATTTGTTGTTGTTGGTTTTTTAGATTGTTTAAGTACTACTATCTATCTCTTGTGGTCACTGCGGGAATACGTTTCGCAAGTTGATTATCAGGTAATTCGTTATCACCCGTATGGGCGAGTGATAACAGTGACACCATTAGACCGACAGTCTGTTATTTACCGCTGCGATTTATTTATTATGTGCGACATTTATAGGATAATTAGGAGCCGAATTAGTAGGGGTGTTACATCGACCGTCTATGGTGGAATATATTTTGGGGGTCCCTGGGTGACCCCGCTTTCTCAGCACATCCTGGAGTCTAGAGGTGACTCCGCTTTCTCGACCCTTGGCGTCAGGAATAGAGGATTGGCATTTGGTGGAGCATTTATCCTGGAGTCTAGAGGCAACTCTGCTTTCTGACGGATGACGTTGGGAATGGAGGAATTTGCTATGGAGGAGACGTCCTCCAACGTGCGGTGATAAAAGAATTCACAAATAATCCTTAAAGAAACAAGGAAAGATTGGCACCTACATGATATGGTCACGGGATCTAACTATATCCCCAGACCTGGTGCAAGGAAAGAGAAAGAAAATAGACATTATGGGAGCAAGAGAAAAGAAATGAAAACACACAACGCTCGAATGATCCCATAGTGAGCATCATGGGTATAACATACCTACGTACACATTTTACCATTTACATGGTTGCTGTTGCTATACTAGCAGCTTGTTGTGCTTGGTTGCGTGTTTGATGTTGCTATATTGCCAGCATGTTATGCTTGGTTGCTCGTTGCTAATGCTTTGCTACCTTTAAGTGTGTATGATATCATGATGTGTTGTGGTGTGTTTTACTGCCTTGTTATAGCATGTAAATTGGACTTAATAATATTCGACCAAGTAGTTACGTAGCCCGGCAACATGCGGGCTACACATGTTCATACTCAGCGTAGATTGCTGAGTCCTTTACAACCCAATTTTTACAGGTATTGTGTCGGACGATAACAGAGCGTAGGCGGGATGACTACCATGGGGGTAGCCCATCAGGGCATAAAATTTTGAGTTGGAATAGTATGTTTAGTATATGGGTTGTTACAAAACTCCGGTTGTACTTTTCAGTTTATGATTTAGTAATCATGTTGTAGACACTCGGTATTTGGAATAGTATCTTATATTGTATAGGAATTTTGGTGAGGGCTGTTTCCAATCATGCAGACCGTAACTTGGTGTTGGTAATGTGGTCTGTCAACCACGTGGGTGGTTGGCATCTGTAGCACCCGGATGATGTTAAGAATCCGCTGCATAGTTATCTTGTATTATGGCTAGGAGCTTGTTCGTACTATTGGATGTTTATTCGGGGGTGTTACAGAAAGTAACTACGCTCTGATGACTGGAACAGAGAAGTACCGAGTATAGGAAAACCTGAAATTAGGAGTTCTGATAACGGGTTAAGGGTTGTGGGTAGTTCGTGAGGCGCGTTAGTTAGGATTCTTCCCCAGTAATTACTGGATACCTAACAGACACCTACACCCAACCTCTACGTCCCTAGGGTCCAATTCAATTCATAGAGAGAACGCCGGAGAGGTAGAAAGCCTCCTCACACTCGGGGAAAACCCGATCTGGCGCCTACTTAATGTTATACAATCAACCCGTGAATAAAAGACTATACTTTACAATAGACGTTGCCAAAGGGATAATACCCATAGAGGGAGCAACTTTAGCGACAACTTGGGTCGACATGCTTAGCAGTCGATAGGACCTACCTCACAAGCAAAGAGGACCGAAATACCCTAAAATTTATGAAATAAATAAAGCTCAAATAAGCAATTAATTAAGCTAAGGATGGGATTGAAAGGAATTATACAATTTATACACTTGAGAGGCTAATTTTAGTAAACCTTTCATGAAACAACGAAATAAGAGAATATAGTTGAGACGAAAATACACCATAAAATTGGTACAAGTTACAATGCTTAATGAAGCAGGACCGTTCTATACACTAAGATATAATATTTCAGGATTCAATTAATTCCCTGTTCTTCTCACGTTCCTCTTCGTTCTCTACATTACCTGAACGGCACAACGCCTCAACGGACGATCGGTATGCATCGCCACCACCTCCTTTATTCCTCTTTTTACTCGATTATCCTTCTACATTCCTTGATCTCAAACAATTGAAATTGGTAACCATAACTGGGTTCCTTTCTGTTTCTACCACCAATGGATGAGGAGCATACATACCAGCGTCGCCGTCACTCTCTCCTTGTTCGAATTGTTGACCCCTTAAGAACCCAACAATCGTCCCATGAAGGTTAAACTTTGCATGTTATTCTTCTACTCTACAACAATACAGTACCACACCATTAACTAGGGCAACAATTGCTACAGTATCTAGTCGGTAGTCTACCGTGCAACATATATCCTCAAATAGCCACCATCACCATACATTACCCATCTCACCATTTGTACATGATTATCCAATTATATGACTACTGTGACCTCATCATAAGGCTCAAGTCCTCTAGCTTGATACCTACTGTTCCTCGTTGCTTCTTGCTAAACAGTTTTTCTCAACCAATTGTTGTCGTTCCTTGAGATCAAAACACGCATTGGCATTAGGATGCCAAACATATCCCTCAAACATTGTAAGTAACCATTATTATGAGGCATCGGTTGCCCACCCAGGCATAACCCAAATGGGAGCGGGTGTGTCATTATGTTTCAAACAACTATCGAGTACCATGATCACGGAGATCAAATTAAAGAATATGCATACAATGTAAAATTAAGTTCCAAGGGAATACCATAGAGGGCTATAGTATTCAGCTTAACAAAGGCGAACCCTCGAGATTTTCTTTTCGTCCTTCACTATGACTATGAAGGGAATGGTACAAAGCCTCACTAATTAATACAACGAAAACTCTAGTACCAATAAAGGTTATGCTCACAAGATATACATACCAAAGAGCACCTAGTGCCATATTCAGGTGAGGTTTAACTGAGTGTTCAATACATGCATAAAACTTATCCCGACAGACTTTTATGTAATAAACTTACAATGCATTACATTTACAAATCTAACCACGGTCCAATGCAAGAGCTTTCAACAAGTTATTGGTCTATGCTTTACTATAACCTCAGTCAAGATTGTCACAATGTTTCCGAGTAATAACCTCACTCAACTACAACATAATGTAGTCAATATAACCTAACCAAATATAGATTCGGTGACTACATCAAGGCAACCTTAGAAGAGTAAGACTAACAGACCCTTGACCGAAGGTAAACTACGCCGAGTAAAACGTAACTAAATAAACGCGAGGAACTCTGAATAAGAGTTAGCAAACTATACATATACCGATGTATGTACATGTATAAATCAAGAAGGCACAATTTCTGTAGAACTCAAGGAGTTAAATCAGATGCAAATAAAGAATATCATGATTAAGTAACTCAACTACATCCAACTCAAGTTAACACTACAGCTTAAAGACCAAAAATAAATTGTGAGATCTCTATAGTAATAACTATGGATTAAGCACCATTAGTTGCTGGGTCCGTGAGTAGGGAGTCAAACAACTTCAAGTAAGAGAAACACACGAGAAAGAATGGAAATTAGAGTAAATAAATTGAACTTAACGAGATCAAAATAACAAAAAAAAATAATAGAATTGGATTTCATAGATGGTTCCTTAAAAGAATTAAAAATTTGGAACATTAAGTCAGATCGAAGTGGGCCTAATTGGTCAAGCAAAGCAAAATCAGTCAAATTAATTAGGAACTCAGATTTGGAATGGTTCCAACTTAGCCGAATTCGGGTAATAGGTTAAGGTCCAAATTAAGAATGCATAGAGATCAAATATTTATGAATAATTGGGTATTGGAATTTGAAAATTGTCAACAAAATCAATTGATGGGCTAAGAAAATTTGTAAGCGTCAAGGAAATAGTAATAATGTGAGAACATTGAAGTATACAATCGTATATCCCACTGACTAACACAAAATTTATGAGACTACATGTATAGGTGAAGGAGTATGTATATGTACATACGGTACGAGAATTTTATATATACAGTTTATGAAAAGAACTTAGAAGATCAGGAAGATATAAAGATATGTACTACTATATCATTAAATTCATGGGAATAACCATATATGGGTATATATAAAATAAGAGGGTTATTGTGATGTAGATGATAAGCAAGAAATACATCTACTTTTAGGGCTTTAATTCTTCCTATTTTCATAGCAATTTGTGTCGTATTTCTCACTTATCATATGATTTTCCTAGATGTATGTTTTGATATGAATTGATATATTTTATGTGTTAAATGTAGGAAAAAGCTATGTAAATGGATAGATAATCTCACGAGCTTTCCAACGCAACAAACGGCGGGTAAAACGGACTTATAACGAAGAATCGGGAGCCGATTGAAGATTGGAGTACACTGATATATATATATGTAATATCGCTAGTTGTCCGCTGAGACGACCGCCTGACTATTGCGCGGACACAGGAAGCGGACAGGCGTGAGATGTCCGCCTGGAATCGAAGCGGACGGCAGGCGGACAAGAAGACAGGCGCAAACACACACGTCCGCTTGGTTCTTGCGCGGACGGACATGCGGACAGGGTAGTGGCCGGCGGACATAAGGATAATCAGAGACGTCCGCGTTTGATTTAGGCGGACGCAAACGCGGACGCAGAGGCGGACGAGATTAAAATCAGACGCGGAGAAGTTTTCTTCTTCGTACTTCGCGGCGCCGCTATCTATCTACTTCCTTCAGCATATCAGGCGCCTACCGTAAATTCCTCACGCGTCTGTCTGCAATCAATGCCCACTCAATCAATCTGCAATCAATCTCCTTCCAGATCTGCTTCGAACGTTTTCTTCCTCTCCTCTATATAAACACTACTTCATCATAAAAACCTGCGCACATTTGCCCGAAGTAAACCTCTGTAATATTCACGTTCTCTCCCAAAATCACACTTCTTCCACAAAATTCCATATAGTGCGTACGAATGCAGCTCTTTCTTCTCTTCAACTATAATCTATTTTAATGGCTGTCGTATTTACGACCTCTGTTTATATAATTATGTCTGAGTAAAAACCTTAGCTCCCGGGTTGAGAAGCAAGCTTATTTTACTAAATTGTGTTACGTAGACTTTTTAATATAATCTGTTCAAGCAATATTTTGATTCTCCTCCTTAATGCGCTCTAATATTTAGGCCATTTATTAAAGTGATATTTGTAGTTTCTTGTCAAAATGCAGTGCTGAGGCAAGATTCTAGACAAGAGAAGTCAAAACAGGTCAACGACTAGAAGTGAGTTTTCACCTATAGGTTAACCAGTCTCCAATAGGAATTGTTAATAATGCGATTAATTTATTAATAACTTGAACAAGGTATTGCGCTTGTTATTTAAATTAATCAGGGTTTATTAGACAGGGAACGGTCAATAAACTAATTAAGGTTCTTGAGTTTATTGCTAAAGTGGGGAAGTCTACAATAATATAATTGAGTAAAATAGGTGAGCAAAACAACCCGGGATTCTTCTTTAAAAACAAAAGAGTTCTATAACTGCTAATATTAATCTGTTTTAATTAATTGTCCTTTTACTGTTTTGTTTACACTAAGTTCTAAACCACAATTTCTCTCAAAAAAAAATGATAAGTTTCTGTTCAGTAGTCTAAATTAGAATTCTCAATTAAATTGCACTATCAGTTAAACCACAGCAAGGTCCCCAAGATTTCGACACCCCACAAATCCACTATCCCGCAAAACGATTAGGTACACTGCCTAGGTTGAAGAAGTAGTCGCATATTTCTACAACAAGTTTTTGGCGCCGTTGCCGGGGATCTCCGGCACGGTTAACTGACAGTTTTTAATCTTATTAAGTTTTCTATCGGACTATCGGACTATCGGACATCGGACATCGGACTTCGGACAGCTAATTACTAACATCTAATTACTAACTCTTTATTTTATTGTCATTTAATTTTCTGTCATTTCTTTCCATTGTCATTTCAAATTTCTGTCATTTCTTTCCATTGTCTCTAACTACTAACTTATAATTTTTGTCCTTAACATTTCATTTCCATTGTCTCTAACTCTTAATTTCCATTGTCTCTAACTTATAATTTCCATTGTCTCTAACTTATAATTTCCAGTATACTAACTACTAACTTCAAATTTCCAGTATACTAACTCCTAACATTAACACTTTAGTTGTTTCTATATATGCGTCGTACTCGATCTGCAGGTAGTCCTCAAAACGATTTTGAACCTGAGATTGAAAGATTTCTTCACAGAGAAAGACGACAACAACGTGTAGAGATGACAAATCGACAAACTCTTTGCGAATACCAACAACCATCAGTTGAAGGGAGGCCTTCTGTTATTATCCTTCCTCAGGTCACTCAGGCTGAACTAGATGCCTGGCAATTCAAAACCAGTTTCATTACTACACTCTACCACCAGGGCCAATACAGTGGGCTAGATTCAGATGATGCTCCACACCACATATCTACATTTCTTGATTTTTGTAACACTTTTAACAAAACAGGAAGTCTGAACGAACGCATTCGTCTGCAATTGTTCCCCTATTCATTGAAAGATGGCGCCTCCAGGTGGTTGAGAAGTTTACAACCCAGCAGCATCCACAGTTGGGCTGAGTTAGCAAACAAATTTCTGGCGAAATACTATCCCCCGTCCAAAACAAGAGAAAAAATTGCTGAGATCACCAACTTCTGTCAAGAACAGGTGAATCTCTCTATGATTCGTGGGATAGATTCAAGAATTACAGATATTATGTCCAATCACGGTATGAGTAGCCAGGGCTTGTTTTATAATCTTTAGAGGCTGAATGATTCTAACAAATTGTGCTAAGTTCATATGGAGGAAATTTATGAAAATGACGGAGAAGAAAGCAGTTGATCTACTAGACCAGATGACCGCCAGCACCAGACAATGGTGTAAAAATAAGGGGAGAGGTGAAGTAAAGAAAGAAACCGGTATCTACAGTATTCCCCCGCAGGATCATGTGTCTGCTCAACTAGCTGCACTCACAAAAGTTGTGGAAAAACTAACTCTTAGTCAACCACAACAAAAAGCTGCGAAGGCAGTGGCCACATCCCCATATCTGACTCCCTGTTGCGAAAACTGTGGAGGAGCTCATGAAACCCCAAACTGCGATGGTTCAGGTTGCAACAGGACCCTTGAAGAGGTAAGTCTGATTAACAACAGACCAGGGGTTCCTTATCAAAACTCATACAATCAAAACAATTGGAGGAGCAATCAACAACCATGGAGGAATTATGACCCACAGACGAGCAACCAAGGATTCAACCAGACGAATAACCAAGGTTTTAACCAAAACCGACAACCGCAGTACAACCGACAACAGGAAAACCAACCAACTCACAAGGAGACATGGGCGAATTAAAAGGCATGATGAATCAGCTTCTGAAACAAGGTCAGGCAATAAATTCAAAATTTTCTGAGATAGAAGCCAAAGTTGCTGATCAGGCTACCATAACCACGAATTTGGAAAGACAGATAGGTCAGATTTCCCAACAGTTGGCTCAAAGACCAGCAGGGTCACTCCCGAGCCAAACGGATCCAAATCCCAGGGAGCATGCAAAATCAATAACCCTAAGGAGCGGGAGAGAGCTGGTATCTGATGCCCCTGAAACTGAGGAGAAATCTGATCAACAAAAATCTGACAAAGAAGATGTAACAATTTCCAAGGAGAAGGAGTCTCCTGAATCCCTTACTGTTAAACCGTCACAGGTTTCATATGATATTCCAATCCCATTTCCTGACAGATTAAAGAAAAAGAATTTGGATGACCAATTTGGAAAATTTCTTAACATTTTTAAGAAATTAACTATTAATATTCCTTTTTCTGATGCCTTAACACAAATGCCCATTTATGCAAAATTTATGAAAGATATCTTGTCTAACAGGCGATCTTTACAGGAAAATGACACGGTGAAACTAACCGAAAGAGTTTCTGCAGTACTCTTAAAGAAGCTACCACCGAAGTTGGGAGATCCAGGTCTCCCTATCATTCCTTGTGCAATTGAAGACATAAATTGTGGTAACGGGTTATGCGATTTAGGCGCAAGTATTAACTTAATGCCTTTATCTATATTCAAGAAATTAGGCATAGGTCAATGCTCTCCTACTCCTGTTCAGCTCCAACTAGCTGATCGTTCCATAATCCACCCCGAAGGAAAAATTGAAGATTTAGTGGTTTCTGTTGGCAAGTTTATTTTCCCTGCTGATTTCATTGTTATAGACATTGAGGAAGATAAAGATGTCCCACTAATCTTAGGTAGACCTTTTATGAGAACTGCGAGAACTTTAATTGATGTTGAAGGAGGAAAAATAATTTTAAGACTTCATGACGAGCAGGTAGTTTTTGACATGACCAGGAACATGAAGTATCCTTCTGATACACAAAACTGTTTTTCTATTGACACTATTGACTCTTTAGTACAGGAGACGTTCCTCAGCAAAGATGAAGAAACAATTCTGGAAAGATGTCTTATGGCATCTTGCGAAGCTGAAGACGAAAATCCCGACATTGCTCTCATGGCTGAAGAGTTAAACAAACATAAGCCATATTTCCAATCCTACCGACCAAGATTCGAGCCAGTAGAAAGAAACGCAGACAGACCAAAGCCATCCATCGAAAAAGCACCTACAGTCGAAATGAAACCTCTTCCTCCTCATTTAAAATACGCCTTTCTAAAAAAGCCATCTGATCTACCAGTTATTATTTCTTCTAAATTGACAGATGTGCAGGAGGAGGAACTTTTAGGGGTGCTACGCCGTCATAAAACCGCTATCGGTTGGTCAATAGCGGATATTAAAGGAATAAGCCCATCTCTGTGCTCTCATCGAATTTACATGGAAGATGATTTCAGGGCTTTAGCACAACCACAGAGGCGTCTCAACCCCGTTCTTAAAGAGGTGGTCAAGAAAGAGGTAATAAAGCT
Source organism: Limonium bicolor (assembly GCA_023374045.1). Taxonomy (NCBI): domain Eukaryota; kingdom Viridiplantae; phylum Streptophyta; class Magnoliopsida; order Caryophyllales; family Plumbaginaceae; genus Limonium; species Limonium bicolor. The sequence continues at coordinate 274,047,523 of CM041778.1, read as the reverse complement.
ACTTGACGCTGGCATTATCTATCCAATTTCAGACAGCAAATGGGTAAGCCCAGTGCAAGTGGTACCCAAGAAGGGCGGAATAACTGTAGTTCCCAACGAGAAAGGTGAGTTGATTCCTCAACGCACCACTACCGGTTGGAGAGTCTGTATAGACTACAGGAAATTGAATACGCCACACGTAAGGATCACTTTCCCTTACCTTTTATTGACCAAATGCTGGAAAGGTTAGCAGGTCAGGACTATTATTGTTTTCTAGATGGCTATTCAGGATACTTTCAGATCCCAATTGCTCCAGAAGATCAGGATAAAACTACTTTTACCTGTCCTTATGGAACATACGCTTATAAAAGAATGCCGTTTGGATTATGTAATGCACCAGCTACTTTTCAACGGTGCATGATGGCTATTTTCTCTGATTACATTGAAAAATGTATAGAAGTCTTTATGGATGACTTCTCTGTCTTTGGTTCGACATTTGACACTTGCCTGGAGAATCTTGATCTTATTTTGGCCAGGTGTGAAGACACAAATCTAGTCCTGAACTGGGAGAAATGTCACTTCATGGTTCGTGAAGGGATCGTGCTAGGACATAACGTGTCTTCCAAAGGTATAGAGGTAGATCGCGCTAAAATCGAGGTAATAGAAAAACTCCCCCTCCTACTACTGTCAGAGGTATTCGAAGTTTTCTTGGACATGCAGGTTTTTACAGACGATTCATTAAGAACTTTTCCAAGATTTCTAAGCCTCTCTGCACTTTACTGACAAAAGATGCTAAATTTCATTTTTCTGATGAATGTTTAGCAGCTTTTAATTTGTTGAAAGAAAAACTTGTCTCTGCTCCTATTGTTGTATCACCCGACTGGTCAACCTTTTGAAATTATGTGTGACGCCAGTGATTATGCGGTGGGTGCTGTTCTGTGCCAAAAATTGGATAAGGTTCTGAGAGTAATTTATTATGCAAGCCGCACTTTAAATGATGCTCAGAAAAATTATGCCACCACCGAAAAAGAATTACTGGCAGTCGTCTTCGCTTTGGATAAATTCGTTCATATTTATTGGGTAGTAAGGTCATTATTCATACTGATCATTCTGCTCTCAAGTATTTATTTGCCAAAGCAGATGCAAAACCAAGGTTGATAAGATGGATACTTCTCTTACAAGAATTCGACATCGAGATAAGGGACAAGAGAGGTATCCAGAATGTCGTGGCTGACCACTTGTCAAGGATGGAGGGACCAGAAGACGACAAGCCCATCAATGATTTTTCCCGGACGAGGCAGTTTTCACAATTCAAACGGCAAGAGACCCTTGGTTTGCCGATATTGCAAATTATCTGGCTACAAAGATCATCCCAGCTGATATGACTTATCAGCAGAGAAAAAGGTTCTTTTCTATTGTCAAACATTATTTATGGGATGATCCTTTCTTTTCAAAATCTGTGCAGATGGTATTATCAGGAGATGTGTCCCAGAGACAGAAATCAGAAATATCTTCTCCATTGCCATTCTAGAGAAACCGGCGGACATCACGGTGCAACCCGTACAGCTGCAAAGGTACTTGAATCCGGTTTCTATTGGAAACCCTTCACAAGGACTGTCATGCTTTGTATCTACTTGTGATCGGTGTCAAAGGCAAGGTAATATTTCTCGCCGTAATGAACTACCCTTGAACAATATGCTAGAAGTCGAATTATTTGATGTTTGGGGGATTGATTTTATGGGACCCTTCCCAAATTCTTTTGGAAATTTGTACATCTTAGTAGCAGTAGATTATGTTTCTAAATGGGCGGAAGCCCTTGCTTGCTCTACTAATGATGGTAAAGTTGTGATGAAGTTCATCAAGAAGTACATTTTCTCTCGATTCGGTGTTCCACGAGCAATCATCAGCGATGGTGGATCTCACTTCTGCAATCGCCAGTTTGATGCTCTCCTGAAATATGGAGTCCGACATAAGGTTGCTCTACCATACCATCCTCAAACGAATGGTCAGGCAGAGATAACAAATAGAGAGTTAAAATGGATTCTACAGAAGACGGTGAGCTCTTCTCGAAAGGATTGGTCCATTAAATTGGATGATGCGCTCTGGGCGTACCGTACCGCCTTCAAAACACCTATCGGTGTGTCTCCCTACAAACTAGTTTTTGGGAAGGCATGTCACTGCCTGTGGAATTAGAGCATAAATCTTATTGGGCTCTAAAGGTGTTGAACTTCGATCTACAACAAGCCGGTGAAAAAGAAAGTTCCAGTTGACAGAACTGGAAGAACTAAGGTACAATTCATATGAAAATGCAGTGATTTATAAGGAGAAGACCAAGCGTTGGCACGATAAGATGATTGCCAAGCGAGACTTCAAAGTGGGAGATTATGTCCTCCTTTATAATTCCAGACTTAAGTTCTTCCCAGGTAAGTTAAAATCCTTCTGGTCTGGACCATTTAAAGTAATATCTACCTCCCCTTATGGAGCGGTGGAATTGGACAATAAGAAGGGTGGATCATTTAAAGTCAATGGAGCTCGTATCAAGTTATATATGGGAAACACGTTGGATAACGAAGAAGCTTCTGCGCTTCTTTTCAAAGAACCAGTTACAACTTGAATCAATGAGGTACGGTCTAGCCAAAGACCTTAAAGATGGGCAGCTTGGTAGGAGGCACCCTACTATCTATCTTTTTAATCTGTATTGTGTTTATATTTTGTATTTTATTTTATGAAAAAAAAAGAGTGAAATAAAAAGAAAGAAGAAAGAACGAGGAGAATTAACTTGAGTTCTTCTGGCTGTTTAGAATATTATTTCAGGTATATCTTACACATTCCGAGCAGAACTCAAGTGTGGGGGAGCTACTACATACTCTGCAAAACTCTAGGGGAGTACACTATCCATACACTGCTCTTTAAATTTTTAACTATCTCTTATTACCATGCTTTTTGATCATTACCCAGGTAGTTTGCATGCCCTATTATTTTAATTCTGTCTATGCAATGAGGGCATTGCTTTGGTTCAAGTGTGGGGGAGAGATAATAATCAAAAGCTTGCTCTTAAGTTTTCTTTTTCGACACTGTGTTTAAATTTGTTAAGTGATTAATAATCAAAGAAGGAGCCATAGAGAGAGAGGTGAGTATGCTGATTTAACAGGTTTAAAGGGTACACAAAAAAAAAACACTCTGCTCCTTACTCAAAAAAATTCTGAGGATATTATCATTTGAATTTTGTTTTGACTTTGAGCCTGGATTTGATTTGGGAAGAAATGGTGGAAAAAGAACAAGGCAAGGTACTCCTCTGATCCAGACAGGCATATTCTGATCCTAAACAGGCCTCGTCCACTCGGTTATTAAGTTCTTAGGGGTGCTTCATCACCCGGCTACCTAAGGTACTCGGTATCTGGGATAGTAGACCCAAAACTGCTACAAGGGTGGAGAGAAAAGTCTGAGGTGAAAGAAAAATGAACTTCAAAATTGAAGTATCTGTGCATTCGGTACTAAAATGAAAAAAAAAGAATCATCATTATGGATCATGAGTATGTGGCATTGAAAGGTATAATGGAATAAGATTTTACTTCATGCCCCTTGTCGTTCAAAGAAATGTGAAAGAAAATGGTGGATTGGCTCAGAGTTAAAAGCACAATTCTCATGGTACTGCTTCTCTTTCTTTTGTAGGATTTCAGAGTTATTCTCAGAAATAGAGAAATATATCTAATAAAATTAATGTTATTAGTACCCTTTTAAAATCTGAAAAGATTGGCAATAACCTCTTCTGTGCTCTCCTTACTTGATTATTGTCTGTTTAACTTGTTTAAATATTATGTCAGAAAGATTTGCTTGAGGACAAGCAAAAGATAAGTGTGGGGGAGTTTGATAACAAGAAATACATCTACTTTTAGGGCTTTAATTTTTATTTTCATAGCAATTTGTGTCGTATTTCTCACTTATCATATGATTTTCCTAGATGTATGTTTTGATATGAATTGATATATTTTATGTGTTAAATGTAGGAAAAAGCTATGTAAATGGATAGATAATCTCATGAGCTTTCCAACGCAACAAACGGCGGGTAAAACGGACTTATAACGAAGAATCGGGAGCCGATTGAAGATTGGAGTACACTGATATATATATATGTAATATCGCTAGTTGTCCGCTGAGACGACCGCCTGACTATTGCGCGGACACAGGAAGCGGACAGGCGTGAGATGTCCGCCTGGAATCGAAGCGGACGGCAGCGGACAAGAAGACAGGCGCAGACACACACGTCCGCTTGGTTCTTGCGCGGACGGACATGCGGACAGGGTAGTGGCCGGCGGACATAAGGATAATCAGAGACGTCCGCGTTTGATTTAGGCGGACGCAAACGCGGACGCAGAGGCGGACGAGATTAAAATCAGACGCGGAGAAGTTTTCTTCTTCGTACTTCGCGGCACCGCTATCTATCTACTTCCTTCAGCATATCAGGCGCCTACCGTAAATTCCTCACGCGTCTGTCTGCAATCAATGCCCACTCAATCAATCTGCAATCAATCTCCTTCCAGATCTGCTTCGAACGTTTTCTTCCTCTCCTCTATATAAACACTACTACTTCATCATAAAAACCTGCGCACATTTGCCCGAAGTAAACCTCTGTAATATTCACGTTCTCTCCCAAAATCACACTTCTTCCACAAAATTCCATACAGTGCGTACGAATGCAGCTCTTTCTTCTCTTCAACTGTAATCTATTTTAATGGCTGTCGTATTTACGACCTCTGTTTATATAATTATGTCTGAGTAAAAACCTTAGCTCCCGGGTTGAGAAGCAAGCTTATTTTACTAAACTGTGTTACGTAGACTTTTTAATATAATCTGTTCAAGCAATATTTTGATTCTCCTCCTTAATGCGCTCTAATATTTAGGCCATTTATTAAAGTGATATTTGTAGTTTCTTGTCAAAATGCAGTGCTGAGGCAAGATTCTAGACAAGAGAAGTCAAAACAGGTCAACGACTAGAAGTGAGTTTTCACCTATAGGTTAACCAGTCTCCAATAGGAATTGTTAATAATGCGATTAATTTATTAATAACTTGAACAAGGTATTGCGCTTGTTATTTAAATTAATCAGGGTTTATTAGACAGGGAACGGTCAATAAACTAATTAAGGTTCTTGAGTTTATTGCTAAAGTGGGGAAGTCTACAATAATATAATTGAGTAAAATAGGTGAGCAAAACAACCCGGGATGCTTCTTTAAAAACAAAAGAGTTCTATAACTGCTAATATTAATCTGTTTTAATTAATTGTCCTTTTACTGTTTTGTTTACACTAAGTTCTAAACCACAATTTCTCTAAAAAAAATGATAAGTTTCTGTTCAGTAGTCTAAATTAGAATTCTCAATTAAATTGCACTATCAGTTAAACCACAGCAAGGTCCCCAAGAGTTCGACACCCCACAAATCCACTATCCCGCAAAACGATTAGGTACACTGCCTAGGTTGAAGAAGTAGTCGCATATTTCTACAACAATAGATACGACCTTGAAACTTATAACACATAAGTATATGTATTATATACAAAAATGAGCGAATATATATATGTATGTACACATTTAGATGTATATATAGTTGGAGAATTTAAAGAACTAATCTAAAGGCTTAGATTTTAATGCTAATCCATGAATTAATTGCTAGATGACTAAAAACAAGTGGGATAAGAACTTAAATTGGTTAAATTGATTGGTCGGTTAAACCGGACGTGCAAGGTTAAGCTCGACCCTGGCCCGGTCAAGTGACACTGAGAACAAATTGGGGTGAAGGGGTAGTCCAACACTTACGCTGATCACGTCGGTGTTGGATGATTCTCGAAACCTCCCACAAGTGGACACATGAACTACAAATAAGTGAGAAATCTTACAAGTCAAGATTACAAAGGTACGAAAGATGGGATATCGGTGTTAGATGATACGAGCGGGTAGAATACATTGATACATTATTCAAAACTTCGAGGTTACAAATATGTGAAGACTTAAAATGAGGTGATGTTACGAATAACCTAATAGTTACTACATAAAATATATACTAACGCAATCAAATGCAATATATAATCGATAGTAGACAATTACGTTAGTTCCTGGTGGAACATAATAATGAAACTAGACCGTATGACTAAGCAGAGCCAGTTAGCAAGCGACTGCTTGATACAATCTTAATAACAAGGATAAGAAAACTAAACATCCTATATTAAATGGTATACAATCGTAAAAACTTGTAACACGTATAATTCGGTAAGCCGGCCGTGTCGAAAACATGATTCGACTGAAAAATAAAGGTTACTTGAAGACAAAGTAAGATCTAACTTGACTGTACACATTAAGGGATAAAAATAGATAGTAATGCTAAGAGAGTCAACTAGCTATCTACATATAATTATGAGCAGTAATATAAACCAAACATGTTGTCGTAACAACGACACGTTTGTAACATTGAAAAACATTAAGCACTAAATCGTTACTACAGAGCATATATGAATATAAACCTAAAGGGCAGCTAAAAAAAAATAACTCCGACGCTTAAAAGCGCACTAAAAGCATGAACTTCTGACCTCCAGAGTAAATGGATAGACAAGCTACAACCCACCAAGACTGGGAATAAATTAAATTACCCTATATCGGTCAAGAGACTTTTACTCCTATACAATTAAGCCATGCACTACCTTGAAGGGTGTAGTGAGGGAAAACTAAACCTGAAAGAAATCAGAGTCGCACAGCAGAAGCTGGTGGGCCATATTTCACATTTTCAAGTTGAATAACAAGTGACATACCGGCTAATATTTTAGACCTAGAGAGCCTAAATCCGAATCCGTTTTTAGATCGGTATGGAAACCGATAAGAATCCATGAAATAGAAACTAAGCCTTTAACGCGGTCAAGACATTTGACAGAATTATAAGGTGAGCTAATGGCATAGAAACAAGAATGCCCCATGAGGACTAGACATCATGAACCAAGGTTCTAAGATGATATAATAAAGATTACGTGGGCGTAATCCACTTTTAAGGGGGGTAGGCGCGTTGCGTTTTACTGTACTATTGCTCGTTTTGTGGTGTTGTTTTGAATGCTATGTGTGTGGATTATGTTGAATGCATTGTGGTTACGAATGAATGACTTGTCCTCTTGATTATATATGAGTACAGTTGATGAATATTACTGGTACACTGGAATATTATTGAGAACTTGGTGAAGCCACAGATGTGGCGTGGTGCTTATAAACATAAATGATGAAATAGAACGGTGGAATTGTGGGACATGATCCCCTGTTTAGAGAGAATGAACTCGGGACTTGATCCTTTCACTATGTGTATTCCTACAAACACACGTCGGTTGGTAGGTCTGTGTGTATGAATTGTGCAAAATTGTGTGTATTGTATTGGATGTGCACTGTGCGATGAATGAATGTCGTGTGCCTTTGGTTTACACCTCAGCTCGGTATATATATACATTGCTAATACCTTGGACTACTATTAGAACTTGTGTGAAGCCATTAATGTGGCAAAGTGCTTATGGGTAGTGAGAATTATAATATATGGGACTTGATCCCTTGGTTAGCGTGAATGAATGCGGGACTTGATCCCAGGAATTAACGAGAAGGAAAAACATCGGTTAGGGAAGAAAGACTTTGGGACGAAGTCCCTTTTAAGGGGGGTAAGTTGAAACACCCCTAAACAAATAAATACATTAAAATCATAAACGCTTAGAGATTATCCAAGAATAACGTGTTACATAATTCGGACATGTGATAATGCATGAACAATTAAAATCAAGTACGGACATATATATGTCCGAAAACATGACAACTTGACATATTAATACAATCATGTACTTATATATGTACGTATATGAAAATACATATACGTAACATTACAATATTACAACGTCGTATAAAATAAATAATAACGTCGCATAGGTACATATAACTAAAACACGACAAAATGAAAGGGGCGTATATATATACATATACGTATCGTACATAACTACTAATGCGATATATTATATAGTCACACACATATATATAAATGGGCATGTATAAGTAGCAAATACAGAAAAAAAAAAAAAAAAGCGAACATGCTCTAGTCAAGATTCAAACCCGGTACCTCTCGTATCCTTCCTAAATGCCTTAACCAATTAATCTGTGCTCATATTCAGTAGTAATAATGCACCCCTAGATATAATAGTTATAAAGCATATCGGTACCAAACATAACCCCACCATGCCTCCCTTGCCCAGATGTTCGAACAGCAACACCCAACACCAGACAACTCTCCTCTTCTTTTGTTAGGTGTGGCACTAACTCCTTGTTCCCAACTCCATGCAAACTACTTTCACTGATTTCCAAACCATTGTCTCCCGCCTAATTTCGTGTGTGCTCCCACACTAAACAACCTCCCAGTCCCTCTCACCTTTCCTCCACTGGCTGCACGCTTGTTGCAAGTTCTGAAGAAAAAAAAAAGTCAGATTTTTTAATCTTACGCATGGCAAGGCTTCCTGGTTGGAGATATTCATGCAGTAACCCACTCAGATCCCTTCATTTGCTCCCATCCATTTCCCCCTGTACGCAAGTCCAGAGAGGGACTGTCAGCCCTTTAATTCCTATCGCATGCTCTGGGGAAGTCCACTTCAATTCCCAACTACCACTGAAACAAACAGGTGCTCCTACCCTGTGCAATTTTCGAACAGCACCATTCTCTTCTTTACCTCTGCTACATGCGCACAACTGGACAGATGATCCTTTTCATTCCTGGCACGAACTCTTTTGTGAGCCATTCCCAACGACTACAAATCTGTTTTACAACACATGCTCTGGAAAGAACAAAAAAAAAAAGAAATTCTCGAGCAGCGCCTAACTCGAACACCCAGGCATTTCTCTCCTTCTTTACAATTCCTGGCACAAACTCTTCGCAGAGCACCAAAAGCAAATAACTTAACTTGTTAGCTACTTGCTTCTTTCCCCGACAACTGAACCTCCTTTTATTCCCATATCAGTAAGCGGATAACAGAGCACGAGATGGTGGTGGCATGTTAACTTCTCTGTAGCAGTAACACAAACTCTCACTGTTTTCTTTTCAAACCAGCACCATTTCCCTCTACATGAACGGGTACAGCAACACTCATCTGCATTGTTCTCCCCTCCTGGGACTAAACCTTCGAACCGCACCAAACACCGTCTTATCCTTCCTGTGCGATAAACATCAACAAAACACCCACCTAAGTTCCTTCCGTTCCAGTGTGCAAGCAACAGGAAAAATATGGTAACTCACTTCTCCCTCTCTGCATCAGTTCGAACAGCAACATAATGCATATATCAGTACACCAACAGACCACAGAGAAGAGACCGACAAGCCTTGCATCATCGAGCTTCTGTTAAACAACAGAGGCAGACTCAGGCAGCTCCGGTTGAGTCCACTCGCATGCGCGGAAGGGTAGGCAACGAGCAAGAAGAAAAAACGCAGCAGCTCTAGGGGAGTTTCTTCTCCGCCCACAACTTGACAGAACAAACAACAAACAACATAACCGGTAGCACTTCCAACTCCTTAATCCGTTACCTTCCTTTCCCCCTCTTGGCATTTACCAGCTAGTCTTCTTCCATGTTTAGTTGGAACGACAGCACCTATCTCTTCCTGTTCCAAACACTAACGCAGCAGGTGAAGTAAGCCAACAAAACCGCTGGTTCTCAGCTCCTTTCCCAAGCCAGGAATGCACCGAAAGCACTCCGTGAAAAGACTTTAAAAGACAAGGTACAGAACCCTGAGATTGTGGCTACACAAACCTACGCTTTTACCTTCATTCTCACGCAGGAAATTGAACTCGTTTCCCTGTTGGTAGTTGTAGTCCACTGCTAAAAAAAAACTGAGGAGGTTGAGTGTATACATGCGCATATAATGTTCTGGGTCGAACACATGTAAAGAATAATGGTCGTAAGTTAGATGGGTAACTGAGAGTAACTGGATAACAATGGCTATTAGTGAGCTATGTATAGGCTAGTAACTATAATATAATGTTTAACTAAGTAAACTAGCGGGTTATGGGCTTAAGAACTGAGGATGCAAAGATTTAAAGATCAAGTACTAAATAATGCCATACTTCCCTCTTAGGATTTCGAAACTTACCAAACAAATACTACATACTGAAACTGCGGAGGAGGGACATTGTTGAGTATATATATATGCTTACGGCTAGACGTATCAATGCAAAATGACGTGGACATGCATGTATGCATGCCATTTCGAGTTGAAGATATGTATGGAACAGTGTTTGTGAACAGGAGTAATAACCGAGTGAATATGGGTACACTGAAGTCAAATGTGGGCGAATGGGAGGGGGAGATGAGTTAAGAAATGGCCTGGTATAAGACTTAGACCGTGTATGAAGTTAGAACAATATGATATCATTATAAGGTTGGTCTATAGACATATAAATAGCCTAGGCGATCATGAGTACTCGTAACAAAATGGGCATATGCATGGGTTATTGACGATATATATATATATATATATACATATGTTATTGAAGTGATAAGGAGTAACTAAATTTAATTGTAAGCTGATTATGAAAGGAAACTGATTTAAAATATTATGATAATCTGTGCAAAAACAAACCGAGAGCTTAATGTGGTTACGAGACATTTTAGTGTCATTCAATGATTTAGATTATGATATGAGTAAGGATATGTATATGTGTTATCTTGAGTGGTTAATATGTAACAAATATTGAGTAAATGTACGTTTATATACACACACGTTATTTTGAATTGACAATGCGTAACCAATGGTTAAAAAAATAATATACATATATATAATAATAATTAATTAAGTTACATGATTATCAATGCTAAAAATGTGTGAGAAAAATGGTTTAGAAAGACTGAAGAAAATTCTGTATATACGGTGATGGTAGTATAGTTTTAGTGATATTTGAATACTATTTTAAAGTAGTTGCTATGCTATTTTTAAGGCCATATATCTAAACCATGTTAAAAGTAATTATTTTGTGACTTAAATAGTCACTATTAAATTCAAGAGGTTATACGAATTGAAAAAAAAAACCATCATGATAGTAATTATAACTATTTGGGAAACGTCTTAGAAAAAAAATTAGATATATTTATAAACTTGTTTTATGACTCAAACGAATTCTTAAAACCGTATATAAATATATATATATATATATACACACACTTTATATAAATAAATAAATCAATAAGAGGTCAAGTGTGATAAAAAGAGATATAAGGTATAAGTGGTGACAATGACCGAAAGGGATAGTCCTCTGGATTTTTACAAGTATAAAATATACATTTAATAAAATAAAAGGAGTAAATTGTAAACTAGGAAACCATGGGGTATTTCATAAATACTATCAAATTGGTCAAAGAATAATTTAAGTGGTCAACCTTGACCACCTATGAAGGTTAACTAAAAGAAAATGATAAGGATAATTATCCTAAGTATTTAAAGGAATATTAAGTCAAAAAGAACAACAAAGATTACTATTATGGGAGTATATGTAATTATCTAAAACTTTGGGCATAAATGGAGATTCTAACATTTGAAGGGATTAGATATATAAACCTAGAAAGGTTTTGGAAGTTAAGTAATAACATAAATTAATTAAGAGGTATAATATGAGGTTTAAATAATTAAATGTGGTTATAAGAAAAGGGGCGGGCTTATGGGTTGGTGTAATATGAGGAAAATGTGGGGTGAATGGTCAACTTGGATAAACTTGTTACATGTTGGTGTTTAAGAATACCCTTAAACCTTAGCTAGAGGGAAGGGCTTAGTTGACATGTAAAACGACAATGGAAATGTCCAAGGAGTCGATAAAGTCTAAGGTTAATACTTGGAAGTTTCTAAGGGACTAGTATAAGTTGAACACCTAAAAACTTACCTAAGAAATAACACCCGATAAAACGGGATAAACTAGGAAATGTCACTGCGGTCGACGCATGCAATCATAAACTGACAAGTTGTTTTAATTAACTCTAGGGCCGTAATGAACGCCAACCGGGACACCGTGTGAGGGACAACTTTTGCTTCTGAATGAGGTATGGACATGTGTGGTTCGTATGTTCCGGTTACACGGCTTGTTTTTGCTGTGTACCTTGTTTGACAATGACCATAAGACTAAAGCATGGAATTGGATTGCTTGTTGTGACTTGCTTATATACTTGTTATATCATTGTGGCATGTTACTTGCGCGCACACAGTAGTTTAGTCCCTTTCTCATTTATGGAACCTTAAGATGAAACACAATGAACTATGTAAACAAGGGAACTACATAAAGGGAAAACTCCTCTCTAACTATAGAGGACCGCTAATGACACCCACTATGGTGTCGAGATTATAATGAAAATGAAGAGTAAAATACCAATTGGTGAAACAAGAGAATAACCCGGGAAGACAACAGCTCGGACCGCGCGGTATGGATGATCGGGAGTTGGAATCTGCATCAGATCCTTCGACCGTCTATGGTGGAATATATTTTGGGGGTCCCTGGGTGACCCCGCTTTCTCAGCACATCCTGGAGTCTAGAGGTGACTCCGTTTTCTCGACCCTTGGCGTTAGGAATGGAGGATTGTCATTTGGTGGAGCATTTATCCTGGAGTCTAGAGGTAACTCTGCTTTCTCGACGGATGACACCGGGAATGGAGGAATTTGCTATGGAGGAGACGTCCTCCAATGTGCGGTGATAAAAGAATTCACAAATAATCCTAAAAGAAACAAGGAAGATTGGCACCTACATGATATGGTCACGGGATCTAACTATATCCCCAGACCTGGTGCAAGGAAAGAGAAAGAAAATACACATTATGGGAGCAAGAGAAAAGAAATGAAAACACACAACGCTCGAATGATCCCATAGTGAGGATCATGGGTATAACATACCTACGTACACATTTTTACCATTTACATGATTGCTATTGCTATACTAGGAGCTTATTGTGCTTGATTGCGTGTTTGATGTTGCTATGTTGCCATCATGTTATGCTTGGTTGCTCGTTGCTAATGCTTTGCTATCTTTAAGTGTGTATGATATCATGATGTGTTATGGTGTGTTTTACTGCCTTATTATAGCATGTAAATTGGACTTAATAATATTCGACCAAGTAGTCGCGTAGCCCGGCAACATGCGGGCTACACATGTTCATACTCAACATAGATTGCTGAGTCCTTTACAACCCAATTTTTACAGGTATTGTGTCGGACGATAACAGAGCGTAAGCGGGATGACTACCTTGGGGGTAGCCCATCAGGGCATAAAATTTTGAGTTGGAATAGTATGTTTAGTGTATGGGTTGTAGACACTCGATATTTAGAATTGTATCTTATATTGTATAGGAATTTTGGTGAGGGCTGTTTCCAGTCATGCAGACCGTAACTTGGTGTTGGTAATGTGGTCTGTCAACCACGTGGGTGGTTGGCATCTGTAGCACCCGGATGATGTTGAGAATCCGCTGCATAGTTATCTTGTATTTTGGCTAGGAGCTTGTTCGTACTATTGGATGTTTATTCGGGGGTGTTACATCACCACCTAGCTTGCTTGTCCTAATGCAATTGGTGCATTTTAACCAATTACTCTCCAAACATGCCCTAAGGCAATATAATGAATACTAACTCTAATTAACACCCAAACTAGTCCTCAAAAAGGTATCCTTAAGGAAAAGAAACTATAATAAGAAAAATTAGTTTTAGAGATACTTTCCGGCTAGTAAGATTTATCTTACTACCCTTGATCATTGCCCATGAACTTGGGGTATTTCATAACTAAGGTGATTCTGGGCCAGCCCCAGAATCATGATGGCAATTAACTCTATTGCGGCAAGTTGCATGAGTCTGGACACAACTCATGTAGCTATCTTTTGGTCTTTTGCAGCCTGGTTGGTGTTTGCATGGATCATAGTCAGCACTTGGTTTAAGCTTATGCCCTCCCTTTTGGTTAGGTCTGTATATCTATATTGTTGCATGGTTGGTTTTGTTTTTTGGTTTGTAATCTATGAGACTTTGTTTGTGAAAATGATGCTTGGGCATCATTTGTTATCACATCATCTGAAAAACGCTAACATCTTCATGGGATTTAATATGGTTAGATGGTTATGTTTTTTGCTTTGGGTTGATTGACGATGCAAGTATTTTGTTCCTACTAATCCTAGGGCCGTCCTCTTATATTGTTTAGTTTCTTCTGGTCTTGGCTTAATTTTTTTGATAATTAGGGCATAAAGCCAATTTATTAAAGAAGTGAGCGGCATATATCGGGCCTCATTAAAACCTTCATAGGAAAAACCCAATGGGAAAAAGCCTAGGACGGAAAAAGAGTACCCGTCAACTCAGAATACAACATAAAACATAACACTCCTAGGAAAGCCCAGAGCATGCACCAACACACTACAGAAAATGTACCAAACACCATCCCAGAGACATAAGTATAAGACCTCACATGAACCTACTGATAAGGTATCCCTCTTGCACCTATTGATTAAACACCATCCTAGAAAAACAAGCATGACCGATCCCCTCCCTTAGAACTATCCTTCCAAAATTAGACTCATTATTTCAGCCCCAAGCACTCATATTTGTTCTTCGATTTGGCTGATAATATTAGCTTTGGTCTGAGCTGGATTCGGCACATGACATCCTAACTGTCTTAATAATTTGATACATTCATTTGCTTCTGCATCGGGGTTTATGATTTTACCTTGTTCATTCCTTGCCAGAATTGTATTCCTTGTCTGAGTATTTGGAGAGGTATTATGAATTAATTTGACACAAAGGTCTATCCCGGGCAGATTTACCAAATGTGGTTCTGGGGTATTTAAGCTCGTCGGTGAAAAATTCTGCCCGACTCTCGGTGACCTGTGCAATCCTTCAAAACTCTCGAGCGCATGTGGCGTCTTATTTACCCGAGACATACCTTCAACTGCATCACAACCAGCATCGGAAGGCGCACCCGTTCTTTTATTTATTTTGTCGCCTTCCGTCTCCTTGCTTGGCACTCCCACATGCAGACCATCGTTAATGCCCCTCTCTCGACACAATAATTGTGCCGCGTCGTCAGAAGCAACCTGCGGTTCCTCAGTGACTGTAGCTCGCGGCTGTTGCTGCTTTAGTGAATCAGGTTCCTTCTAGTTCTACCTTACGTAAAAAAATGTTGCAATATGTTTTTGATGAGAATGCAAGATTCACGTAGGATCTAGATAGGAACTATTTGTCTCATAAAGATATAAATGAACCACAAATATACTAATACAAAGTGTGTATATCCATCAAGTTGTTAATACTCTACAACAAAATCAACAGGGATTTTATTGATAATTAATTTGTTATCTATTTTAATATCAGTCATTCATTATATTTATTTACTTTATATCTTAATATGGAGCTCATGTCCTCTTTATTAGAGTATGTTATATTGTGTATCTGGTGACGTGGCATTCTAAATGTACAGAGTAGAGTTCTATAAATACTCTAGTGTGTACAGTATGATCGGTCAATGAAAACTAATAACGATTCTTTCATTGCTCTCTAATGGAGGTTCTTTTCTCATTTCTCATCATTTCTTCCTTCTCACTTTCTATCACTTTCTACATGGTATCAGAGCAAATCTTTGCTCTTCCGCTTCATTGTCGAACATAATTCTGCTCCTTTTCTGTTCATCTGTCAATAGCTCTCAGAGTCATGCCAGGAACAGGCGAAACAATCTCAGATGAGAGTCTAAAACTGAGTCAAAGTTCAGACTCTCAGCAGCAAATTTGTATCAACTAATCGGGATTTCCACCATTAAGTTGAGTGGAGAAAGGAATTATCTGAGTTGGAGGACTCAGATGCTTAATCTTCTCGAGTCGGTGCAAGTTCTTGATCTCATAGAGAAGGATTCTGACGAGACGGATTCTAAATGGAAGGAGAAGGATGCGCTTGTTCGAGCTTGGCTAATCGCAACTATATCTGAAGATTGTGTGGATCAGGTTGTAGGCTGTACATCAGCTAAAGCGATCTGGAGTGAGCTGCAATCTGAATTTCTTCAATCGACTAAAGATCGTGAGTTTCAGTTAAAGCAAAAACTCCGGTTACTTGATCTTGGAGATAAGTCGATAAAGGATACATCAAGGAATTCAAAGCCTTTGTGATAGTTTAGCTGCTATCAAACATCCAGTTCAAGAAGATGATAAGGTTTTGATGTTTGCTCAAGGTTGCGGCAAACGCTACAAGGTCTTACGATCAATTATGCTAGCTCGCGCGCCCTATCCTACCTTCAAAGAATTTGTCGCGGCCATAGAAGCTTATGATCTACGCGAAGGAGAGGAAAAAGAAGCTTCGAAAGATAATCTGCAGGAAGTTGCTTTTACAGTTACGCAAGAAAGCAGTGGATATCGAGGGAGAGGATCTGGAAATTATTACCGTGGCAGAGGAAGGAATACCAACGGAGAGGTCGTGGTTATGGTAGACAGAATAATCGCCAAAACCAAAACTCAGACTCTTCCAAGAATGCTGCGTCCTCTTCTTCAAACTTCTCGAATGATGCTTCTTGTCAGATCTGCGGGAGAAACAATCATACCGCTCTTTCTTGCTTTTACCGATGGGATCATTCATACACTGCAAGTGATGAATCTCTTCCCAAAGCGTTCAATACTGTTACTATGGAGGACAACTCATCTCCTCTTTATGTTGACTCAGCGGCCACGACTCACATGGTCACCAATACAGGTATGCTTGCTAAAACTAAACCTTACAGAGGCAACGATTCTGTTATTGTTGGAAATGGATCAAGATTACCTATCAAATTCACTGGTGACTGTCAACTGAAGAGTAGTGAAGGGCTAGTTCGTTTGAACAATGTGCTTGTTGTTCCTGATTTACAGCGGAATCTATTATCTGTCAGTCGCATCACTAAAGATAATTTTTGTGCTGTTGAATTTGTTGAATCTGGTTTTCATATCAAGGATCGTGCGACAGGCAAGATCTTGATCAAGGGAATCAGAAATGGTGATCTGTATTCTGTTTCTCAACCAACTAATGAAGCTCTCACTTGTCCACGTGCTTGAATGCCAATGCTTCAGCTGAAACTTGGCATGCCCGCCTGGGGCATCCTCATTCAACTATGATGCATATATTGAATAAACAGCAAGGAATAAATGTCAGCTCTTGGAAGAAGAGTTTTGAAGTGTGTCCTAGCTGTCAGATGGGCAAGGGTTGTAAACTTCCTTTCAATTCTAGTAATAAAATAGCTTCTGATTTTTTTGACAAGATTCATTGTGACCTTTGGGGGCCATCACCGGTTACTTCTTCAAGTGGATTTAGATACTATGCAGTTTTTGTTGATGACCATAGCAGATTCACATGGTTGTATTTGTGAAAAATAAGTCAGATTTTCCTCAAGTATTTGTAAAGTTTCAGAAAATGGTAGAGTGCCAGTTTGCAAAGAAAATCAAGATTTTTCAATGTGATGGAGGTGGTGAGTTTCTCAGTAAAACCTTTACTGAAATTCTTAGCAATTTGGGTATTGTTCAACATGTCTCTTGTCCTCATACACCTGAGCAGAATGGTGTAGCTGAAAGGAAGCATCGACACATAGTTGAGATGGGTCTTACCTTACTTTATCATTCGAACTTGCCCTTAACCTTTTGGACTGAAGCTTTCATGACCTCTGTGTTTCTTATCAACAGATTACCATCTTCTGTTTTGAAATCTCAGATACCGTTTGTCAAACTGCACAATACTCAACCAGATTATTCGTGTCTCAAGATCTTTGGATGCAGATGTTTTCCTCTTCTGCGTACTAAAACTGCAAACAAGTTTGCACCAAAATCCTTACCCTGTGTTTTTGTGGGTTACAGTCATTTACACAAAGGTTACAGATGCTATCATGTTTCTTCCAAAAAGATCTATATTTCTCGACATGTGGTCTTTGATGAATCTGTTTTACCCTTCAGAAATCTCACTACTAATCGCACCAGACCTGATTCCTTCATCACAACCTTCAACCTTTTTGTTGACAAGGATCGTTTAAGCAGTTCTGATCTTTTTACACCCAAACAATCAAATGTTTCACCTGCCACACAAAATCCTATCTATCAGACAGGACTTACCAGTTCACATTTACCAGTTTTTCTGCCTATCTTGACTGACAGTCTACCTTCACAAAATGATGCAATCTCCACAGTGAATCTCACTCCCCAATGTCTGAAAATAACCTGTCTCCAACCCTCAACACACCATCATCTGAAACATCTGCGCACACCTCACCTGAGATATCTTCGCCTGAACTTTCTACTTCTCAAAATAATCCTCCAGCAATTGATCTAGTTGTTGAGCTACCTATTGTTCAACCTGCTCTCACAACTCTTAATACTCACCATATGCTCACACGCTCCAAAACCAGGTCAGACTTCGAGGCTCACATATCTCAACAAGTCGCAGCTGCTTCTAAACCTAAAACTGTTAAACAGGCTCTAGCAAGTCCTGCTTGGAAGAAGGCTATGCAGGAAGAGATGGATGCTCTTCTTCAACAGAATACCTGGACTCTTGTCCCACGGTGCCCCTCCATGAATGTAGTTGGCAGTAAATGGGTTTTTCGTACTAAATACTTACCTGATGGATCTGTTGAAAGATTAAAAGCAAGATTAGTCGCAAAGGGTTTTCATCAAGTTCCTGGTGTTGACTATCAGGTAACATTTAGCCCGGTGATTAAGTTTCCTACTCTGCGAACAGTGCTGTCAGCTGCTATTTCTCACGGCTGGGAAATTCGTCAATTGGACGTGAAGAATGCTTTTCTTCACGGTGATTTACTTGAGGAAGTTTATATGGAGCAGCCACCCGGATTCATTGTTTCCTCCGCAACCAATGGTATGTAAGCTTCAGAAATCGTTGTACGGTCTCAAACAAGCTCCTCGAGCTTGGTTTGATAAGCTGAGCTCCATTCTGTTTGGCCTAGGATTCTACTGCAGCAAAGCCGATACTTCATTGTTCTTTCGTCACAATGTGCAGGGTTCTGTTATTATCCTTGTATATGTTGACGACATTGTGATTACAGGAAGTAATACACAACTAATTTCAACAGTTATTCATCATCTTGGCAAGTCTTGTGCTCTCAAGGATCTGGGTAAACTACACTATTTCCTTGGTATAGAAGCTGCCTTCACTGAACAGGGTCTGTTCTTAAGTCAGAAGAAGTATGCTCACGATCTTCTTCAACAAGAGGGTTTATTAACAGCAAAACCAGCTCGTACTCCCATCAGTGCAAGTCATCATATGGATTCCATCTCATCTCCATTAATTGACCCGTCTAAATACAGAAGTGTGGTGGGAGCACTGCAGTATCTTACGCTTACTCGTCCTGATTTAACCTTTGCTGTCAATTTGGCTTGTCAGTACATGGGTGCACCACGTGAAGTTCATTGGCAGGCTGTAAAACGTATTTTACGTTACATAAGTGGCACAGTTACACATGGACTCACCTTATCCTCCAAATCCTCCATGAATTTAGTAGCTTACACTGATGCTGACTGGGGAAGTTGCTCTCTCACCAGACGGTCCACCAAAGGTCTCGGTGTTTTTCTAGGCTCAAACCTGATTTCTTGGGCATCCAGAAAACAGAGAACTGTTGCTCGTTCAAGCACCGAGGCAGAATACCGAGCTTTAGCAGCAGCCACAACTGAAGTAGTATGGCTTACTTACATCCTGCGTGACCTCAGACTCATGCCTTCCAAATATCCCTTGTTACTGTGTGACAACCTATCTGCTTTACATCTCTCCAAAAATCCTGTTATGCATGCCCGTACTAAGCATATTGAAATGGATTACCATTTTGTTCGTGAAAAAGTTACCGCCGGTGCCGTCTCTGTTCAGTTTGTACGTTCCAAACAGCAGCTTGCTGATGGTTTTACTAAGCCGATGACAAAGGATGGTTTATCTTTATTTCAAAGCAAACTTCAGCTGTGTTCAAAACCCAGCTTAGTTTGAGGAAGGATATTAGAGTATGTTATATTGTGTATCTGGTGACGTGGCATTCCAAATGTACAGAGTAGAGTTCTATAAATACTCTAGTGTGTACAGTATGATCGGTCAATGAAAACTAATAACGATTCTTTCATTGCTCTCTAATGGAGGTTCTTTTCTCATTTCTCATCATTTCTTCCTTCTCACTTTCTATCACTTTCTACACTCTTACAGTTAGTGCTTCTCTCATCTTTTATCCTATTAATCTTGATCTTCAATATCTAAATTAATAGATAATTGCAAGAATGTCTTCTTTCATTTAAGTGACTTGTTTTCATGTTGAGTTGATTGTTACGGCTTTGTTTCTGAACAAATGCAGTGAGTAATTGTTGAGAAAAGTAAACTTTGATCTTAGTCGTATTTCATTAGTCAATCAGTTAACTAAATTTGAACCGGGCATCTAAAACCTAACGGATGGATAATAAAGGTAAAAAACTTTAGGATAAATAGAAAAAAATATAAATTGAGATTGATAAAAATAACTAAGCATATAATCACTAGTACAAAAAACACCTATTTCGTAGTTGTAAAAATAACTGTTGAAATAGGGCCTCGAATAATCTATGTCTACAAAAAGACACCTATTTAGGCGGTTCTAGCTAGAAACCACTGAAATATGTGCTTTTTTTACCTAGATAATCGTCGAAATAGGGGCGTTTTCCCGGTACAACCGCCGTAATAGACTTTATTTCGTTTTGTATTTTCTCTATCGGCCGCCTCTCTTCATCCTCTCTTCTCTCACGGTAATTGTGCAACCCTAACTGGCGAATACATGCTCTACGCTCCTCTCTTCACCCTCTTCTCTCATGGTGATTTTACAATCCTAACCGGCGATTATACATGCTCTGCGCTGCTCTTTTCATCCTCTACTCACATGGTAATTTTGCAACCCTAACCGACGATTATACATGCTCTGCGCTGCTCTCTTCATCCTCTTCTCCCACGGTAATTTTGCAACCCTAACTAGCGAACAAACATGCTCTGCGCGCCTCTCTTTATCCTCTTATCTCACGGTAATTTTGCAGGCGAACATACATGCTCTGCGCACCTTTGTTCATCATCTTCTCTCACGGTAGTTTCGCAACCCTAACTGACGAACATACATGCTTTGTGCGCCTCTCTTCACCCTCTTGACTCACGGTAATTTCGTAACCGTAACTATCGAACATTCATGCTCTGTGCCTCTGCCTCTCTTCTTGTGTATGCGCCTCTCGTCATTCTCATCTTGTGTCTGCTCCTTTACAGAGATGAATCACCGGAACTGCTGCATCTCGATCGTGAGCGAGGTTGAAGACGAGACAATAGTAACAATTTTTTTTTTAAAAAATACACCTATTTAGGCTGTTGTTAGCTAGGAACCGCCGAAATAGGTGTATTTTGTTGTTGTAAAACGTGCCTATCTTGACAGTTTTTAGCTAACGGCCAGCGGTTATTCAACCGCCGAGATAGGATTGCACATCTATCTTGGCGCACTCCATTTCGACAGGTCCCACCAAAATAGGTTATTTGGAACCGTCGAAATAGATTATTTGAAACCACCAAAATAGACTCGTTTTTGTGCTAGTGAACAAAAATATATAAAATCATATGTATGGTTCTCTTTCTTATTACCGTCAACAAACATCACCTCAATATTTTGATTTAAATCCTTCATGATATACATAATATGTTCTTTTTTGTTTCTGGTGTAATTATTATTACAGTTACTTTTGGTATTTTCGTCTTTTACAACAGTCCTGTCCCTATTTTTTTTTAAATTAATTTGATTACTACTTGGACTGCTAGATTCGTTCTCACATTATGTTGATTATTGGGGGTCAATATTGTTGTGTAAATTACTGGTCATATTAGTTATGTCGAAACTGTGGAAGATGAAGGTCATGATGGATATTTGGCAATCCGACTATCATACAACCGGTTGTACGATGTTTACGTACATTCTCGAACAATCTTCACAATTAATTTAAACAACCATCATATTAAATTGAACAACTTTCATAATAACACATGTAACTTTTTCATCAATGTGAACAATCAATACGAAAACTTGAACAACACTTGAATTTAAAATGAACGGTTGTACGATACTCACCGTACAACCGGTTGTACAATAGAATTTTACAATGTTGTGGAATCAGCGTTGCTCAGCTAATGATAGTTGATTGGTGCACTTTTTTTTAAAAAATATATTTTTCTGTTCTTTTTCAATTTGCTAATGTATTTATTTTCAATCGTATCATTGGTATGTATGATACTTTATACGTCTACTCTTTTGAATTTCAAGGAAAATTAATGTGGCTACATAATTTTTACTTTATATTACGCTTTTTGTTATCTAATAAAGAATTCAATTTACTACCTACAACTTAAAACACATCTTCCCCTAACCATGCACAATTAAATCACACCTAGTCAGTCATCATGTAAGTTGATACATAATTCAGTTGGTAAAAAAAAAAACGACTCATCCTCTTAAATCTCGTATTTGGTCTTCTAAGGATCATGAATGTGTAGATTCAAAATCATAGGATAATATGAACCCTGACAAAAGAGATTCTAGACTGATTCATGGAGTAAGTTTGTTAGAATAGATTGGATTCCCAATCTGACCGGGTTGCAGTTTGAGTGACTAAGCATCAACTCTTACCATAATAGAAATCGATCGGTATCCGGAAGCAGAATATTAACTGGTGTTGAATCTATGTTTAAGTAAGAGCTCATGAAAGCACCCGCTAGTGGATGTTGTAGTGCATGTGGTTTGTTTTTTTAGGATGGTCCGGTCTCACTAATATGAATTATTAAATAACTTTATTTATAGCTTTACTTATTTTGTACTATTTATTGAGTTTCAACTGATCAACTTTATTATGTGTTATGCTATGGAGGTGGAGATTTACGTTTAAGAGGTTTTAGTGATGCCGATTGGGCAAGAGATGTTGATGAGCGTAAATCAGCCTCTGGTCATGCTTTTCTGCTTGGTGGTGGATCTATATCTTGGTGTAACAAGAAACAAGCATGTGTAGCATTATCAACCATGGAAGCTGAATATAGTGCTGCATCAGCTACTGCACAAGAAGTTGTTTGGCTTAGACGTTTTCTAAAACACTTGGGAGTTGTTAAAAATGCTAATGATCCAGTCATCATGCGTTGTGATAGTATGGCTGCTTTAGCATATATGAAGGATCCAAAGTACCACGGAAAGACTAAGCACATTCAAATTAGATACCACTTTATTAGAGATGTATGTGAGAAAGGAAAGACTGAATTGAAGCACATTGATACTAGGTGTATGTGGCTGATCCGCTCACCAAGCCTATACCCTATAATGTGTTTCAAGACCATGTAAAATCTTTAGGATTACGTGTTGGTCTGTAAACAATTATTATTTTATAAATAAAATATCAATCTTTCTACATCTTTATTTTCCACATTTTATAGTTTTGCAAGTCATCATGAGATGTCAACTTGAACCAAAGGTTAACACACTCACACGAGTAGCAGTCCCTATGATGTATAAGTTAGTCATGAGGGGTAAGGCTAAAATAATTCTTTTGAGGGTATGAGGATTATGAGCCGCCTTGATTTGAAAATCAAGATGAGATTTTTCATAATATGGAAAACTACTCCCGAATTCCATGTAGGTTCGACATAGCCAAGCATGAGCATTGAAAGATGTTGAAATACCCCAAACCTAGATATGTTATTTAAATGTTAAAGTATGGTATAATAAGGCTAAAAAGTTCCTTAGAAACATTGGTAAATAATTTAAACCATAGAAAACACAATAAAGTACCATTAAGACAATTTGAGCAAAAACATGCTCTAGACTTGGTATAACCTTGATTAGGACCCAAGAAGCTTACTAAGACCTTATTAACATGATAATGGACATGTTAAATCAATTACCAAAGAAAACCAAGCTCAAAAACAAGTTAAAACACAAATTGTGCTTTAAGGAGTTTTAAAGCACATTTTTGAGAAATTGTCTTAGAAATGGGTTTTAAGTGGCTAAATGCCCATGATTACACCTTAATCAACATTTGTACTACTTAGTATCACATTAGGAAGCCTAAATCAATGGGAAATCAAAGATTTTACAAATATGTGCACTAATTATGAATAGTGCTCAAATAGGGCTTAAGTTAGCATTAAGTCAATCTTGATTAATTAAATGGTCAAACTAGCTCATTAATACCCTAAGTAAGTGGAGGGGGCCAGTTTTTAAACATGGTGAGTCATCACCATTTGCTAGTTTATTAAAGGAAGAAGAGGAAATAAGTAAAAAGACTATACACCTTTATAAGCTAAATATCTTCAAAATTCTACCTCTCTCCTCACTTCTCCTTCATTCCCTCCTTTCCCCACCATCTTCTTCCTTCATCCTCCTAAGCAAACCGGTTATGCCACAGCACACCTCTCTTCTCCAACTTCATTCTCTTGTCAAATACAACTCCAAGCTCTACATCAAATTCTAAGACCACCTTTGTGCTAGTTAGACTAAGCCCTTCATTTCCCTCTTTTCAAATCTCCAAGAACTCAAGTTTGATTCAATGGAAAATCTCCATTGAAGGAGGAAAAGCTCACCTTCTTGCACCTTGGTATTCTCTTTTGCTTCAAGGTAAGAAAAGCCAAAGAAAATTCACATTTCCTTTCATTCTTGTACATGGCCGAAAATCACCTTTGTGATGCCTTGTCTTGCTCTTTTTTATTAGCTCGATTCAATCTTCAAAGGACTAGGAGGAGTCCTACCCCGTTTCCTTATCAAGCTCTCTTTCAAATTCCAAGGTAAACATCTAATTCTAGTGTATTAAAACACTTCTTGTAATCTAGGGTTTTTTCATGAGTTTAAGTATAATGCTTGATACTCATTACCCTTATTAGTATATTGGTTGAAATATTGACAAGTGAGTAAAGCCCTTGCCGGTTTGCAATCAAGAAAAACAAAAGAAAACAAGTGAGAAAATCTTGAAGAGGAAAAAGGTAAATGACCTATCCTAATGTAGTTTAGTACCTTAGGAAATTGAGTTGTATTGTTTTATAAACAATCTAAAGAGCCAAAGGAAAAAGAGTTAGTAAAATAACCACAAGGTGGATTATAAGGGCATATGAGATTGATGTGTGTATTTGCAGGTTGAAAGCATTATATATGTGGGAAATTCAGTGTTTAAGATTTATGTTATTTAAGGGCCTAAGAGCCATGTCATTTAAGAGCCTAAGTGCCAAGCAATTTAAGTTTAATGCACTATATTGTGATGTGGTGTAGTTTGTGTGTAAAGAACATTCCTTGTGGAGTTGAATGCTTTGATTGTTTAATGGTGAAAAACTAAGTGTTTGGGTGTAAGAATGTGCTAGAGAAGCCATGTCAAAATTTAGTTGAGAGACTAAAAGTTTTAGGTGTTTTGATGAAGTATTGTGACCTAGGTTGTACTAGGGATTGTTAAGGGTTAAATTGGTGAAAAAAAGGAATTAAGGTGTTCTTGAGTGTTAGAGTGATCTAGGGATTGTCTTGGAGAATTTAGAGATCAAATGAGTGTTATAGACACACCGAAGTCATGGTATGAGATGTGTTAACAATTGTGCAAAGGTTGGTAGTAAATGAGGTATTATGCCTTGTAGTAACTAAGCAGAGAACTAGAAGTTATAACCTTGAGAAGTTTGAGTAAAGGAGATAAAGATGCATAATGATGCTTGGGAGTGGTTGAAATGGTTGCGAGGAAACACTTTGGATAGTTGATATTGTAGGCATAATTCAGCACTTAGAAATCCTAAGGAGAAATGTTACAAGTGTTAGGAATTTTGGTAAGAATAGAGTAAGTGATCAAAGAACTTAAATGGAGGCTTGATCATGAGTTAAAAGGGAGATAAAGGTGCCTAAATGATGTGGGAACATACTAGGAAACTTGTGGAAGAGTTTGGAGCAAAATAGAAATTTTGAGTTATGGTTCTGCAGTCGACCGACCCAGGGGACCCTGACTGGGTCGGTCGAACTGTAAAAAGCTAGCTGGAAATGCTTATGCATTCGACCGACCCAGGGGACCGACCCTGTCTGGGTCGGTCGGGCTAAAAATAATGAATCAGAATGTTTCTGTAATGAACCGGCCTTAGGACCGACCCTGGATGGGTCGGTGGAGTAAAAAATTTCAAACTCGGATGTCTTCTGCATCTGACCGACCCAGGGGTTGGGTCGGTCGGAGGGTCGGTCAGACTTATAAAAAAATGAGAAAAAGAATGTGGCATTGGTTGTAAACCTTAGTGAGTGTAATAAGGGTAAACAAGTGTAGGTTTAAATGTGAAAACATGTCATATAATCATGTAAAGTACTTAGTTAATCGGAAGTTAAATAAGGTAATTAACTGACATGACTAATTATGTAAGAGCTGCATTCGGTGGTCAACGAACGCAGCAGGGACCAAGGTATGGTTTTCTTACAGTCTGTTTGCTACCGGTTTACACCGGCTTGTATGTTGTTTGTTTTCTGAGTGTTTAAGACCTTGTAAGATTAAAGGCATGTAATGAGTTTACAGTTATTGTTTATTGTGGCGTTTGTGTTCCAATACCGTTAACCTCGAATACGTGCTAACCCATTAGCTAACCAATATTAGGATCACGTAAGAGAACGGTATTCGGTTTTTAACGTTTCAACTTACGGAACGTTTTGACTACAGCTATCCGTGTGTTAGTTATGGTTTGTCTTGTTCAAATGTATCCATCTCCCTTGTGTGCCTAACTGGGCTTGAGCACTTACAGTTTGAAATAATGTGTTGAGTTTCCATTAATGGAACTACTAACAAGTGTATAACCGGGGGGGGGGGGGGGTGAGGAATCCGGGTGTCCGGTCGCGCGTGTATGTTCGGGAGTTGATATCTGAATCAGATTCAACTCTCTCCATGTTTTGGTTTCTTGGATTACAATCACCCACAAGTCTAATAAATGGCTTTCCTAACCTGACTTTAGTTCGGGCTAGGGGGATTATGTGCACGGTGTGTTTGGATCACTACATCCAATGCATCTTGGGATAAGTTAAACGTTCAAGAAACCAAACTGTAACAAGTTATGTAACGAGCTTAACACGAGATTGGATTCATTCTCTAGGCTTACCAAGTTTGGCTAACTGTTGTTTGGATCGTTTCCTCAAGTGATTCATTCCTATTATGTTGTGTATGTTGTTGCTATACAATGAGTGTTGCTATGCTTATGTATGTTGTATGTTAAAATAAATCTTATGTTATCATGAGAATTAGTTGCATGCATCCCGGTAGCCGACGGGCTGCACGTTAATCATACCAGCCAAGGGTTACTGAGCCCCTCGGGGCACCATATTTTACTTGCAGGATGAGGATTGAAGAAGCGGAGTCGCTTTAGTCTCAGGATGTAAATAATTACTTTTGTTTATTTTAGATGTTGGACCCGAGCTGCGTCTGTGCTCTCGTGGTTGTATATTTTAGTAGCGTCAGAATTACTATGATGGTTTTTGTATATTTACACTCGGTATAGTTGGTTTGTAAGTATGTGGATGTCTGTAACTAATACTCGGGAGTCTGTGTTCATCAGACCGATACAACTTGTGCGTATTAGCCTTGTTATCCACGTGGGTGGCTAATGGCGTGTAACACCGTCCCCTTTTGTCAATGTTTATGTTAAGGATTTTCACTGTGATTACTGTTAATTGGTAGTTTTACGGTCAGGGTGTTACAAAAAGTGATATCAGAGCAAAGTATCGCTCTGATGACCGGATTACCGAGCTTAGGAACATACCGAGTTAGGAAACCTAACTATAGTTATGAGAGTAGGGTGACCACCAACTAAGTGTGGGTACACCATGTCGTCTGAAAGACGTTACAACCGTTGGAACCGATAAGTTTGTAAGTACAATGCTAATGTATATTCATGTAAATTCAGATGTCAGGTCGCAGACGTGGAAGAGGCCGCGGGTGCGGTATAGGTGACTTGGGGGAGAACCCTACGGCTCAGATGATGGCCGATGCAGTTGCGGTCGCCATTGCCTAGATGGTTCCTCAGCTGGTCGCTGCATTGCATCAAGGGCAGCAGCAGCACGACGCTCAAAACCAGCAAGACCACAACCACAGCCACAACCGCGTGAAACCAACTGGGTGAAAGCGTTGACCGATTTACGACCCCCGTCATTCAAAGGGGAGACCGACCCGAGTAAGATGGAGGTGTACATCTCCGAGTTAGAGACCGCCTACGAGACCTTGGATGTTCCTGCTGGTGCCAATGTCCGTCTTGCCACTTACTATCTGAAGGGTTCGACAAGGAATTGGTGGAAGCTGGTGTGGGATGACAAAGTTGCCGATCCTGCATTCGGTTGGAGGGAGTACATGACTCTGCTGCGAGCCAAGTACTACCCGGTACATGTACAAGAGGCCAAGCGCCTGGAGCCGGATAGTCTGAGGCAGGGGGATAAGATGTCGGTTGATGACTACTACACCACCTTCACCGACCTTATCCACCTGTTACCAGACATAGGATACTCAAACCGGGTTCTGGTGAACCGTTTTACAACAGACTCAGCCACCACCTACGCTATGGGATGGAGCCAGCCGTGTATAATACCTTGCAGGTAAATTAAAAAAATACCGCATGATATGAGTAAGAGTATACTGTAAGTGAATGTGGATTTGTGTAGCGGGGCATGACTAACACCCTAAAATTCAGGAGTGCTATCATGCCGCTACTAAGGTTGAGATCACCGTCCGACTGAGGGACGAGGAGCAGGCGCATAAGCGCAAGGCTACGGGCGAGGGCCAAACTTCGCAAGGGTATGGTGGAGGAAAGAAGAAGAAATCCTACCACCAGTCCTAGAAGGGCAAGCAATAGGGCGGCAAGGGCCAAGCCCGGACTACCACCACTAAGGAGCCTCTGCAGCTCACCTATGCTGTTGCAGCCAAGCCCCTATGCTCTCACCCACCCAAGGGTAACAAATCATTCCCGAGTACAAAAATTAAGTGTGTATTATCAATTGTGAAGTGTGTATTAATAGAGTAATGTGATGACAGCTAGTGCGGGCTCTGGATCTGGGTGCCACTATTACTGTAAGTGGTGCAACGGAGACCACCCCGGTGTTGATTGCAAGGGGAAGGAAGTGCAGTGCCACTATTGCAAGAAGATGGGACACCGAGACTTTGAGTATTACCAGAACCCCAACAACAGGAACTACAAGCCCAAATGGGAAGGAAAGGGTAAGGCCGTAGCGACCTCCGAGGGCCCAAAGGCCACTAGTCAGCCTTCCTCAGATCAGGAGAAATTCCAGAAGGGAAAGGGGCTAGGAGCTGGCAAGGCCACCCTTAATGTGGTTGATCGGTCAAAGGGAGCTGGACCCTCTTATAGACCAGGTAATACTTAAAACCGTTGAGTGAAATAATTGTTTGCATGCCGCATTTCATGCATGAGTGTGAGTAAATTTAAATGTACAACTACATGAACGATAAGTTGAATTATAATATACAATTTACCTAAGTTAGATAATTCTAAACCTTAGGAACTTTCAATATATGTTATCCAATCCCTCCCACACCAACCCCCGAAGAGACTACCATCAACATCACCGAATTCCCGACGGAGCAGTGTTAGGTTATCCAGCCAGGTATGATATTATTAAATGGATACCTGACACCCGAAGCACAAATCCACATCATCTGACGATGCGATGAACTTGGAGCAGCACCTGGAGGTTTCTACACACCGGAGTACCCAAGTGGGTAAAAAATGAAGTTAAAGATGATGTGCATGGGTAAGAACTGGAACCCTTACACCAAGACATATCAAGACATGCGAGCGGAAGACGGAGTGACAATACCGTGTATACCTGAGGAGTTACTTGCGGTCGTTAATCACACCGAGAGAATTGCTCAGCAAGTTGAATCAGATCCAATTCTGAGTGTTAAAGCGGATTTATGTATTGTTAACTGCTACCAGAAAGGTGGACGACTGGGTTTACACCAAGATAAGGATGAAACACCCGAGTCTCTTAGTAAGGGAGTACCCGTGGTGTCTTGGTCCATAGGTGATACCGCAATATTTGTTTATGGTGAGCAGAAGCGTGCTGACCTCGCAAAGAAGCTAGTGTTGAAGTCAGGTGATGTATTAATCATGGGTAGGCAGTCGCGGATGCTGTATCACGGTATCAAGAAGATCAAACTGAATACAGCACCGCCGGCAGTGATTAATGCCACACACATGAAACCTGGGCGTTTGAATTTGACCTTTAGGCAATTCTGAAGCCATTTATAACCATGTAATGGGTGAAGTCAGTTGTATGTTAAGTAATCCATGCATTTAGTGATGTCGACACAATGTCAAATGACTTAAGATGTAAGGAGTGGTATTAATGAATAAAGGTGTTAATTTCTTGAGTATACCAACCGTGTTATTACCGTTGTACTTATAAATTTTATGAAATAAACTAGGCTGTGCACTCGGAATGGAAGGTACACTGAGTGTGTGTACTAAGGCCGAAGCCAGCAAGAGTGGCACTATCCTCACCGGTACCTTCCCAGTTAATGGCGTGGACGCATCGATCTTGTTCGACTCTGGAGCCTCACACATTTTTATCTCGCTTTCATTTGCGAGGAGGCTGGGGTTAGACGGTGAAGAGATGCCTGACTTTCTAGTCACTCTCCCGTCCAAGGAGCGGATCAAATGTACCCTCTATTACCGAGATGCCACCGTACGAATTAAGAACGAAGAGTTTTCGATCGACATGATAGAGTTCGAGGGACTCAGATTTGATGTAATTGTGGGGATGAACTGGTTGGAGCGGTACAAGTGCCGAATCCTATGTGCCGAGCACCGACTGCTTCTTTGGAGTCCGAATGGGGTTACCATATCATACCGCCAGAGGCCTAGGGAGCCTTTGACTCAGATTATGGCAATGTATCGTGAAATACGACGAAAGAATGATGTATACCTCTACTATGTCCAGGACATAGAGAAGATCCGGAGTTTAGCCCAGATGTGAAATACCCCTAACTAATTAAACGTTGATTAAATATTTAATCAATTAAATTAAGGCCTAAGCATGCCTTAAAACCAATTTAAAAATAGCAATGGTCAATATAAAGCAAATATTGCACCCTTTGATCATTTAGGGTAAATATATACCCAAATGAACTTTTTAGGACCTAAAATTTTCTCCTAAGCATTGTAACTCATAAATGAACGTAATAAAATTTTTGGAAGACACTCCAACATAAATAACAAGCATTAACATGCTTAAAAGTCACTTAGGGCAAAAATGTGCTCTAAGAAACCTTAAAGGTCTTGTGACCTCCATTAGAGTCCCAATTGGATTTCTAAGTTTAATAATCATGTAATGGATTTAATAAAACCATTACCAAAGAAAACCAAGCCCTAAAACAAGCTTTAACACAAAATGTGTCTTAAGACACCTTAAAGCACATTTTTGTGTATAACTTCACAAATATTGAATTTTTGTCATTTTAAGACCTAGATTACATTCTTTATAACATTAATGTGACATGATAAAATATATTATAAAGTCTAAATCCAAGTTTTAAAATAAAATCAAAATGGGTGATTTTGGGTGAATAGTACCCAAAATAACACTTAAATTCCTAAACTAAACCATGGTCAATGATCACCCCTTGACCTTGACCATCTAATGCCGTTTAATTAAGGCTCTTTTCTGATCACATATCTGGCCCTAAAGTAGATAAACATGACCACACTTAACTATTTCATAAACTAAGATTTATACCACTTTATGACATAAAATAATCAAACTCATTCGTCCACTTGGCAGCCCCTTACGGCAGCCTTAAAGGATTTCCTCCATCTGAAGAAACCCACATAAATATCTAAAGATAGTCATGCTTTACTATTGACTACATTAAGTCATGATTCCTTTAAAGGCCAAAAAGTCTTCTTTTCTTCATTTACCTTCTCTCAGCCGTAACCTAGCATCCATAAAATCTATTTTCTTCCTTCTCCACCGTGAGCATCAGCCAACTTCATTGGTGAACCCAGCTTGACATAGGTAAGATCTTGGTACATTTTTATGCCCATTTTCTTCATCTTCTTGTCCTCTTTCCATTGCTGTCAACTAATCCCATTTCCATCCATTCTTCCAGCCTGAGTTGGCTTGCAAAGTAGGAGAGTTTTACGGCTGAAAATCCAAAAGAGAAGGGAAGTGGTCCTAAGTAACATTTAAGGTAAAAACCATGCTTTAACTAGGTTAATTTCTACCCTTGCATTTCCGGTTTTAAACCTTGATCTCCATAGCTCATTTTCATCTTCCTTTCATGGTTATTCAGTTAGTAAACTCATACCTTTGCTAATAGAATAATTGTAGGGGTAAAGGATGAACAAAAATAATGGAAAATATGTGAAAATATAAAATAAACCTACAACTCTATACGGGTAGCAAAAATCCCAGTCGGAGTACAGTGTGAGTAGATTACGACCGAGAGTATCGAACCCAAGGGACTTAATAGAAAATCAGTCCCAATTCTAGTAAAAGCCTATTCTAAAACAGGGGGAATGTGAATAATGATTTTTAACTAAGAAAACTAAATAAACTAATTTTCCTTGACTAGGGTCAATTATCAATGTAAGAACTCATATGATCAAAGATCAAGGGTGGAAAGTCTCGAAAAGGATTTTTGTCTCGTAAAATGAATATGCCAGGTTTCCTGCCGGACCTCCAATACCCGGCACATTCAAGGTCTTTGAATGTGCCTGACATCTTCCATCCGACACTACGTTCGGCATCGTTCATTTTGTAAATACCACTTCCAATTTATGGTATGAAAACAAGAACTCAACATTCTCAATGGCATCATGCATAATTCATGCCGCGAATACAAACCAAATGATGGGGAAATAAGAGATTAAACCTAAACCTTAGTATTTGTTGCCCAATTTTCAGAACAACAATATTAAAGATTACCAAAATCCTAATCTATCATACTCTAGCTTTTGTAAACCTTAAATAGGACTTAAAGATAAGAGAATATGTAACACCCCATCTCGATCCAATCGTGGTTATCGCAAACTTATCACCATATATACAAATGTTGCAGCGGATTCAATACATTCCAGGACGTTGCCACGGTCTGACTAACAGAATATACCGAACATTAGTACTTACAAGTCTTAACCAAATACATATCATTCTTACAATCCCCTCACATCCTATACAACTTACTATCTCAATATACCGTACGAGTGTACATGCACAACTCGTAGGCCACACTTAACCCGTAACACGTCTACCCCATCTTACTCTCATGACGGGTGCCTTCTGATGTTCACCTGCGTAGTAAAAACAGCCCCCAAAGGGGGTCAGCAAAATTGCTGGTACGATCCTCTCATGGCCCCCAAGCTAACGTGGCTACGTTGACTAATTGTCGATAGCATGGAGGTTGATTAGATGCACAACACAAAACAAAATGTGCAATAAACAACAAGCCAAATATGAACAATCAAAGTTCAGACACAATGAACGACTTAAATGCGTTCCCTTAATTAGTGAGTCAATTATTTAACTCCTTAAGTTATGTTTCCTCTTAATCACAGTCCAACCTTATCTTACCTCAATCTTAATCCTTATCTTAGTCTTAGAAAACAACCCATTATTTAAATAGAAATGGTTGTAGCTTATCTCAGTTTTAGAATACAAACCACTCTTTAAATAGAAATGGTAATATCATATCTCAAACCTTGTCTTAATCTTAGAATACAAACCATTCTTTAAATAGAAATGATTGTATCTTATCTCAATGATTATTTTTGTTGGGTCAAAAGCAACCCTAGCCAATGAGCTATTAACTCCATTGGTTGAATAAACAACTTATCTTAAATTTAAGGATTTAGGTGATCCTACCGCACCATCTTAATGCCTCCTACCTTGGACTGGATGTCCAATGTAGCTGAGCCGGCAACCGACCCTAGGCAACAAGTCCGGAGACAAGTCCTTAAGCGGAAGTCGGATCTGCTATAGATACCGACCCCCTTTCCTTAACATGCATGACCGGAGTCAGACCTGGATTCCTCACTCCCCCCCAAGTTCCAGTTAGTAGAAGTATCAAGACAATGTTTGCTGGTTAAACCTCTTTCGGTTACTAAGAAAACAATGTTTGGGAGTGTTCCTTAATCTCTCACAATTCCTTACTAAACATTAGTTAGTAAGTTCTCACAGTAAGTTGTGTTAGTTTTCAAACATCACACAACAATACAATAAAAACAATATTCCGGTTGCATGCTTTATCTTGTTTAGTGGGCACACAAAAACAGATAGCACACAAGCCGAGGGACACCTCGTTAGCAAGCAGGTCACAAGAAGAACTGTACCGTTCACCGTTGGTCGTTCGGTTGCTTACTCTCCTCCGGAGTCCAAATTCACAAATCCTAGAACATTCAATCAGTTTTAGGTCATTAGTTACTTAACCCATCCCAACGAACTTAACTTACTCCACTACTAATGTTTACCCACTAATAATCACTAAGTCCTTATAGCTTTAACTTAAGCTCCTTAGTAAATCCTTCCTCATTATCTCTTATACTTATTCATCCATTTAATTGCCAGTAATACCCATCAAACATGTCCTTAATTACTTTATAACATCAACACTTATCAATCCCTATCATTCCCTAACATTTTCCAAGCTTATACACCATTTTTAGAGTGGTCCGAGACTTGGTCCCTACCTTAAGTCCCGGACCAACACTTGGTTGAACTCTCGGCTGATTTTATGTTGTGGTCCGGGACTTTGTATGGAACCTAAGTCCCGGACCAATACAAGCTAAAACTCTCGGGGTAAATTAAGGGGTGGTCCGGGACTTCATACAAGACTTAAGTCCCGGACCAGGGTGCTGGATGAACTCTCAGCTCTAATTTAGCCATGGTCCGGGACTTTACCCTGGACCTAGGTCCCGGACCAGCTGCAGGGTTTTAACCATTTATATTTTTCTAAGTGTGATTGCACTTGTTCTCTTCATCCATGCTTTACCCAAAGTCCATATAAGATCTTAAAAATATTCTAACCCCAAAATA
Organism: Limonium bicolor; assembly: GCA_023374045.1. NCBI lineage: Eukaryota > Viridiplantae > Streptophyta > Magnoliopsida > Caryophyllales > Plumbaginaceae > Limonium > Limonium bicolor. Next base: position 274,012,489 of record CM041778.1, on the reverse strand, counting down.
ACATCTTAAACTTGCCTAATTCCTCATCTAAACTTTTTACCCAATTTCTCACATAATCTCTTAACACTTGTTATATTTTCCTTAGGTTTTTCTAAGTGGTATATCATACCTACAACTCAAACAAACCAAAATATCATCTCACAAGCAACACCACCACTCCTAGGCATTATTTCTCCACAACACCTCCCTTACATAAACTCCTTCTATTTTCCCCAAGCTTATACTTGGATTCTCACAAGACATTTTTCATCCTTTGTTTACTCAATTAACTCACCATTCTCACAATCATACCCTCTTATACATTCTTAGTCTTTTTCCTTGACAATCTACAACATTCTCTTGTAATTCTCACTTCCATCACCCAAGTCCACTCATTACCATCCAACTAGAACCTTATTAATCCACTACTAGCATCCTCACCACTTACACAAGCTACCCCGATCTCTCATTGTTATATTCTCAAGTTCATACCTAAATCACCTCAAAACATTATACATCATTTCCTCTAGATTTTTGCTCAAGTCTTAACATTCCTCATACCATGATTTTGGTGTGTTTAATACACCCACCAATCCTCTAACTCCTCCTAGACATCTCTAGGCCATACTAATCCTCAAGAACTCCTTAATTAACTCATTTCCACTCAAATCCCTTTTTAATGTCTCCTAGGAAACCCTAGGTCATATCAACTCACACCCACCACCGAAACACTTGTTTTCTACTCAAATGTCTCCATAGCTTTTCTAGTACATTATCATGCCCACAAGCATTGTTTTTCTCACTCAATCATCTCACACACATCAAATCCTTTCTCATCATATTTTCTCACCCAAATCAACTCATTCACAACAAACTTAATATAGTGCAATAATCTTAAATTGAATAGCTCTAAGGCTCTTAAATGACATGGCTCTTAGGCCCTTAAATGACTTAAACTTAAACACTGAATTTCCCACATATAAAAGCTTTCAACCTGCAAATACACACAACAATGCTCCCATAGCAATATAAGTGTTCTCATAATTCACCTTAAGCTTATCTTACTAACTCATTTCCATTGGCTCCTTAGTCACAAGTTCACAAGCTTTAAGCTACATTATGTAAGCTTTAAGCTACATTAGTACTTATCTAAATCTCATCCCTTAAAGTCTTAAACCACCATTAGGTAAGTAATTTACCTTACTTTCCTCAAACTTCTCTTACTTCCCTCCTTAGGTTTTCTTGATTGGATTTCGGCGAGGACTTCAATCCTCTTGCCCATGTTCTAATCAATATACATTGACTCTCATGAGTGCTAAATAATACACTAACCTTAAGGAATCATTCCTAGGTTAAAAATGTGTTTTAAGGTATTAAAATGAGTGTTTACCTTTGAAGTCTTAAATTAAGCTTGGATATGAATCAAGAAGGACCTCCTCTAGCCCTTGGAGAATAGAAACAAGCTAGAACAAGGTATCTTAAGAGGCAAATTTTCGGCCATATAGAAGAAATGATGGAAAGTTGATTTTTCTTTCACTTTCATTACCTTGGATGAATGGAGAGCCAAAAGAGCTCTTCAAACTTGATTTTCCTCCATTAATGGAGATTTCTCATGGCACCAAACTTGAGCTTTGAAGGATTTGAAAAGATAGAAAGGTAGGTCTTGCTCCAACTAAGAGAAACCTATGCTTAGTTTTTGATTTGGAGCTAAAATGAGCAAGTTATGGACAAAGCAAGGTGGTGGTGCCATGGGTGCTGCTTGGACGGCTTTAGAACATAGAGGAAGAAGAACACGTTGGTGAAGAAGAGAAATGAAGAAGAGAGGAGAGAGGTAGGCTAATAAAGGATATTTTGCTTTATAAAAGCAAATAGTAATTTTCTCTCTTTTACTCTTCTTTTCCTTTAATAGCTGGCTCCTCATGGTGACTCACCATGTAAAAACCGGCCCCCCTTCATTAATGGGTTATTTATGGTCTTTGTTAACCAATTAACTAAACTAAGTTGACTAAAGACTAAACTAGGCACTATTTGGCACTATTCACAAATTCGAGCACAAATTTGTGAAATTTTTGGTTTCCCATTGATTTAGGCCTCCTAATGTGATACTAATTAGTACACATGTTGATTAAGGTGTAATCATGGGCATTTAGCCACTCAAAACTCATTTCTAAGACATTTTCTCAAAAAGGTGCTTTAAGAAGTCTTAAAGCACATTTTGTGTTTAAGATTGGTTTTGAGATTGGTTTTCTTTGGTAATTGATTTAACATGTCCATTATCATGTTAATAAAGTCTTATAATGGTATTTGGGTGCTAATCAAAGTCACTCCAAGCTTAGAGCACGTTTTTGCCTAAATTGCCCTTAAGGTGTTTTCTTGTGTTTTCCTTGTTTAGAATTGTCTACCAATGTTTCTAAGGCATGTTTTAGCCTTATTACATCATAACGTGATGTTTACTTAGCATAATTAGGTTTGGGGTATTTCAATCTACCCCCCTTAAAAGAACTTTGTCCCCAAAGTTCCCATGCGTCTTATCTTATTAGAATACATGTCTTACCTCCTTCTATAGATCATATAGATCACACTTATATGTACTTAATCTTATTGACTCATTATGTCCATCATATGCTTATACTCAAATATCACACAACATGCTTAAGCATGTATAGCACTCAAAATTCCTTTTGTTCCTTTTGATGATTAAAACAATCACATAATTTTCATCGTATTCTCCCATGTCACCGGTCCATAGACAAAGGCTCATTCATCCTCATCACCATGGGCCAGAATACAAAACAACTCTGCTCTCCCCATGTCACCGGTCTGAAGACAAAGGCTCGTGCGTCCTTGACTTCATGGGCGAGACTCTGTAAAAAGGAAATCCCTTTTTACGAGGTCAAGTGAGGGATAATTCCCTCTATTTGAAAATACAATCAACTCCAATTTCATTTTATCCTAACGCCTCTATCCTTAGCGTGATTTAATTGTGACCACTGGTAGGGAGTTTCAGGAATCATCCAACCCTGATGTGATCAGCATCAGTGTTGAACTATCCCTCCACCCCAATTTGTGTTCGGTTTCCCTTGATCCCTATAAAATCAAGTTCCACCTCCCACGTCATTTTCAAACATCAAATAATTCACTCATTTCCAATTTTCTATCTTTTTAGTCTTTCTAATCGTAATCAACACATCTCCAAAGTGTGGACTCAGTCCATCAATCATTCCCAGTTCATCTCCTAGTAATTACCTCAGGGCTCTCATTACTACTAAGTTCTATATCAGTCTCATACTAACACTCACCATCTTATACCTTATAGCATTACTATTTCCTACCTCATACTCATATCAAATAATATCTCATAGTGTTATCTTATTCTTATCTCACATGTAGTTTCATACCGACTCATATCCCATACATTCCTTAAGTCTCCTTAATCCTCTTCACTACTTCTCTTAACTTGTACTCACATCGGAGTTAACAAGATAGGTACTTAATATGTATGGTATTCGCATCCTCTATGTGCAATAACCATAATTTATCTCAAAATGTTTATGTAAAACAAATTCTCAAATTCTTTTATGCTATGCACACCGTAGTTTACGTACTCAGTACATAAACATATGCTAAACGGTTTTTGCTCTACCCCCTTAAAATGGATTACGCCCACGTAATCAACATTATATCATCCTTGAACATAGGTTCAAAATGCCTAATTCTCACCAAGCATTATAGCTTCCATGTCGTCTATGTCCCTTATAATTCGATCAGAGGGTCATAACTAGGTTAATGGCTTAGTCTCTGTATCGAGGATTCTTAACGGTACTTATACCCTTTTCTTAACTTAGTTTGGTCTAACCTCAAAGGTACTGATCTGCTAGCTTCCGCTGCGCGACTCTGATAATCTTAGGCTCAACTGCTTTTCTTATCCTTTTATAGTGTTGTATATCCTTCTGCCTCCTCATAGTTTAGGAATATTGGTCTCTCAGTGGACACGTGTTGTCTTTAATTATTCATGGTCTTAATGAGTTGTAACTCGTTTATCCATTCTCTCTGAAGATATAATGTTCATACTCTTAGTGTTTTCTCAAGTGTCTAAATCGTTCTTTCCATCCGACCTTTGGTCTGAGGATTATTCTTAATCTGAAACTACTGTTTAGTGCTTAATGCGCTTTACAGTTTAATCTCTAACGTCTTAAGTCATGTCCAATGTCTGTGCTTAACAATCCATGCTCTTCGCACTTCATAGTCCTTAATTATTTGTTCTCTGATTCCTTTGTGTTGTTGGTTCAACTGAATTCTTCTCTTCGACTGTTTGTGGTAGTAGCTGCTCCTATCTGATCTTGCGTCGTTGGCCGTGGTACGGAGTTGACTACTTCCCGTGTTCCTTACACCACTTGTTTACATGCATGGGGTACCTTACTGGTACATTACTACTTACCTGACCAACTCATAAATGAGTCTGTCAAGCCTGCAAGCCCCTGTGGGGTGCAGTCATCCCACATCTCGTTTAAGTAAACTCGTAGTGTCCGTCACACGTTTAACCATTCCTAACTATGAAGTATTCTGTTGCCGATCTCCTCTTTCATCGTTCCATGATAACACTTATTGTTCTTCTTGAACTTAATCAAGGAAAATCCGTTTACTGTGTTCTTGGGTATGGCATGCTCTAGTTCCTTTCTGTATTCCGTATTAGCTTGGTCTCTTAGTAACTGAGGTCTCTTTCCATAGAGCCTCTTATCTTGTTTCTCATATTTTGATCTACTAGGATCGCACTTCCAGTTCCTTAAGGAATGGGTAGTGTGCTTCCTGTGAAATCTTACCTCACACTGTCTAGACTACTGGCATCAATGCACAGTTCGTCTACCATCTTATTCCCTTACTTATATCAGTCTTAGTTCATAAATCTAATTGCCTCAATGTCAATACTTGACGGCTTATACTTAATGGTCGCTTTACTGTGCACCATGACTTAATCCCCTTATATAGGTATTGTCCTCCCGACCCCTGCTACCGTGGTAGTTTGCCTTATTCTACTGCCCATTGATGGTGCAGTTACTCAATCGTTTATTCTATTGTCTTATCTTATACTAAACCCCTTCTTGATGTAAACACACTGGGGTTTCTCTAATTTCGGTGTTTGGCGGTTGTCGTACCATGTTGTAAAATGGTTATCTCTTAATATGAAGGTGTTTCGCTTCAATTTCAGTTTCGTATGTAGGTCAGTCTCTCTCACGTTCTTCCATCCCTTATGATGTTATTTTTCCAAGTAATTTAACTGGTTACTGAAAAATTCATCCATTGAGTCTCAAGCTCTTCTGAGCGTTGGTCACTTGACATGCCATGTTGTGCACTCACAACGTTTATCTCTGACGATTACTGATTCTCAATCCCGGGTGTTGGATATGAGGTCTGTCTATGCAGCCTCCCTTATTACTCAAGTATATGTGGTATGTTCTAAGGTAATCTCAAGGTTTACGGTCTCCATTTCCTAACAAAAGCGTATTATATCTCTAATAAGTGAAAACCCTTTTTGAGGGGTGTGAGCCTCGATTTTAAACCCTATCCTATGTTGATTAAAGCTGCTTAGGATCTAACCGGGTTTTAGGTCCACTTATAACCTAAGATTAATAACTATGTCATATAACAATAATTATTAAAACCTAGGCTAGCTCACTGGAAACTATTATGAGTCGCCACCTAATTTTAACCTAGGATGAATTTGGAAAGGTAGAGTTTGGGTTCGGGGGCTTGGTATTCGACTTATTTAGGGTTCAAATTACTTTCATTACCCCTAGAAGTCGTTTTTCCTCTACTTAGTTTAATTACGGCTCATTACGAGTCGTTTTAACCTAAGTGCGCAAGCTTCTGTTTTTTTTTTGTTTTTTAGCATTTTTTGACTGAAAATAAAAGTGAAAGTTGAAATTACCTAAACTAGGGTTTCGGAGGCAGAATTAGGTCAAATTTTGTTTCCGTCCGTAGCCACGGACCTAATGTCCGTAACCACGGACCCTAGTTAATCTATGTGAAAATAAAAGTCGAATTAAACAGAAGACAAAAATTTGAAAAGTCCGGGGCCACGGATAGGACGTCCGTAGGCCCGGACATACTTTAGCAAAACCTAAATTTTTAAAATTTTAAAATCCCGCCGCCGTCCGTGGGTGTCCGTGGCCACGGACAACCCGTCCGTGGTCCCGGACCATAGGTCCGAGATCCCGGACCACCCACGGACAGGGGTTTTATGGTGGTTCCCGAAGGTGTTTTCGGCTCAAAATTTATGCACGTGTAGCCTGAAAGGTATACAATTCGTTAGTAATTGAAAGATTGCATTTTGAAGTCGAATTATGTACGAAACTTGACGAACAAGTAACAAGGCAGAAACAAAAGTAATTAGCAATACAGAAGCGTAAAAAGGTTAGTTTCAACCCAAAATTTGACAGAGAGTTAATAAGGTCGTGGAGAGTTAGAAAAGTAGAATTGCAACCTGTTTTACCTTCGAATTCAGGAGGATTCTTCACGTCGGGATTCTTCGGAGGCTCCGATGGTGCCGGTTCCGGATTGAGTTCGACCCGAGCTTCTGGTTGTTGATTGTTGAAGGTGTTCTTCACGTTTTGGAGGTGGTTTGGTTGATGTTTGATGATTGTTGATGTGTTAGGAGTTGAAAAATGTGTTTAGATGGTGATTTCGGGGGATTTTTGATGTGATTTTGGTGCTTGGATGTGTAAAAACGTGAAGAGAATGAGACGACTGCCTTCTTTGAGGGTTTAGGGTTCTTGAGGTTCTGATTTGATCATGGGATAAGGTTCCTTATATAGGCTTCCTTAAAGATAGAAAAATCCGGTAAAAACCGAGATTTACCGACGTTTTAGCTCAAGGGCTTCCAAAAGGAATTTGATTATGAAATTTCACACATGGGTAAAGGATGATATTTCTGATTTTTCTAAAGTGAAATCGATTTTTTTTTAATATTGGAATATTTTTAAATTCAATTTCTCGCCAGATTCAATCAGAAATTGCTAGAAAATTATTGGAAATTCGAAAAATCAAAATTCCAACGCCATTATGCTTCAGATGCCATCCTCTATCATGGGTTAAAATTTCAAAGCATTTTGAATTGATTTGACCCTTATTTGGAGGAGAGAGAAAGCCTATAGGGGGCTTAGGAGCCTTGAAAAATTACTAAAATGCCCCTAGAGATGACTAAGCTGTCCCTAGTACTCTGAAATGTGCCGATCGAACTGGGAACCCTTGCTACTAGCCTATTAGTAGAGACTCTCTTCCGGGGGGGTTGAAATTTTGGGTATAACAGATTGCCCCCCGTCAACTAGACTTTGTAATGGAAATGAAAAGGCTAGTTGATGCTTGAGTGATACCCCAAAATTTTGGATCTTAAAAGACCGCACGTGCAATCCGACAAGTTGCGTCAAGCTATTCTAAGGCGCTGACTACCTATGAGTAAAGTGGAAGGGTGTCGAGCGGTTCTAAGGTGTCGACCACCTAAAGGTAATAATGAAGTAATGTCAGACTATTCTAAGGCGCCGACTACCTATAAGGATGATATGATGTCAAGCTATTCTGAGGCGTTGACTACCTATAATGAATGAGATGATGTCAAGCTATTCTGAGGCGTTGACTACCTATAATGAATGAGATGATGTCAAGCTATTCTGAGGCGTTGACTACCTATCAGTGATTGAAAATTGGTGTTGGGTCGAGTTCTTCTATTCGGGTGAGTTCTGCTGCTCTAGTGAGTTCTACTGCTCAGGTGAATCTGAATCTTTGGCTGAGAATCTGTATCTCTGAAGAGTCTATACCTTCGGCTGAGAATCTGTATCCTTGAAGAATCTGTACCTTCGGCTGAGAATCTGTATCCCTGAAGAATCTGTACCTTCGGCTGAGAATCTGTATCCCTGAAGAATCTGTACCTTCGGCTGAGAATCTGTATCCCTGAAGAATCTGTACCTTCGGCTGAGAATCTGTATCCCTGAAGAATCTGTACCTTCGGCTGAGAATCTGTATCCCTGAAGAATCTGTACCTTCGGCTGAGAATCTGTATCCCTGAAGAGTCTGTACCTTCGGCTGAGAATCTGTATCCCTGAAGAATCTGTACCTTCGGCTGAGAATCTGTATCCCTGAAGAATCTGTACCTTCGGCTGAGAATCTGTATCCCTGAAGAATCTGTACCTTCGGCTGAGAATCTGTATCCCTGAAGAATCTGTACCTTTGGCTGAGAATCTGTATCCCTGAAGAATCTGTACCTTCGGCTGAGAATCTGTATCTCTGAATTGTGACGAGGAGTCTCATACGAATAGATGCAATGGTCATGATGAAAGTTAATTATGAATGTGCCAAACGTGGCAATGAGGATGTGCATGTCAAAACACGATCAAAGTGTATGTAGGAAATTTGTCCAAAACAAGAAACCATTGGAAAATGTGCCAAACCTGGCAATGTTAAGGATCAAAAATTGTCCAAAGCAAGACATTTCTAGAAAGTGTGCCAAATGTGGCCATGATGAGGTTTATGAAATCGAAGTGTTTGGAGGAAAGTTGTTCAAAACAAGAAATTTGTTGAAAGAGGTGCCAAACGTGGCAGTGTTTGAAGAAAATTCTGTTTACTGAAATGGAAAGTGAAATTATCATTTCCTGACCATAGATTCCAGACTTGTAATTTATCTCCTAGGAGATGAACATGCCATCGGTGGGGTATGGTGTATGATGTAAAGGTAAGGGCTTATGTGGGCCTGTGTAGTGGTTTGGGCCTGTGTGGTGTAGGGTGTGAAAGTAAGGGCTTATGTGGGCCTGAGGTGTTTGACGTGCAGGTAAGGGATTTTGTGGGCCTGTGTAGTAGTGGTGTGGAGGTAAGGGCTTATGTGGGCCTGAGGTGTTTGACGTGGAGGTAAGGGCTTATGTGTGCCTGTGGTGGAATGGTGGTGGTGATGTTTGAGCTCTGGGTTCCAATTGGTGTTGTCATAGCAATTGTTGGTTCCAACAATTGCCCCCAGTATTTTCCCTTAAGACAATCTGAGCTAGAGTTAATGGCAATCGATCGGAATGATCGATTGCCCCCAGTATTTTCTTTTATTAAACGTGCGAACGAGTCTCGTCCTTACAGGGTCAAGGCTTATGTTTTTATGTGATGCTTCCTAACCTACACTCGGCGTGTTTGGTGCTTACACTCGTTCCTCACCTACGGTCACAACTTCTAGACCATTGAATTCGATATTTGATGAATTTACGCATTTGATCTGTTACTTTCACGTGATTGGACACACAACTATCAAGTCGGAAGTCTTTAAAGCTTATAACGTGGCCATGGGGTGTGAAAGACAACGGGACCATGGAGGGATGTTTGAGGTATGTGGAGCTTAAATGGGTGACCAAAGCTGCAACTTGCGTTTTCTCTCGAAATTATCTTCCTTGTCTTGAAGTCATCTAGCTGCTTCGTGTTGACGTTGTTTTTGAGCTTCTGGACTTGGACTTTTGAAGTTGTCCTTTACACCATTTCTTCTCTTTTTGTCATTCGGAATTCCTCGAGGCATTTCGGGTTTACCTCTTTGTTTTATCCTTCCTTGACTTTGCCTTCGGGGTTCTTGTGTTTCCCGATTTTGGGCTTCGAGAGCGGTTTTGATGTGAGCTCTTTAGATCCTGTGTCACTCTGGGACCGTTTGCGGATCACTTCGTCATACTGATAGCGGCGCTGCTTCTTTGAACTGATGAAGATGTTATCTAAGACTCGGGATCCTCCTTTCCTTTGGTCACCGGGTCGGACATTCATCATTGGCTGGGTTATTTTGTGGAGTTCATAATATCGAAAAGGGATATATGAAAGGCTCGGCGGGGGTTCCTAGGGTTTAATGACAGGGTTTACAAGCTTTTGGCAATGTGGTGTTGTACCTAGGTGCTTCGTCATTCCTGATAGTTGGTATTCATTCTTTGTTACTTTTCGCAGATCTAAGAGTAAATTTACAAATTATCTCCTTCGGAGATGCCGTTTGAATGTGGTCTCACCGGAGTCGTGTAAAAATGACACACTCGTTCACTCATGGTTTTTCCACTCAAGACACTCTTGCGAGATTTTCACTTGGAAACTCATTCGCACATTTAAATGAAAGATGAAAGATGACGAACTTCAACTCAGATTGCCCCCAGTATTGATTCGGGGTTTATGACAACAATTTAAAAGATGTAGATTTGGAACCGCTTCGTGGGTTGTGAGTTGTGGTGTTTGGTTAGGCATGTTCAAATTTTCAGAAACAAAATGCAAGTCTTTGTATTCCATTGCATAGTCAGAAAATGATTACTTCGTGATCCTTGAAAGACGTGAGTGCTCTTTTTTTTTAGTTTTCCGAATTAATGAATAATGCTTTGTAAAAAAAATTATGAAAATGGAACTATGTTTTATTCAACAAAAAGAATAATGTTGGAAATTACAAACTCAGGAAAACTATCGAAAAACAAGGGAACTAACTACTACAAAAGTTGAAAGACAACTAATCAAGAAAAGAAATGCATTTAATGAGAAAAACACTAAAAAACAACATTTCTGATGATGCTTGGGCACGCGTGCTCTGCGCTCTCCACCATGTTCTTAGAATTGGAGCCCTTGGTCAATTAGATCCCGGATTCTGTGTTGTAGGGCCCTGCAGTGGTTAGTGTCGTGACCGGGCAGCTGATGGAAGTGACAAAATTGATTAAGATCCTTCCCCAAATGAGTAGTTCCTGGCCTTAGGGCGAGCGGTTGCATCGGATATCTTCCTCGAAGCTCTTCAAGTGCTTGTCTTGGTGTTCGACCGATGTCTGTAAACTCTCTCTGTCAAGAATTCCGCCGGGGTGGTTCTACTGTCCCAACGCTCCAACCAGGTCCTCTTGGCTGTCGATCACTGTCTTTCTCATGTTGCCTGGTTCTCTTGTGGGTGCAGCTTTGGATGCAAGTTGCTGCTCCCGGTTGCCTAATCACTTTCCTGAGTTTTGTAGCAATTTCTTTGACATTCCCCTTCGATCCTCGGACCCTAATGGAGCCAACTTCAATGCAGTCATAAAGGGTGTTGAGAAGCCTGTCCACTAACTCATCCCTAGCTTGACGTTCGGACTCGAGGGAAAGAGCCTTTGCTTTCAACTCTTCGATAACAGCAACGTAGTTAGATTCCACAGTGTCCATGGCAGCACTATGCCTCTGCTCCATGGCTTCAATGGTGGCCATGTGCTTTTGTTCCAAAATTGCGAGCTGGGCTTCCATGTCGATTGGACCGCACTTAGGCCTTGAGTCTACCTGTGTCCAAGGTGTCCATTATTAGCTAACAAAAGGAAGTGGGCTGAAACATGACGCTTCACAAGATAGATCGAAACAGACTTAGGCTGAAAGCAAGTGGGCCAGGATACCCAGAGAATGAGGTGTCTGGGCTGGAGTATCTTTCAGACTATGAACTGGAACTTGGACTGAAATCTAAACAGATGGCTTTGATTGGGCCTAAGAGGTGACACCTAGATCTAGGGTTTGGGGCTTGGGCCCGAATAAGAAGTCTACCTAGTCTAGAATGAGCCCTTGGGCCGGAATGTGTTTGGGCCTGGAGCAAAGCACATGGGCTGGAATGGTCCCTAAATCACAAATGGGCCTAACTTTCTTTGGGCCAGAGAAGATGGTTGCTAAGCAGAAAAAGATTTTGTTTTCAGAACTTGTGGGTTATTTCAAATTCAGGTGAATTTCTTTTTTATGGGCCTAGAACTAATTGGATAATTCAAATTGGGCCAGAAGAGAAATCACCTAAGTCTAAGCTTTTGGGCCGAAGCCCGAATGACTCACATATTAAACCAAACAGGACCTCTAGGCCGCAAACAAACAGAGCCGCCACTTCGGGTTGGGATAGGTTAATGTAGGAGAAGTTCCTATCAATCTCTAGGCTGGGTAATAGGCCGATCATACAAGCAAACAAGGCCCACACAAATTCAACATGTCCTCACTAGACGTTTAAATCAAACCGGGTATGGATCAATCCGGAGAGGTGCTTGGGGCATGGGCCCAGGTCACCTCAAAGGAATAGGGCTTGCACGCTATTCTCTTTGGGCTTCCCCACTTTTTTCACATCACTTGAAGGTGTGCGTCTACGGTCGGGTCTTTGACTGACCAAACAATGGGCTAGGTAAGGATACTGCCAGGAAAATGCTTGGGGCTAAAGCCCAGGTATTAAGGGGGTGTGGTTAGACGGCACCCTCCTCTTTTCCCCCACTTATTCACATCACCTAAAAGGTGTGAGTCCCTGACAGGGGACCCTCGAACGGGTCCCAGGGTGAAATCGGTTTGCATGGACCCTCGCTCTCATATGATGCAAAGGTGCAGGAATTAAAGCGCGCACAAAGGTAAACAAACAATGTAATAAAAGCCATAATAAACATTTTCGAGTTAAGCCCTCTTTCTTAAAATTAAACAAGTTAAAATTAAGAATTTGATCCCCAGCAGAGTCGCCAGTCTGTGAGCCTCGATTTTAAACCCTATCCTATGTTGATTAAAGCTGATTAGGATCTAACCGGGTTTTAGGTCCACTTATAACCTAAGATTAATAACTATGTCATATAACAATAATTATTAAAACCTAGGCTAGCTCACTGGAACCTATTATGAGTCGCCACCTAATTTTAACCTAGGATGAATTAGGAAAGGTAGAGTTTGGGTTCGGGGGCTTGGTATTCGACTTATTTAGGGTTCAAATTACTTTCATTACCCCTAGAAGTCGTTTTTCCTCTACTTAGTTTAATTACGGCTTATTACGAGTCGTTTTAACCTAAGTGCGCGAGCTTCTGTTTTTTTTTGTTTTTTAGCATTTTTTGACTGAAAATAAAAGTGAAAGTTGAAATTACCTAAACTAGGGTTTCGGAGGCAGCAGAATTAGGTCAAATTTTGTTTCCGTCCGTAGCCACGGACCTAATGTCCGTAACCACGGACCCTAGTTAATCTATGTGAAAATAAAAGTCGAATTAAACAGAAGACAAAAATTTGAAAAGTCCGGGGCCACGGACAGGACGTCCGTAGGCCCGGACATACTTTAGCAAAACCTAAATTTTTAAAATTTTAAAATCCCGCCGCCGTCCGTGGGTGTCCGTGGCCACGGACAACCCGTCCGTGGTCCCGGACCATAGGTCCGAGATCCCGGACCACCCACGGACAGGGGTTTTATGGTGGTTCCCGAAGGTGTTTTCGGCTCAAAATTTATGCACGTGTAGCCTGAAAGGTATACAATTCGTTAGTAATTGAAAGATTGCAGTTTGAAGTCGAATTATGTACGAAACTGGACGAACAAGTAACAAGGCAGAAACAAAAGTAATTAGCAATACAAAAGCGTAAAAGGGTTAGTTTCAACCCAAAATTTGACAGAGAGTTAATAAGGTCATGGAGAGTTAGAAAAGTAGAATTGCAACCTGTTTTACCTTCGAATCAGGGAGGATTCTTCGTGGGATTCTTGGGGCTCGATGGTGCGTTCGGATGGAGTTGAGAGCTTCTCGGTTGTTGGTTGTGAGTGTTGTGCGTTTCACGTTTTGGAGGTGGTTTGGTTGATGTTTGATGATTGTTGATGTGTTGGGAGTTGAAAAATGTGTTTAGATGGTGATTTCGGGGGATTTTTGATGTGATTTTCGTGCTTGGATGTGTAAAAACGTGAAGAGAATGAGACGACTGCCTTCTTTGAGGGTTTAGGGTTCTTGAGGTTCTGATTTGATCATGGGATAAGGTTCCTTATATAGGCTTCCTTAAAGATAGAAAAATCCGGTAAAAACCGAGATTTACCGACGTTTTAGCTCAAGGGCTTCCAAAAGGAATTTGATTATGAAATTTCACACATGGGTAAAGGATGATATTTCTGATTTTTCTAAAGTGGAATCGAATTTTTTTGATTCAATCAGAAATTGCTAGAAAATTATTGGAAATTCGAAAAATCAAAATTCCAACGCCATTATGCTTCAGATGTCATCCTCTATCATGGGTTAAAATTTAAAAGCATTTTGAATTGATTTGACCCTTATTTGGAGGAGAGAGAAAGCCTATAGGGGGCTTAGGAGCCTTGAAAAATTACAAAAATGCCCCTGGAGATGACTAAGCTGTCCCTAGTACTCTGAAATGTGCCGATCGAACTGGGAACCCTTGCTACTAGCCTATTAGTAGAGACTCTCTTCCGGGGGGGGTTGAAATTTTGGGTATAACAAGGGGTTTATTCCCACTCATGGCCTCACAACAAGGAGAGGTATCCCCACCCTAAAAGGCATGGATCATTCTCCGCCCCTGCCAATGTACTATCTCATTATTCTCATTGGTGCCCTTCCTGGCAATATTTTCCATGATCTAAGTTATAGGTTTGGTAACCGTTCATATCTACGAATTGTAGCTCCTTCATGGCTTAAATAAGCTCTCTTACAACTTACTGTGCCTCAGGCTATGATGTGGTTAACATCCTTGGCTCGTAGGCTCTTAGTGCTTAATGTCATTGGGTGAGAGCCGGTGCTCGGTTCACTGCTTGTAATCTTACTCATCTGTAGGTTATCCTCCATATGTTTCGGGTTCTTGAACACTATACACTGTAAGGTTACATATTATATGTAGTACCGGGTCTCATGGTACGTTGCTGCATCCTGCATCCTGCTTCCTGCTATGGAAGTTTATTCAGGTGATCTGAGGTTACTTAGTGTCTTTGACAATACAGTCGTTTCCACAGACTTATGCGTTTTTAGCAATTAAGGTTTGGTTCGTATTAGGCATCTGCCTTATGTTGTCTAAATTAGATTATCCTGTCATTTTATGCTTCCATCTCAACGCTCCATTCAACATTTGTTGACTACGCCACCCGTCAATGATTAATCATACTTGGGTGTTAATGAGGTAGGCAACCAATACTAACTGTCATTCATCAGTTTGTTCAGCTCGACTATGCCCGCTCTGTGGGGGTAGTCCTCTGAGCTTTCCTCTGTCGGGATTGTATGCCCTTAACCCTTGATAGGTTACTGCTTAAATTTATTCCCACTGTCCCTGTTCCCGGGGTTTACTAACATATTCAACGAAGATTGTTGTTAATGGTATTCTTAATGGTCATCTCGGGAGTTTTATCCCGTTCCTGCTGGAAGACGTTCTGTTGACTGCCTTCATTGTATCTCTTAATA
Source organism: Limonium bicolor (assembly GCA_023374045.1). Classification (NCBI taxonomy): domain Eukaryota; kingdom Viridiplantae; phylum Streptophyta; class Magnoliopsida; order Caryophyllales; family Plumbaginaceae; genus Limonium; species Limonium bicolor. The sequence continues at coordinate 273,997,373 of CM041778.1, read as the reverse complement.
CGTTGCTTGTATGTTATTGCTTATATGGTGTTTTGCTTAGATCCCGGAGCGATCTCTTAGGTTTTTCCTAGGCCTGTCAAACGAGTTATCCGTTCGGGTTTTGGGTCATATCTTTTCGGGTCATTAAACTTTCGGGTCATTTCGGGTTCGGGTCTTTCGGGTTCGGGTCATTTCGGGTTCGGGTCTTTCGGGTTCGGGTCATTTCGGGTTCGGGTTGTAATAGTGTCAGATAGAATCGGGTTTCGGTTATTTCGGGTCATGGTTAATATTTTTTGAAAAAATTATAATATAAATATATACCTAATTTCTCTAAGAATATACAACATATAGATTGCAGAACTTTCAATACAATGTCTATTCTGAATTTCATTCGGATATACTAAGTTTAAATCAATTTTTTTTGTCATATTTATTTGGGTCATTCAGGTATGGGACAATTTATAGTCACTATTATTTCATATTATTCGAGTTTGGCTAATTTTTAATTACTATTATTTCGGGTCATTTCGGGTTCGGGTTATAAATTTTTCGGGTCATTTCGGGTTCGGGTCATTTCGGGTTTTACCCAATCGGGTTTATTATATTTAAATATTTTCGGGTTCAGTCGGGTTTCGGGTTCGGATAAAAACGGACGGGTTTTCGGGTTGGGTCAAATTTTGACAGCTCTAGTTTTTCCCCTTCAGGGTTCAGGATTAATGTTCTTACCCGTACTATTTGTGGTTGTTGTAGTAGGTTGTACCGTTGCTAATATTTTATGTCGTTTAATATTCCGTCCAAGTTCAGCTCCCTGCTGACTGGTGTATTAACTCATCTCATCATGGTCAGGCCGTTAGGCCCTTCCACGGTCTCATTCTCTCGTTCTTATGGATTTGCAATCCGGTATTGGTGTGTTATTACGACTGTGGCATTCTACTATCTCGCCATGAAGGCTTTCCGTGTAGCTTAACCGTGGCAGCACTTGCTATGGCGAGTGCACCATGCAAGATGGGCTACCGGTACTGTGTGTGTCGGTAATGGTACTTCCACTTAATTTCTATATCTTTGGTAGTCCTCGTGACTTCTTCGATGTTCTCTTATTTTGGTTATCTAGCCATCCGGCAGTTTCCTGGTTGGTTTGACAGCACTGTCATTTGTCAGGGCGTTCCTCTTTCAGAGGGAACCCCTTGTTATTTTCTTGCGTCTTAATCCTCGCTCCCATTTCCACACATTTTGTCGTTTTTACTAAGTAATGGTTCTCCTTTAGGCACTACATCGTAGTCCTATTCTGGTATACAGTTGTACGTGTCTTTATTGTTGCCTGCGCTATGCCGGCCAGGTTTGTAACCTTTCTCAGTGTATGGGGTTTGGAGTCCCCGTTTCTAACTGGTCTTTCCAGTAATTTTAACCCTCAAGCTTTGTATTATCCCACTGCTATGCTCATACGGACCACTGTCCGGTACTCATGTCACTTATCTTTTCCTATCCATTACACTCGTAGTGTTTCTCTTATTATTTGTATAGCGGGTTATTTTGACTGCGTAGCATGTCGACCCATGTTGCCGGTAATTTCCGTTCTTTTACTGATAGAATTCCATTGGAGCGCCTGTTTCACTGTTGCGCTCCATTAAAACGTTCAAGTTCTCATAAACTGTTGTACAACCAGATGTTTCTCGTATTGCTCATTGTTAACTAACTACCAGATCGGGTTTTCCCGAGTAAGAGAAGGCTTTCTTCTCTCTGGCGTTTGTTCCCTGTATTTCAAGTAAGGAATGTGGAGGGCAGGTTTAGGTACTATGGATATCCCGTAAACACCGGGAAGTCCTAACTAACGCACCTCTCACTCTATCACTCAACCCTTTACCCATAACTTAAACTCAACCTTAGTATTCTCCTAAGTTCGGTAATTCTTGTCTTCAGAGCGTAACTACGCTCTGATACCACTTTTTGTAACACCCCATCTCGATCCAATCGTGGTTATCGCAAACTTATCACCATATATACAAACGTTGCAGCGGATTCAATACATTCTAGGACCTTGCCACGGTCCGACTAACAGAATATACCGAACATTAGTACTTACAAGTCTTAACCAAATACATATCATTCTTACAATCCCCTCACATCCTATACAACTTACTATCTCAATATACCGTACGAGTGTACATGCAAAACTCGTAGGCCACACTTAACCCGTAACACGTCTACCCCATCTTACTCTCATGACGGGCGCCTTCTGACGTTCACCTGCGTAGTAAAAACAGCCCCCAAAGGGGGTCAGCAAAATTGCTGGTACAATCCTCTCATGGCCCCCAAGCTAACGTGGCTACGACGACTAATTGTCGATATCATGGAGGTTGATTAGATGCACAACATAAAAGAAAGTTCACTAAACAACAAGCCAAATATGAACAATCAAAGTTCAGACACAATGAACGACTTAAATGCGTTCCCTTAATTAGTGAGTCAATTATTTAACTCCTTAAGTTATGTTTCCTCTTAATCACAGTCCAACCTTATCTTACCTCAATCTTAATCCTTATCTTAGTCTTAGAAAACAACCCATTATTTAAATAGAAATTGTTGTAGCTTATCTCAGTTTTAGAATACAAACCACTCTTTAAATAGAAATGGTAGTAACATATCTCAAACCTTGTCTTAATCTTAGAATTCAAACCATTCTTTAAATAGAAATGATTGTATCTTATCTCAATGATTATTTTTGTCGGGTCAAAAGCAACCCTAGCCAATGAGCTATTAACTCCATTGGTTGAATAAACAACTTATCTTAAATTTTAGGATTTAGGTGATCCTACCGCACCATCTTAATGCCTCCTACCTTGGACTGGATGTTCAATGTAGCTGAGCCGGCAATCGACCCTAGGCAACAAGTCCGGAGACAAGTCCTTAAGCGGAAGTCGGATCTGCTATAGATACCGACCCCCTTTTCTTAACATGCATGACCGGAGTCTGACCTGGATTCCTCACTCCCCCCCAAGTTCGCGTTAGTAGATGTCTCAAGACAATTTTTGTTGGTTAAACCTCTTTCGGTTACTAAGAAAACAATGTTTGGGAGTGTTCCTTAATCTCTCACAATTCCTTACTAAACATTAGTTAGTAAGTTCTCACAATAAGTTGTGTTAGTTTTCAAACATCACACAACAATACAATAAACACAATATTCCAGTTGCATGCTTTATCTTGTTTAGTGGGCACACAAAAACAGATAGCACACAAGCCGAGGGACACCTCGTTAGCCAGCAGGTCACAAGAAGAACTGTACCGTTCACCGTTGGTCGTTCGGTTGCTTACTCTCCTCCGGAGTCCAAATTCACAAATCCTAGAACATTCAATCAGTGTTAGGTCATTAGTTACTTAACCTATCCCAACGAACTTAACTTACTCCACTACTAATGTTTACCCACTAATAATCACTAAGTCCTTATAGCTTTAACTTAAGCTCCTTAGTAAATCCTTCCTCATTATCTCTTATACTTATTCACCCATTTAATTGCCAGTAATACCCATCAAACATGTCCTTAATTACTTTATAACATCAACACTTATCAATCCCTATCATTCCCTAACATTTTCCAAGATTATACACCATTTTTAGAGTGGTCCGGGACTTGGTCCCTACCTTAAGTCCCGGACCAACACTTGGTTGAACTCTCGGCTGATTTTATGCTGTGGTCCGGGACTTTGTATGGAACCTAAGTCTCGGACCAATACAAGCTAAAACTCTCAGGGGTAAATTAAGGGGTGGTCCGGGACTTCATACAAGACTTAAGTCCCGGACCAGAGTGCTGGATGAACTCTCGGCTCTAATTTAGGCATGGTACGGGACTTTACCCTGGACTAGGTCCCGGACCAGCTGCAGGGTTTTAACCATTTGTATATTTCTAAATGTGATTGCACTTGTTCTCTTCATCCGACTTTACAAGATCTTAGAAATATTCTAACCCCAAAATAATATCTTAAACTTGCCTAATTCCTCATCTAAACTTGTTACCTAATTTCTCACATAATCTCTTAACACTTGTTATATTTTCCTTAGGTTTTTCTAAGTGGTATATCATACCTACAACTCAAACTAACCAAAATATCATCTCACAAGCAACACCACCACTCCTAGGCATTATTTCTCCACAGCACCTCCCTTACATAAACTCCTTCTATTTTCCCCAAGCTTATACTTGGATTCTCACAAGACATTTTTCATCCTTTGTTTACTCAATTAACTCACCATTCTCATAATCATACCCTCTTATACATTCTTAGTCTTTTTCCTTGACAATCTACAATATTCTTTTGTAATTCTCACTTCCATCACCCAAGTCCACTCATTACCATCCAACTAGAACCTTATTAGTTGAAATACCCCAAACCTAGGTATGTTTTTTAAGCACTAAAATATGGTATATTAGGACTAAAAAAGAGTCTTAGAAACATTAGTAAACAATTTAAACCATAGAAAACACAAATAAATGCCTTAAAGTCAATTAGGGCTAAAATGTGCTCTAAGCTTGGAATAAGCTTGGTTAAGACCTAGTGAGCTTTCCAAGATCTTATTTATATACTAATGAATATAATAAACCAATTACCAAAGTAAACCAAGCTTGAAAACAAGTTAAAACACAAAATGTGCTTTAAGGAGTCTTAAAGCACATTTTTGAAAAATTGTCTTGTAAATGAGTTTTGAATGGCTAAATGTCCATCATTACTCTTTAATTAATATGTGTACTACTTAGTATCACATTTGGAAGTCTATATCAATGGGAAATCAAAAATTTCACATCTATGTGCCTTGTTTTAGTGAATAGTAACTAAAATAAGCTAGTTGTAACATATGTTAGTATAAGTAATTAAATTGGCCAACAAAGACTAAAATGCCCTTAGTAACATAAAGGGGGCCAGTTTTTATGGTAATGAGTCACCACTCATGTTAGTTTATTAATTAAACAAATGATGACTAATAGTTACTATTTACTTTAACATATAAATATCTTCTAAAAGCAATACCAATCCTCATTCTCTCATTTCTCTTCATTTCCCACGTCTTCTACCTTCCTTCTTGCTCTCTTCTACGGTTTTGCTACAGCAACACCACCACCATCATCATTCTCCATCTTTGATCACTTATATCTCCTAGCTCACTTTGCCAAATCAAATTCTAAGACCAGCACTCTCTTCCTCTCATCAAGCTCTTCAATTCTATCCTTTCAAAACTTCAAGAGCTCCATTTTGGTGCCAAGAGGAATCTCCATGGGAGGAGCTTGAGCTCATCTTTTCACATATTATTGTTCACCTTTGCTTCAAGGTAAGGAAACTCAAAGAAAAATGATGTTTCCCTCATGTTTTTGTGTTGTCCGAAAATCACCCTTAATGGTGTCCTTATGTTGCTTTGTTCTAGCTTCATTTCAACCTTTCATGGACTAGGTGGAGTCCTCTCTTGATATATATTCAAACTCTCTTCAAGTTCTAAGGTAAAACAACTATCTTAATGTTTTTAAAACAATGTAAAATCTAGGGTTTACAATGAGATGAAGCATAAAGCTTGTATACTCATTTTATCATTTGTATAATGTTTAGAAGTTGACAAGCAACTAAAAGCCTTGCCGATTTAGTCAAGGAAACAAGAAAGAAGTTGTGAGGGAGAAAGAAATATGCTAACCTAAGTAGCTTATAATGTCTTAGGAGAAATGAGCTTATATTGTTAATTTAAATGATCTAAGGAGCCAATGGTGAATGACTTAGAAAAATGCTCTCAAGGGCTTAGTAAAAGGCATATGTATTGTTGGGTGTATTTGCAGGACAAAGGCAAATATAATGTGGGAAATTCAGTGTTTAAGATATATGCATCTTAAGGGCCTAAGAGCCATGCTATTTAAGGGCCTAAGTGCCAAGCAATTTAAATTATGCACTATATTATGATGTAGTGCAGTTTGGGTAAATTTTGTGTATAAGAATGTTGTTGATGGATTTTAGTGTTCTTGGATGTTTAATGGTGAAAACAATGTGTTTTGGTGTAACAAGATGTTAGTAGAACCCATGTCGAAAATTAGGTAATATATAAGAAGTTTTAAGTGTTTAAAGGAGTTTTGGTGAACTAGAAAGTCTTAGGAATGACTAGGAATTTTATTAGGAAAGAAACAATGTATTAAGGTGTTTTGGAGTACAATAAGGACTTAGACATTATCTTGGAAGTTTTAGAATACAAATGGGTGTTTTGGAATACACAAGTCATTTTGGGAGTTGTGTTGGGACTTATGCAAACTTTGGTAAAACAAGGAGAAAGTATAAACTTGTAAAGGGATTTCAAGAATGACATAAGGAATTGGTTTGTAAGAAAAGATGCTTGGGAGATGATGTTAAAAAGGTGAGGAAATATCTTGGTATAATGGTTACAATAGGCATGAAACACCACTTGGGAACCAAAGGATAAAACATAATAGGTGTTAGGGATTTTGGTAAGAATTGAGTAAGTGTTTGAGGCTATGAAAATGAGTGTTTTGGCACGTCCGAACTTCCGTCCGGACATGGACGTTCGGACATGCCCTGTTGTGTTAGAATTTTCTGAGTCTCGGCCAGTGTCCGGACTTCTGTCCGACCATGGATGTTCGGACACACCCGTCTCTTTTCTCAGATTTATCTTCGACTTGCGTCCGAACTTCGGGAAACTCGGACACAAGTTCGGACGCTTGAAATTTTCTTTTGATTTTCTCTCGACCAATGTCCGAACTTTGGAAACTCGGACACAAGTTCGGACATACGTCTGGGTTTACCCTTTTAGTCTCGACTTGCGTCCGAACTTGGGAAGCTCGGACACAAGTTCGGACAGGCCACTGTGTTGGCCAAAAATGTTGTTTAAGACTAGAGAACGTTGTCTAAAAATGGTGATTAACTAGCAATGATGATGTGAGGTTATCTAAGATATGTTAGGTGAGTTATAATGGCAATTAAAAAGGGGGAAAAGTTATAACAAGTGTGAAAATAAAATAACTAGTTGTGTGAAGTAATAAGTTAACAACGAACTAGTGCGTTAATTAACCGACGTTACTAAATGTGTATAAGATTCTTCAAACGTGGAAACCAGTCGAAGCAAGGACCAAGGTATGGTTTTCTTGCAGTCTGTTGCCTACCGGTTTACACCGGCTTGTGTGTTGTTTGTTTTTCTGTGTGTTTATGACCTTGTAAGACTTAAGTCATGTAATGAGTTTACAGTTGTTAAATATTATTGTTTTGCTAAGTGTGACTCTCTCTTCCCTTGTGTGGGTCTAACAAGACTTAACCAATTGTTTGTGATTTGTTCATTGAGTTCAATGTTGAACTTCTAACAAGTGCTAACGGGGGAAGTGAGGAGTTCGGTCTGTTCCATCCACGCGTGTGAGTATGGGAGTCGATGTCATAACCGGTTCGATTCTCTTTGTATGTTATGGTTGTTTTCCAATTTGGTTTCCAACCTTCCCTTTAGCTTAACCAAGGCTATTTTACTGACTCACGTCGGGCCACAGGGGCATACTATGTGTTGTTTCGGTGTGCTTGGATCACTATATCCGATGCACCTTGTGTTAAGTTATCCGTTTGTGAGCCTCGATTTTAAACCCTACCCTATGTTGATTAAGTTGATTGGGATCTAGTCGGGTTTTAGGTCCACTTATAACCTAAGATTAATAACTATGTCATATAACAATAATTATTAAAACCTAAGCTAGCTCGCTGGAACCTTTTGTGAGTCGTCACCTAATTTTTACCTAGATCAAATTAGGAAAGGAGAGTTCGGGTTCGGGGGCTTGATATTCGACTTAATTAGGGTTCAATTACTTTCATTACCCCTAGAAGTCGTTTTTCCTCTACTTAGTTTAATTACGGCTTATTACGAGTCGTTTTAACCTAAGTGCGCGAGCTTCTGTTTTTTGTGTTTTTTAGCATTTTTTGACTGAAAATAAAAGTGAAAGTTGAAATTACCTAAACTTGGGTTTCAGAGGCAGAATTAGGTTGAATTTTGCTTACGTCCGTAGCCACGGACCCAAGTTAACCTAATTATACAGAAGAATCGAAATTAAAGGAAAAACAAAAAAATTGCAAAGTCCGGGGCCACGGACAGGCTGTCCGTGGGCCCGGACATTATTAGAAAACCTAAATTTTGAATTTTTTAAAAGTCCCGCCGCCGTCCGTGGGCGTCCGGGCTTACGGACAGAGAGTCCGGGACCCCGGACATGACGTCCGTGGGTGCGGACCGCCCCCGGACAGCGGCGTTGAGGCTGTTCGCGAAGGTGTTTGTGGCTCAAATTTTATGGGTGTGTAGCCTGAAAGATGTACAAGACGTTAGTGATTGAAAGTTCTCAATTTGAATTCGAATTAAGCACGAAACTTGGTAAACAAGTTATTGGACAGAAGCTTAAACAAACAACAATACAGAAGCGTAAAAAGGTTAGTTTGAACCCAAAATTTGACAGAGAGTTAATAAGGTCGTGGGGAATTAGAAAAGTAGAATTGTAACCTGTTTTACCTTCGAATTCAATAGGATTCTTCCCGTCGGGATTCTTCGGAGGTTCCGATGGTGCCGGTTCTGGATTGTGTTCGACCTGAGCTTCTGGTTGTTGATTGTTGAAGGTGTTCTTCACGTTTTGGAGGTGGTTTGGTTGATGTTTGATGATTGATGATGTTGTGGGAGTTGAAAAATATGTTTTGGTGTTGATTTTGGTGAGATTTCGGTGTTTGATTGTGGCTCTGGAGTTCAAGAACGTGGAGAGAGAGAGGCGGCTGCCTTCTTTGAGAGTCTAGGGTTCTTGAGGTTCTCCTTTGATCATGGGATAAGGTTCCTTATATAGGCTTCCTTAAAGATAGAAAAATCCGGTAAAAACCGAGACTTACCGACGTTTTAGCTCAAGGGCATACAAAAGGAATTTGATTATGAAATTTTACATATGGGTAAAGGATGATATTTCTGAATTTTCTAAAGTGGAATCGAATTTTTTGGATATTGGAATATTTTTAAATTCAGTTTCTCGTCAGATTCAATCAGAAATTGCTAGAAAATTATTGGAAATTCGAAAAATCAAAATTCCAACGCCATTATGCTTCAAATGTCGTCCTCTGTCATGGGTTAAAATTTCAAAGCATTTTTAATTGATTTGACCCTTATTTGGAGGAGAGAGAAAGCCTATAGGGGGCTTAGGAGCCTTGAAAAATTACGAAAGTGCCCCTGGAGATGACTAAGCTGTCCCTAGTACTCTGAAATGTGCTGATCGAACCGGGAACCCTCGCTACTATCCTATTAGTAGAGACTTTCTTCCGGGGGGGTTGAAATTTTGGGTATAACAGATTGCCCCCCGTCAACTAGACTTTGTAATGGAAATGAGAAGGCTAGTTGATGCTTGAGTGATACCCCCAGAATTTTGGATCTTAAAAGACCCCACATGCAATTGAAATCTGACAAGTTGTGTCGAGCTGTTCTAAGGCGCTGACTACCTATGAGTAAAGTGGAAGGGATGTCAAGCGATTCTAAGGCGTTGACTACCTATGAGGATGATATGATGTCAAGCTATTCTAAGGCGTTGACTACCTTTAAAGGAATGAAGTACGCCGAGCATTCTAAGGTGTCGGGAACCTGAAAGCGAATGAAATACGCCGAGCATTATAAGGTGTCGGGAACCTGAAGTTGAATGGAATACACCGAGCATTATAAGGTGTCGGGAACCTGAGATTAAATGGGACACGCCGAGCATTATAAGGTGTCGGGAACCTGGAATATGCCGAGCATTATAAGGTGTCGGGAACCTGAAGTTGAATGGCATACACCGAGCATTATAAGGTGTCGGGAACCTGGGATTGAATGGGATAAACCGAGCATTATAAGGTGTCGGGAACCAGAGATTGAATAGGACACGCCGAGCAATATAAGGTGTCGGGAACCTGAAAAAGAGATGTAATGAGAGCGATGTGATGTGTGCCTAAATTGACGAATGTAAAGTAGGACCTATGGGTGCCTAAGTGGAATGGTAGGAAATTGGGTTCATGACGAGCCTGAGGTTGAGTTCATCTATTCTGGTGAATCTGAATCTTTGGCTGAGAATCTGCATCTCTGAAGAATCTGTACCTTCGGCTGAGAATCTGTATCTCTGAAGAATCTGCATCTTCGGCTGAGAATCCGTATCTCTGATCGGGTGAGAATCTGTATCTCTGAAGAATCTGTATCTTCGGGGCGAGAATCTGTATCTCTGGTCTATGATGAGGAGTTTCGTACGGACGGATGCAAGGTAAACTTTATGCAAATGATCATGATGAAAGTTGATTATGAAAGTGCCAAACGTGGCAAAGATGATGTGCATGTCAAAATACAATCAAAGTGTATGTAGGAAACTTGTCCAAAACAAGAAATCATTGGAAAATGTGCCAAACATGGCAATGTTAAGGATCAAAAATTGTCCAAAGCAAGACATTGCTAGAAAGTGTGCCAAATGTGGCCATGATGAGGTTTATGAAACCGAAGTGGTTAAAGGAAAGTTGTTCAAGACAAGAAATTGTTGAAAGAGGTGCCAAACGTGGCAATGTTTGAAGAAAGTTCTGTTTAGTGAAAAGGAAAGTGAATTATCATTTCCTAACTATAGACATCGGACTTGTAATTTATCTCCTACGAGATGAACATGCCACAGGTGGGGTATGGTGTATGATGTGAATGTAAGGGCTTATATGGGCCTGTGGTGTTTGATGTGCAGGTAAGGGCTTATGTGGGCCTGTGTAGTGGAGGTGTGGAGGTAAGGGCTTATGTGGGCCAGTGTGGTGTATGAAGTGAAGGTAAGGGCTTGTGTGGGCCTGAGGTGGTTGATGTGGTGGTAAGGGCTTATGTGTGCCTGTGGTGGGATGATGGTGGTGATGTTTGAGCTTTGGATTCCAATTGGTGTTGTCATAGCAATTGTTGGAACCAACAATTGCCCCTAGTATTTTTCCCTTAAGACAATCTGAGCTAGAGTTCATGGCAATCGATCATTCCGATCGATTGCCCCCAGTATTTTCTTTGATCAAACGTGCAAACGAGTCTCGTCCTCACAGGGTCAAGGCTTATGTTCTGATTTGGTGCATCCTAACCTACTCTCGACGTGTTTGGTGTTTACACTCATTTCTCACTTACGGTCACAACTTCTAGACCATTGAATTTGATATTTGATGAATTTACGCATTCGATCTGTTACTTTCACGTGATTGGATACACAACTACCAAGTCGTAAGTCTTTGTGGCTTATAACGTGGCCTTGGGGTGTGATGAAAGACAACGGGACCATGGAGGGATGTTTGAGGTATGTGGAGCTTAAAGGGGTGACCAAAGCTGCACTTTGCGTCTTCTCTCAGATTCATCTTCCTTGTCTTGAAGTCATCTAGCTGCTTTGTGTTGACGTTGTTTTTGAGCTTCTGAACTTGGACTTTGAAGTTGTCCTTTACCCCAGTTCTCTTCTCTTTGTCATTTGGATTTCTTCGAGGCACTTCGGGTTTGCCCTTTTTTTCTTTATCCTTTCTTGACTTTGCCTTCGGGGTTCTTGTGATTCCCGGTTTTGGGCTTCGAGAACTGTTTTGATGTGAGCTCCTTGGATCCTGTGTCACTTTGGGACCATTTGCGGATTGCTTCGTCATGCTGATAGCGGCGTTGCTTCTTTGGATTGATGAAAACATTATCCGAGAATCTGGCTCCTTGCTTCCTTTGGTCACCGGGTTGGACATTCATCATTGGCTGGGTTATTTTTGTGGAGTTCATAATATCGAAAAGGGATATACGAAAGGCTCAACGGGGGTGCCTAGGGTTTAATGATAGGGTTTACAAGCTTTTGGCTATGTGGTGCTGTACCTAGGTGCTTCGTCATTCCTGATAGTTGTGTATCCGTTCTTTGTTACTTTTCGCAGATCTAAGAGTAAATTTACAAATTATCTCCTTCGGTCAGAGTTATACCGTTTACCTCACCTTTGAATGTGGACTCACCGGAGTCGTGTAAGAATGATAAGCTCGTTCACTCGTGGTTTTACCACTCAAGACACTCTCGCGAGATCTTCACTCAGAGACTTGTTCACAAGCTTAACCAAAAGATTCGAAGACAACGATTCTAAACTCAGATTGCCCCCAGTATTGATTTGGGGTTTGTGACAACAATTCGATAGATGTGGATTTGGAACCGCTTCGTGGGTTGTTTTGGATGTTTTGGGGTGAGTTGTGATGCTTAGCGTGGCATGTTCAACTTTTAGAAACAAGAGATAAATCATTCTGTTCCATAGTCGGGAAATGATTACTCCGTGATCCTTTTCCCTGGAAAGCATTTTTGTTTTTCCTTTTTCGATGAATGAAAAATGGTTTGTACAGGAATTGTGAAAATGGAACTATGATTTTATGTTGGAAATTACAGACTTAGAGAAACTACCGAAAATGATAAAGGAAACTAACTACTACAAACATTGGAAAAATATAAAAATGACTAGTAAAGAGAAGAAATCGGAGAAAATACTTGAAGATAGCACTCTCTGATTGTTCTTGACATGGGATTCCTACTCGGGGAGTTGAAAACCTTGATTGATAAGATCTTGGATGTGCTGCTTCAGAATTTTGCAGTTGTCGGTGTCATGACCGGGAAGCTGGTGATACTGACAATACTGGTTCAGATTCCTTCCTTTTTGGGGGTCCCTTTGTCAAGGGGTGAGAGGTTGCAGCATGTTTCATTCCTGGAGTCTTTCAAAAGCCTGGCTCAATGGTTGACCGATGTTTGTGAACTCTCTCTGACGGAGGCTCTTTCGGGATGATTCCATTGCCCCAACGATTTGTCCTGGTCCTTTTATCTGTCGGACGGTGTTTAGCTCATGCTGCCTAGTTCTCTTTCGGGTGCCACTTTGAATACAGGCTGCTGTCCCCGAGCCATTCCCGGTGTTTTTTTAGTTCCCAAGTTTTAACTCCCCTTGGTGAATCATTTCTTCTAGGACATTAACTTGTCCCATCAGCATGTTGAAGCTAGGAAAGTATGTGAATTTCAGCTCATCACTGTATTGCTTCTGCATATTTTTAATTACCATTCGGATTTGCTCTTGTTCGTCCATCTGTGTGAGCATTGCAGCTGCCTTCATCCTCCAACGCTTAACAAAATCAGACATTGATTCACCTTCTGTTTGTTGTGTGCTTGCAAGATCAGCCCTGGTGACTCCAAAACTTCTAGCGTACTCAAAATGATGCAGAAAAGCTTCACATACCTCCTAGTAGGTCTTGGTATTTATCCTTTGAGTTATGTACCAATGCTGAGGGGTCTCATCAAGATAGTGAGCAAATACCTTGGCCTTCTGCATGTCGTTTAGCGAAAGGATGGACATTTCCCTATCGAACATTGCCAAATGAAGTTGTCAGTCGGAGGAACCTTTGTATAGAGGAAGTGTTGGCAATTTCAACCTTAGAGGGAGATCAACCTTGGGATATAATCCAGTGGAAAAGTAGTCAAAACCGGCTGGCCTGTTGGTGTAACACCCCTATAACAATAGAACAACAGCGGAAAATAAACTAAAGGTGCTACAGACCATCGGGCTCCAAACACCCGGTACCAACCTCACCAATTACAACCATTACAATTAACTAAGTTACGGTCTGAACTTCGAGAAAACTTAAAATTAACATAACAATAATAAAATACATTCACTCCATAAACCTAGTCCCATCCCAATCACTCATGCTCTTCGTGGCCACCTGTAATTCAATTTGTACCTGCAAGATGAAACCAAGCAGCCCACCCCAAAAGGGGCGGGTCAGTTCCCTGGAATGGAACTGGTACAATTCTCCAAAAACAAACTTATAAAACATAACTCTTCAAAATAAATAGTAACATGAAAACAAACTCTAAAAGTAAAACAGAGATAAAGCACTTCAAAACAATCAAGTTAAAGAGAAAAGAAAACAAGACAAAGATAGAGATAGAGAACTTCCAAAAAAGTCATCCACTTAAGTAGCACACCCATAGTTAGCAAGCATCCATTGTTGATGTTAGAACCAATTCCCGTTAGGAGTAGAAAAACTCAGATAGTCACAAAGGACTAGGAATGATGAAGTAGATCCAAGAACCAAGAACTCGAGAGTGGAATAATTCAACTGGGAGAGATGGCCCCCACCGCCAATATCAATGTCCATATGGACGAGGGATATACAGCCCCCTGCTGTCATAATTTCAATGTCCTAGTGGACGAGGGATATACAGCCCCCTGCTGTCAAATATCAATGCCCCTATGGGCGAGGGATATACAGCCCCCTGCTGTCATAATTTCAATGTCCTAGTGGACGAGGGATATACAGCCCCCTGCTGTCAAATATCAATGCCCCTATGGGCGAGGGATATACAGCCCCCTGCTGTCAAATATCAATGCCCCTTTGGGCGAGGGATATACAGCCCCCTGCTGTTACCATTAAAGACGCGCGCACGTCGAAAGAAGGATTTCCAAGATTGACCTTTTCCAAAAATCCCGCTAGATCACCAACTACCCAGAGCAATACCAAAACACTCAGTCCTACAGAGTGCAGAAGCGTAAACCCTAAGCAGCCAATGTCTAACGGGCAACCAAGTAGAAGAAACCAATACCCAAGTGAGTTCCACATCCAAGGCTCAGTTAGTCACACAAGCTGAGTTAGTCACACAACCATTTTTTCCTTAGAAAATCCTCTTAAAGTCAGTTAGCGTTTTCCAAAACATTCCACAAGTCAACCATTAAAAATATCGGAGTACGAGAAATCGTACAACACATTCCATAAAGTCCAAAACACATCAAGCTGAGTACGAGAAATCGTACAAAACATTCCATAAAGGCCAAAACACAACAAGCTGAGTACGAGAAATCGTACCTGGGTAACGTTGTAGCAGTTCTAATCAACTTGCGCAAACAATCAACAATACTTGAAGAATATTAAAGATAATCTACCATCAATCACTTGTAGCCTATGTTACGCTTGAATAAACTCCTTACTCTTATCTCAAAGTCTCAATTATCTTTTAAGCCCTCACTTAAATGTTATGTATAATCTTGGTGTTATCTGAGAACGTTGTATAGCCCAAGGTGGTAAGACCAAGGAACGTATTTTATTAACACTTGTTAATTGTTCCACTCTTATCCACTTCACTCATACTTAACCATAATTCACCCATTTAAGACTCTTGAGACCTCTATATCATTAATGTGTTTATGTTATATAATTAAATCTAAGAATTCCAATAGTAAACTTAAGCTCAATACCTTTATTCTTAATTCAGAATAAACATTGTATTATGACCTATGATGAGTTCATCTCAGAATACTATACTATTATCTCACAATGTAAAGATTATGTATTTAAACAATTTCTACTAGACAACCCATTATGATTAAGTCTTTCCCTTAACTTAATTAAGACCTACATCTTGTATATTGGAATCATAGTTGTAGACGCATTTTATTATAACTTAATCGAATTACTAAACTCATTTATCTTATCTTTAGTTCAGAATAACTTTAATTACAACCATCTAAAAATCTTGTCATAAGATGTTAAATTACTTTTCATCTTGAAATAACCATATTATAATTAACTTAGACTCATAGAACTCTTACATTTAGTATCCACAGGGTATTACTTACTCTATCATAACTATATAATAAGGTGTTTTAAGATAACCTCTAATGTATCCTTACTTACATTTAATTTCCCAAATGTTCTATTTTTACACACATTCCCTCCATAGGCTATGTATAAACCCTTTATATTAAACTTCGTTAAACTCAAGTCTTAAATACATTTTATATTGTTTACAAACCTAAAGTTTCAAAAGAATAACTTAATAAATTAATTTCCTATTGTATTCAGGATGGACAATATATCTACATAAAGTAGAATTTATCAAAGAATTAAATTCTGGTTCGTAAGTGAAATTGTTAATTATTTAATAAGATAATCTATTATGAAAAATCCCCATACCTTATATTCAAATGACACATTAATATTTCCCGTGTCAAAAGGTAAATCCTTATAGCCTCTTATGTAACTTAGTTCCTCTAAATAAAGGTTCAAAGGTTTATGTATCTAATTTCCATTTATAAACCTTTCAGTAAATCTTTAACTATTATGTACAACACTTATTTATAAACTCACATCTTGAATATTAGTAATAAATGTATTCTATATGGCTAACTAATTCTAAGAAACTTAAGGATTATTATTTAGAGTAATTTCCTAATCATAGCTTAATATAGTTTTATACCATAATCCTTTAATGATTTTATCTCAAAATATCAAGTTATTACTCAATACTATAAATATTAAGAAATGATTAAATCTAGACTTATTTATCCTCTTCACATTTAGATGTAAAAGTAACTCATTACTTTATTATTGTTTATATAATAAGAACATTTAAATGTAAAAGTATTTCATTCATTTTATTATCAATTATATAATAAGATCTATTGTGTAAACTTTATGTAAACTAATTACAAATATTCCTAAATTCCAACTTATTAATTTCTTAACCCAATTATAAATTTACATTGTGGACATTGACTAAATATATACATGTATTTTAATACTGTTTATATAAATCTTAGAAATTCAAGGGTAACTAAAAACTCAATTCATAACCATAGATTAATACCACCTCATATAGTATTCTATTATTAGTATTATGTAGAGGTTTTATTTTAACTCATTAATTCCTGCATATTATATTTTCTATAAGGTATTTTATTCCTTTTATTTATTAATTTATCGTATATATATATACATCCTTCCTATTATATTTCTCACAAGGAATGTTATTTCCTTTATCTATTTTTATTGTATTTATATATATATAAATATATATATATATCTACATATATTAAGATTTATCTAGAACATTCTTTAAGAAATTCTATTGTATTTAATTATATTTAATATCTTTTAGACATATCCACAACTGATTTATGGTTTATAAAATAATGTATTTCCCTTAGTTTTAGTTAAACATATTAGCTTCCATTTATATAATAAATAAAATGTAGTTAGTTAAATTCCTTGATTTAATATAAGTTTTTTTTATTTCTCTCATATAATATATATATAAATATATGTAACAATTTTTACTTCACTTAAAGTTAATACCCAAAATATTTATAAACATACTGTATAAATGTTAATTAGTCTTATTATATTTCCCCAACCTATAAAGTTCATTAATCAACTACACTTTAATTTTTGATTACATTAAAAACCTTATATTATACGTTATTCTTATGAAAAACTCATAAACACAATTTTTAAAACCTTTTACCATTGCCCAAAAATTCCCAAACTTAATATACAGTAACTATAACATTTTATACATATTATAAAATTTTTGTTTCATAAAAATGTCTTTTTAATTTAGCCAAATAAATCCAGAAAACCCGTAACTTGCAAAAATCATAACTTATGTTAAAAACTCCAAAACCTTAATAATTTATATCAAAATAAACTACATAAAATAAGGAATCTATGGTTAAAATTTCAAGTCAAAATACATTCGGGAAGATATTTAAATTAACCAAACAAGTTACGACTATTTACTGAATTTTACAGAAACTTAAAACAACTTTAAATCACCTGTTTTAATCCTGGCCGTCCAATCTCTTAAAACGAGATCGGACGGCCCCTGAATCCCTAGTTCATCCCCGAACTCAGAATCTATATCGAGTACTAATCTGCCTATATCTCCTAATCTACAGAACGAAATCGAATGGTTCTTGTTTCTATGGATTCGTAATCAAATTTCGGTTCCAATGATGCTAATTTCCTCAATTTTCATGCAATATTCATCGAGTTTCGAATTCAATTCGAAGGTTAGGGTTTATGTTCGAACAGAATACGATTCGGATATTAATTCGCCAAATTCTCCTAATCTAGAGCGTAATTGACACAATTGAATGATGTTTTTGACCGATAATGTAACATAGTTTAGCAAAGTTGAAGGAATTTGGATATAAAACTTACCGGAGTTGTGCGAATTGAGTGAATTCAATTCGAAAATCTGGAAAAGACTCGAACTTTAAACAGTTCGTGGTGCCAACTTTGAGGATCTATAACTAGCAGTATAAAACGAGTTAGATAATGAGTAAGGGCTCATTGGAAAGAAGAATTGTAGATCTACACAATGATAGCAAGCACTAATCCTAACTCGCACCATACAGAAAGATATTGAAGCTAGAAGTTGCGAGTTTACCTTACGTTTTCTGGAAAGAAAACTGTGATTTTATGCTGTGATGAATTCGAAACTTTAGACACCTCTCTCTTACGAACGGTTTGGAATTGGCTTTGGTCATCAACATGAAAGTTATAGAGGGATTAGAGCTCTTCAAAACGAGCTAAAGAACATGGAATTTGGCTGAGAAACGAAGAAGTTATGGCTAGTCGAAGTTACCTGGATTCGAAGAGAAACTGGAAAACTGCAGTTTCGGTTTTGCAAGATGGCTACTTTGGATCGAATTTCCGGCTGATGTATAATGAATTAGGGTATGTGTGAGTAATGGTTGGAAAGAGGAATTGTAGGAGAAGAGAATGGTGAAGACGGCATGGAAAAATATTGAGGGATGTGAAAGTTACAGCCGTCTAAAGTTAGGGCAAAGTAAGGGAATTCGGTTACGAAAATCAGGGAAGAAATCGGCCAAGTGTGGGCGACTCACTACAGAGTGACACGTGGCATCTCTTAAAATTTTGATTCAAAACTTCAATCTAGCATAACTTTGGCTAGGATGATCCGTTTTTGACGTTCTTTTTATCGATCTTCATGGTTTTTCATAACCTATTTATTGGTATAGGTTTCATGACCTGGTTTGACCATTCTCAAAAAGTCAACTCTAGCAAGGCTTAATAAGCTTTAAGGTTTCTAGAATTTTATATTGACTTTTATTTCAAAACATTGTTCCAACACTTCCCAAAATCTTTATAATATATATGGAGTGTTTAATAATTTTCCCAAGATTTATTGACTTATAAATCTTATTAAATTCATAATACCATATAATAATGTATAATAATTAGGGTTAAATAGAAGAAAACCCCTAAATAAATTTCACAACCCAATATATAATTTACTATTCATAATTCCATAATAATTTAATATTCATAATTCCATATAATAATTTAATATTCATAATTCCATATAATAATTTAATACTTAATAGTATTATTAAAGGTTTAATAAAAAAATCCCCTAAAAATTTAAATTAATTTAAATTAATTTAGGGGTATTCAGTTGGCCCTCTCCATGCGCTCAATCTTTTCCAGCATCCCATTGAATTCTTCGGCTAACTGGGCATCCATGTTGATTGGATTTCCTCCCTCTGCCATTCTTTGAGATTTGGGCCTATCTATTGGAAAACAAAAGTGACCTGAGCTAAAAATTCTGGGCCGCAAAGAAGTTTTAGGCTAAAACTTGTTTGGGCTGCAAGAAAAACACATGAGCTGGAATGTTTTGAAAATTTTGGGTTGGCACTGAGGCCCGAAATGAGTTGGAAGAGAGGCACATGGGCCGGAAAGATTCATGAGCTGTGAACTGGGGCCTAGGCTGAAATGTTCTGAGAATTGGGCGCTTAGGCCAGAATGTGTTTGGGTTAAAAGTAAAGTGCATGTGCCAAAGTGATTTCTAAACCATGTTCTGGATGTAAATCGGAATTTGGGCCGAGTAATTATGATTGGGGCTGAAGATGATACCCGTGTCTAGGATCGTGGGTCAAAACCCGAGTGAAAAGTCTTCCTGGACTAGAATGGGCCTTGAAATGGAAAGGCCTGAAAGATTTTTATGGATTGCTTCAGGTGGATTTGTTTTCCGTGGGCCTAGAACTAAATTGGTAATTCAAATTGGGATGAAAGATAAATCACCTAAATCTAAACTTTTGGGCCGAAGCCCGAACAAATAACTCACACATTCAAATCAAGCAGGGTCTTTGGGCCGCAAACAATAAAGTCGCGATATTGGGTTTGTAACGACCCCAAAACCACCCTGGTTGGGAGACCGTTACACGCCGCGCGCTTATTACCTAAGACACGCAAGGCTACACTATCGAAACCCCAAAACAGAAACTGATGCTCATATATTACCAGATAAACGATTACAAAATGTCTTTACAATACACAGGCGGAAGCCAAACTGAATTACAAAGCATATCCTAAATACAACTGGGCCCCAAGGCCAAACAAACTAAATACAAAACTCAAATGCCAAAACGAAAAGTAAAAGTTGAAACTCCAAGCACGAACTAAAACCTGCAAATCAGACGGAGATAGGGGTGAGCAAAACTATTGCTCAGCAGGTGATAAACTTCATTAGCTGAGCATGCTCAAAACATAATCTGAACATACATATTTATACATATACGAAAGCACTTAGCCAGAGCAAAATCAGATACAAAGCAGAAGTCTTTCAAATAGACTGAAGTCTAAAACACAAGGAGCTAAGCGGTGGTCAAAACATACACTTAATAGCATAAGGTAAACTGAAGCTGAAAGCTTGACGAAATCAGAAGCTTAACAAACTCAAAAAGCTTAAACACAATCAGAAGCTTAGCAAAATCAGAAGCTTAGCAAAATCCAGAACTTAGCAGAAGACAGTAAGCACACAGCAGACCGTCTCAAATCAAATACAGATAGAGCAGACGAAGTGGAGCACTTTACAAATCAGAAATCCTCAACAGACAGGAAGCACACAGCAGCCTATCTGAGTTTGAAACAAACAGAACTGGCGGAAGCAGTACAAACGAACATAGGTGTGCAAAGGACAGAAAGCACATAGTAGTCTGTCAAATACCAAAGCAGAGAAAACAGACAGAAGCTGAACAGAACACAAACAGAAGTGGGGACACTAGCATTCAAAGCATACAGACAGAACGAGTAAACAACTCGTGAACAGAAGAGGAAACCTCACTCGTAAACAGAACAGGTGGAACACCTGTGAACAGAACGGGGAACATCACCCGTGAAACAGAAGGATCCTACATAGCGCGCTACGAGATAGCTAAACCAGCCATCACGGTTCAGATACAGAGAAGACTAGGTCCCAAAACAGAAGCTCTCAGAACAGATCAAAGCTTTATACAGAACAGGACAGAAGTCCTTGTCAGATCAGAGCAGAAAGCAGCAGCTTATCAAAACAGAACAGAGGGCGTTGCTGAGCGCTAACACCCAAGCCCAAGGTTTAGTACAATCAAAAACAGAATTCACAAGCTGAAACAGAAGTCTTAAGCCAAGAACAATGAAATACGAAAGTCAAAACCAAAGTCAGAAGCTGAAACTCACTTTCAGAGCAAATTAGAGTTCAAAGGATAATCGAAGATTTTAAAAACAAATTACACATAAACATGTGCTAAAACATATTAAAACATATAGTACTCGAAAAGAGGAATCCAACGCCGCAAACGGCACTCAAAAACGGAGCTCAGACGAAGAAGTGTTATGCTAAAACAAAGGTCGGTCCGAACATGCGTCCGACCTTGCATGTTCGGACCTAATTCGAGAGTCTGAAAAATCCTCCGGCGTATGATGTCCGAACTTCAATGTTCGGACCATGTTAGGACATACCGAAAACTGCAAAATCACTTACGGAAATCAGCCATAACCAAGCCACAAATCCCCCACAAAAATACATAACTTATAGTATCAAAATAGCCAATCGAAAACACATTTCCACGGGGTTTTAACGCATCAAACGCACATCAAAATCAACCCAAAACATCATCAATCAGAGAGTAAAAGAATTCACATACAGAAACCGAAACAAAAGCCCCGTAGGTGAACCACACCACCCGAATCCATTCACCACCTACCTGACATCCGTAGCAATGCAATCTCAGAGGACTCTACACATCAGACTCCTCGAATCTCCTCTCGAATGACAATCCTTCAAATCGAACCATCCCAAAATACAAAACCAGAATTAGCAAATAGAAGAGGAAGCCTTAATGAAGAGGAGAACCAATCTACAATCCAACCTGATTGACGACCGACAGACGAAAAGAATTCCACTAGCGAAACTCCAGCAACCAATTTACGAAGAGGAGATTGAAAAGAAGGGAGAAGAGCAAAGGGAGGTATGGAGAGTGAGGAAGAACCGTCGTGCGCGGAGAACGTCAGGATAGTGGAAGGAGGAATTGATCGTGAATAGAAATTTGAGAAAGGAGAGTTAGGAAATAATAAAATAAGAAATAAGTCCTTAACTCTTTAATTACTAACAGAATGCAAAAGGACATCTTTAGCCCTCCTTCCACAAGCTACTATAATGACATAAGGAGAATGTCATAGACCATTTAGTACAAGATTACAAAATAGCACAAACTCCCTTTGCGAATCAGAAAGGAAATAAAAAAAAAACTGGGGCATAACAGGGTTGGGCTGAGTTGATGTAGGAGAAGTTCCTATCAATTTCTAGGATGGGTAGTGGGCCGATCATGCAGGTAAACAAGGCCCACACAAATTCAACATGTCCTCACTAGATGTTAAGATTAAACTAGGTATGGATCGATCCGGAGAGGTGCTTGGGGCATGGGCCCAGGTCGCCACAAAGGAATAGGGCTTGCACGCTCAGGTCTTTGACTAACCAAACAATGGGCTAAGTAAGGGCACTACCAGGAAAACGCTTGGGGCTAATGCCCAGGTATTAAGGGGATGTGGTTAGACGACATCCTCCTCTTTTCCCCCGCTTATTCACATCACCTAAAAGGTGTGAGTCCCTGACAGGGGACCCTCAATCGGGTCCCGGGGTGAAATCGGTTTGTGTGGTCCCTCGCTCTCATATGATGCAAAGGTGCAGAAATTAAAGTGCGCACAAAAGTAAACAAACAAAGTAATAAAGCCATAAATAAACAATTTCGAGTTAAGCCCTCTTTCTTAAAATTAAACAAGTTAAAATTAAGAAGTTTGTCCCCAGCAGAGTCGCTAGTCTGTGAGCCTCGATTTTAAACCCTACCCTATGTTGATTAAGTTGATTGGGATCTAGTCGGGTTTTAGGTCCACTTATAACCTAAGATTAATAACTATGTCATATAACAATAATTATTAAAACCTAAGCTAGCTCACTGGAACCTATGTGAGTCGCCACCTAATTTTACCTAGATCAAATTAGGAAAGGAAAGTTCGGGTTCGGGGGCTTGATATTCGACTTAATTAGGGTTCAATTACATTCATTACCCTAGAAGTCGTTTTTCCTCTACTTAGTTTAATTACGGCTTATATGAGTCGTTTTAACCTAAGTGCGCGAGCTTCTGTGTTTTGTGTTTTTAGCTTTTTTTGACTGAAAATAAAAGTGAAAGTTGATGAAATTACCTAAACTAGGGTTTCAGAGGCAGAATTAGGTCGAATTTTGCTTACGTCCGTAGCCACGGACCTATGTCCGAGACCACGGACCCAAGTAACCTAATTATACAGAAGAATCGAAATTAAAGGAAAAAAAAAAAAATTGCAAAGTCCGGGGCCACGGACAGGCTGTCCGTGGGCCCGGACATTATTAGACAACCTAAATTTTGAATTTTTTAAAAGTCCCGCCGCCGTCCGTGGGCGTCCGGGCTTACGGACAGAGAGTCCGGACCCGGACATGACATCCGTGGGTGCGGACCGCCCCCGGACAGCGGCGTTTGAGGCTGTTCGCGAAGGTGTTTTGGCTCAAATTTTATGGGTGTGTAGCCTAAAAGATGTACAAGACGTTAGTGATTGAAAGTTCTCAATTTGAATTCGAATTAAGCACGAATCTTGGTAAACAAGTTATTGGACAGAAGCTTAAACAAACAGCAATACAGAAGCGTAAAAAGGTTAGTTTGAACCCAAAATTTGACAGAGAGTTAATAAGGTCGTGGGGAATTAGAAAAGTAGAATTGTAACCTGTTTTACCTTCGAATTCAAGAGGATTCTTCCCGTCGGGATTCTTCGGAGGTTCCGATGGTGCCGGTTCTGGATTGTGTTCGACCCGAGCTTCTGGTTGTTGATTGTTGAAGGTGTTCTTCACGTTTTGGAGGTGGTTTGGTTAATGTTTGATGATTGATGATGTTGTGGGAGTTGAAAAATATGTTTTGGTGTTGATTTTGGTGTTTGATTGTGGCTCTGGAGTTCAAAAACGTGGAGAGAGAGAGGCAGCTGCCTTCTTTGAGATCTAGGGTTCTTGAGGTTCTTCTTTGATCATGGGATAAGGTTCCTTATATAGGCTTCCTTAAAGATAGAAAAATCCGGTAAAAACCGAGACTTACCGACGTTTTAGCTCAAGGGCATCCAAAAGGAATTTGATTATGAAATTTTACATATGGGTAAAGGATGATATTTCTGAATTTTCTAAAGTGGAATCAAATTTTTTGGATATTGGAATATTTTTAAATTCAATTTCTCGTCAGATTCAATCAGAAATTGCTAGAAAATTATTGGAAATTCGAAAAATCAAAATTCCAACGCCATTATGCTTCAAATGTAGTCCTCTGTCATGGGTTAAAATTTCAAAGCATTTTGAATTGATTAGACCCTTATTTGGAGGAGAGAGAAAGCCTATAGGGGGCTTAGGAGCCTTGAAAAATTACGAAAGTGCCACTGAAGATGACTAAGCTGTCCCTAGTACTCTGAAATGTGCTGATCGAACCGGGAACCCTCGCTACTATCCTATTAGTAGAGACTTTCTTCCGGGGGGGTTGAAATTTTGGGTATAACACCGTTCAATCTAATAGGACGGTAACGAGTTATGTAACGAGCTTAGCATGAGTTTGGCAACAACCTCTAGGCTCTCCATGGGAACTAATTGTGTTGGTTCATCTCCTAAAAGGAATTGTTCTTGTGTGTTATGTGTGAAGTTGTATGCAATACTCTTGCTATGATATATATATGTTGTATGTTTAAAATGAATGTCATGTCATCATGACAATTAGTTGCGCGTATCCCGGTAGCCGATGGGCTGCGCGTTAACCATACCAGCCAAGGGTTGCTGACCCCCTCGGGGGCTCCATATTTCTTTTACTGCAGGATGAGGATCGAGGAAGCGGAATGGCTTTAGATTCTAGGATGCAGGATTACTTTTGATTATTTTTGGAGTTGAGCCCGGGATGTGCCTGTGCTCCCGTGTCGATATATTTTTTTTGGTACCGTTGTAGTACAATGATGGTCGTTAACAGTTCACAGTGATAGTTTGTGATGTATAGTTACGTTTATGGATGTAGTTACAAACTCGGTATTATGTTTATGTATTAATGGTTACTAGTTCTATGCTCGGGAGTATGATCATCAGACCGGTACACTCGTATTTATTCTGCCTTGTTGACCACGTGGGTGGTTAACGGCGTTGTAGCACCAAATCGTTTAGATATTGTTTAGTTGTTTAATTCCGCTGCGATTTCAAGTATTGTTAAGTGCGTAGTAGGGGTGTTTCAAAAAGTGGTATCAGAGCGAAGTATCGCTCTGATGGCTAGAATACCGAGCTTAGGAATATACCGAGTTAGGAAATCTAACCATAGTTACATAAGTAACAGTTATGAGAAGGTTAACCACTAACTAAGTGTGGAAATACCTTATTGTCGGGAAGATGTTACAACCGTTGGACCGATAAGTGTGCAAGCACAGTGCTAATAAATGTTCATGTGAATTCAGATGTTAGGTAGACCACGAGGTCGAGGCCGTGGACGCGGTACTGGTGATACTGGGAACCAGGGGGAGAACCCTACGACACAGGTCATGGCCGACGCTGTTGCGGCCGCCGTAGCCAAGATGGTCCCACAGTTATTAGCTGCGATGCAGCAGCAGCAGCAAGGCGGTGAGGGTCAACAAGGGCCACAACCGCAACCACTGCCGCACGAGACCAACTGGGTCAAGGCATTGGCGGATTTGAGACCCCCGTCATTCAGTGGGGAGACCGACCCTAGTAAGCTGGAGGCGTACATCTCTGAGATGGAGACCGCTTTCGAGACCTTGGATGTTCCTGCTAGTGCCAAGGTTCGACTAGCCGCTTACTACCTGAAGGGATCGGCTCAGACTTGGTGGAAGCTGGTAAGGGAGGGAAGAGTTGGTGATCCTACCTTCCAGTGGAGGGAGTACACGGCACTGCTGCGAGCCAAGTACTACCCGATTCATGTTCAGGAGGCTAAGCACCTGGAGCTTGATAGTTTGAGACAAGGAGATAAGATGACAGTTGATGAGTACTACACCGCTTTTATCGGACTCATCCATCTGCTGCCGGATCTGGGCTACTCAGACCGGATTTTAGTGAACCGTTTTTATAACGGGTTGAGCTACCGCCTACGCTACGGTATGGGGCCAAGCGGGTATACCACCTTGCAGGTAATGAACTACAGTATGATGTGAATAAGTATGTATAGTATGTTAATGGGAATGTGAGTTTGTTTAGCGGGGCATAACTAGCACCCTAAATATAGGAGTGCTACCATGCCGCTGCAATTGTTGAGATCACCATCCGTCTGAGGGACGAGGAGAGTGCGCTCAAGTGCAAGGCCATGAGCGAGGGCCAAGGCATGCAAGGGCAAGGGGGAGGAAAGAAGAAGAAGCCATATCCCCAGTCCCAGAAAGGACAGCAACAGGGTGGCAAGGGCCAGGCCCAGACCACCACTGCTGAGGAGCCTCTGCAGCTCACCTACGCATATGCGGCCAAGCCCTTACACTCTTACCCACCCAAGGGTAATTGATCAAATTCCAATACCGAATTCTAGTGTGTGTTATTACTTTGTGAAGTATGTACTAAATGTGTGATGTGTTAGCAGCTAGCACGGGCTCTGGACCGGAGCGCCACTATTACTATAAGTGGTGTAACGGAGACCACCCCGGCAAGGACTGTAAGGGCAATGATGTGCAGTGCCGATACTGCAAAAAGATGGGGCACCGCAACTATGAGTGCTGGCAGAACCCGAACAGCAAAAACTACAGGCCTAAGGGGCAGTGGAAGGGTAAGGCCACCGCAACCACCGATGGCCCGAAGACGGCGAATCAGCCACCCCCAGATCAGAGGTACACAGATTCCCAGAAGGGGAAGGGGTCGGGACCTAGCAAGGCCACCCTGCATGTGGTGGACCGGTCTGAGGCGCTAGGGCCCTCTTCTAGACCAGGTACCGCCTAAATTGTTGAATAAAATAAGTGATTGCATACCGCATTTCATGCATGTGTATTAGTGAGTCCAAGTAAATAACCATGTAAGTAAACAGTTAAAGTATAATGTGAGAACACCTAATTAGGTAATTTGGAAACTTAGGAACTTTCAATATTTGCTATCCAATCCCACCCACACCAAACCCTGAAGAAACCACCATCAGCATCACCGACTTTCCAATGGAGCAATGTCAGGTCATCCAACCAGGTATGATACTCTTAAATGGATACCTGACACCGGAAGCACAAATCCACATTATCCGACGATGCGACGAACTAGGAGCAGCACCTGGAGGTTTCTACACACCCGAATACCCAAGCGGATCGAAGATGAAATTGAAGATGATGTGCATGGGTAAGGACTGCACACCAAGACATATCAAGAAGTGCGAGCTGAAGATGGAGCAATTGTACCAAGAATACTTGAGGAGTTCCTTGCGGTCATTAACCACGCCGTGGGAATTGCTCAGCAAGTTGAAACGGATTCAATTCCAAGTGTTAAAGCAGATTTATGCATTGTGAACTTCTACCAGAAAGGTGGACGGTTGGGTTTACACCAAGATAAGGACGAGTCACCCGAGTCTCTAAGTAAGGGAGTACCCGTGGTGTCTTGGTCCATTGGTGACACCGCAGTGTTTGTGTATGGCGAGCAGAAGCGTGCTGATCTCGCAAAGAAGCTAGTGTTGAAATCAGGAGATGTGTTAATCTTGGGTGGGCAGTCAAGGATGCTATATCATGGCATCAGGAAGATCAAAATGAATACCGCACCATCGGCAGTGATCAATGCTACACACATGAAACTCGGACGTTTGAATTTGACCTTCAGACAGTTTTAGAGCCTTGTACAATCATGTAATGTGTTAAACCAGTGTATGTTAAGGATGTTGTATGCGTTAGTTATGTCAACAGTGTAAACCAACTAATGTTGTAAGAAGAGTGTGTTAATGAATAAAGTGGAGTTGTTTGAAGTATGTGAACCGTGTTATCACCAAATACTTATTAGTTTGCCAATGAATTAGGCTGTACACTCGGAACAGGAGGTATACTGAGTGTCTGCAATGAGGCAGAAGCCGGCAAGAGCGGCACAATCCTCACCGGTACCTTTCCAGTCAATGGCGTGGACGCTTCGATCTTGTTTGACTCCGGAGCCTCTCATACATTTATTTCGCTATCTTTCGCAAAGAGGCTGGGGTTAGACGGTGATGAGATGCCAGATTTTCTAGTCACTCTCCCATCAAAAGAGCGGATCAGGTGTACCCGCAACCACCGAGATGTTGTTGTACGAATCAGAGGTGAAGAGTTTCCGATCGACTTGATAGAGTTCGACGGACTTGGTTTTGATGTGACCATTGGGATGAACTGGTTGGAGCGGTACAAGGGCAGAATCGTGTGTGCTGAGCATCGTCTACTTCTTCGGAGTCCGTCTGGGGCTACTATATCTTACCGCCAGAGGCCCAGGGAGCCTTTGACTCAAATCATCACCGCCATGGCTATGTATTGTGAACTACGACGAGGGAATGATGTATACCTCTGCTATGTCCAGGACATAGAGAGAGACCCAGAGTTTAGGCCAGATGTGCCGGTAGTGTCAGAGTTTCCTGATGTATTTCCTAAGGAACTGCCGGGCATGCCGCCAGCACGGGAAGTAGAGTTTGAGATTGATTTGGTTCCGGGCACCGGACCAATTGCGAAGGCGCCCTATCGTATGGCTCCAGCAGAGATGACTGAGCTCAAAGAGCAGCTGAGAGACCTACTCGACAAGGGGTTTATCCGCCCTAGCGTTTCACCATGGGGAGCGCCGGTCCTCTTCATGAAGAAGAAGGACGGTAGTCTCCGCATGTGTATTGACTATCGAGAGCTGAATGCAGTTACGGTGAAGAACCGTTATCCTTTACCACGCATCGACGACTTATTTGATCAGTTGAAAGGAGCATCAGTATTCTCCAAGATAGATCTACGATCCGGATACCATCAGATTGCCATCCGTGACAGTGACATTGAGAAGACAACATTCAGAATCAGATATGGACATTATGAGTTTACGGTTATGCCATTTGGTCTATCTAATGCACCAGCCAAGTTCATGGACTTAATGAACCGCTTGTTCCAAGATCAGTTGGACAAGTCAGTGGTAGTCTTCATCGACGATATACTTGTGTACTCGAAATCGAGAGGTGAGCACGAAAACCACCTGAGAAGTGTGTTGCAAACATTGAGAAAGAATCAGTTGTATGCAAAATTTTCAAAGTGTGAGTTTTGGTTGAACCAAGTATCTTTTCTTGGCCATGTGATTTCTGAAGTCGGGATCGCTGTTGATCCGGCAAAGATAGATGCAGTGCGCACCTGGCCTAGACCGAAGACAGTTACAGACATCAGGAGCTTCCTCGGTCTAGCAGGTTATTATAGGAGGTTTGTGAAGGACTTTTCTAGTGTCTCGAAGTCGATGACTTCCTTGATGAAAAAGGATGCTCCATTCGAGTGGACAGATGACTGTGAGAGTTCTTTTCAGAGTCTCAAGGACGCTCTGAGATCTGCACCAGTCTTGACTTTACCAGACGGTCCAGATGGTTTTGAGGTCTATTGTGACGCATCAGGCAGAGGTATGGGTTGTGTGTTGATGCAACACGAGAAGGTCGTAGCATACGCCTCCTGACAGCTGAAGAAGCATGAAAAGAACTACCCTACCCACGACTTAGAATTGGGTGCCATTGTCTTCGCACTGAAGATATGGCGACATCACTTGTATGGGGTAAGCGTGAAAATTTATTCTGACCACAAGAGTTTAAAGTACTTGTTCACTCAGAAGGAGTTGAACATGAGACAAAGAAGATGGGTCGAGTTTCTAAATGACTACGACATCAATCTGCAGTATAAAGAGGGTAAGGCAAATGTGGTAGCTGACGCACTGAGTCGTCGAGCACAGTCTCTCCATTCGCTAGTCTCTCATTCTAGCTTGGTTGAAGAGGTGCGGAGTGCTCAGATGACGGATCAGTATATGCTGAAGATTAGACAAAAGCTTATTGATGGCACATTCGAGGGTCAGAAGTACGACTTTAGGCTCCATGATGATGACCTGATTAGGCTGAATGGCCGACTGTGTATTCCGAGGAGTAGCGCTGAGCTGAAGGAGCGCATACTGAGTGAATCCCATTGTTCTACGACTTCGATTCACCCCGGAGCTTCAAAAATGTATAAGGGTATGAAACGTTATTTTTGGTGGACTGGAATGAAAAAAGGATGTGAATGATTATGTGTTGAGGTGTCTCACTTGTCAGAAGGTCAAGTTTGAGCACCGACGGCCTGGTGGTATGGTACAGCCAATGCCAGTGCCTGAGTGGAAGTTCCATGACATTTCTATGGACTTCGTAGTAGGGCTTCCGCCTACAAGGGGAGGTCTGAATATGATTTGGGTTGTTGTTGACCGACTAACCAAGGTGGCTCGATTCATACCGATGAAAGACACTTGGAAAGTGGCAAAACTAGCAGAGCTCTTTGACAGAGAGATTGTAAGACATCATGGGGTGCCAAAGACGATTGTGTCTGACAGGGATACCAGATTCCTCTCCAAGTACTAGAAATCCACACGGGAAGCACTTGGTACCAAGCTGAAGCTAAGTACAGCGTTCCACCCATAGACAGATGGTCAGAGTGAGCGCACTATCCAGACACTTGAGGATATGTTATGTGCATGTGCACTTGACTTTCAGACCAGCTGGATTGACAAGTTACATCTGATCGAGTTTAGCTAGAACAACAGTTACCATGCTTCGATCAAGATGTCTCCCTTCCAGGCTTTGTACGGTAGACCATGCCGCACGCCATTATGCTGGGATGAGTCGAGTGAGACAGTCATTATAGGACCAGAGTATCTGGAACAAGTTCAAGCAGAAGTACGACAGATCCGGGCTAACATGAAGTCAGCTCAGGATAGACAGAAATCATACGCTGATGTGCGCAAACGTGACCTGGAGTTCGCCGTGGGCGATCATGTATTTTTGAGAGTATCCCCCATGAAAGGAGTGTTCCGTTTTGGCTAGAAAGGCAAGTTGAGCCCAAAATATGTGGGGCCTTATGTTGTGACGGAGCGGATCAGCCCGGTAGCTTACAGACTTGATTTACCCGCCGAGCTGGGCAAGGTACATGATGTATTTCATGTGTCCCAGTTGAAGAAATATATGTCTCATCCGTCTCATGTACTTCAGCCTGAAAGACTAACCTTAGAGCCGACCATGCGATCAGTGGAGACTCTGGTACGGATTCTGGATACTAAGACTCGAGACACTCGCCATAAGTCTGTGAGACTGGTGAAGGTTCTCTGGTCTAACTAGGATGTTGAGGAGGCCACTTGGGAGCTGGAAGACAAGATGAAGGCGAAGTACCCGTCGTTGTTTACTTCTTAGCGTTTGTATGTATAGGGTACGGGGCGTACCCCTATTTAAGGGGGGTAGAGTCCTTTCGGTTATGTGTGTACGACATGTATTTGGATACATTGTGTGTGTTATATTGTTATGTTGTTACCTTGTTATGTTACAGACCGTTGAGTCTGAATGATGCTGTGTTAATATGTGGTTTGGACCTTGTGTCCGATGCTATGTAAGTATATTGTTAATATTGTTGTGGAAGTATTGTTTATATGTGTTCCGGTATTCTAATATTTAGGATATGTGGGAAGTATGAACTTTGGGGACAAAGTTCTTTTAAGGGGGGTAGATTGAAATACCCCAAACCTAGGTATGTTGTTTAAGCACTAAAATATGGTATATTAGGACTAAAAAATAGTCTTAGAAACATTAGTAAACAATTTAAACCATAGAAAACACAAATAAATGCCTTAAAGTCAATTAGGGCTAAAATGTGCTCTAAGCTTGGAATAAGCTTGGTTAAGACCTAGTGAGCTTACCAAGATCTTATTTATATACTAATGAATATAATAAACCAATTACCAAAGTAAACCAAGCTTGAAAACAAGTTAAAACACAAAATGTGCTTTAAGGAGTCTTGAAGCACATTTTTGAAAAATTGTCTTGTAAATGAGTTTTGAATGGCTAAATGTCCATAATTACTCTTTAATTAATATGTGTACTACTTAGTATCGCATTTGGAAGTCTATATCAATGGGAAATCAAAAATTTCACATCTATGTGCCTTGTTTTAGTGAATAGTAACTAAAATAAGCTAGTTGTAACATATGTTTGTATAAGTAATTAAATTGGCCAACAAAGACTAAAATGCCCTTATTAACATAATGGGGGCCGGTTTTTATGGTAATGAGTCACCACTCATGTTAGTTATTAAGTAAAAATGATGATAATAGTTACTATTTACTTTAACATATAAATATCTTCTAAAAGCAATACCAATCCTCATTCTCTCATTCTCTTCATTTCCCACGTCTTCTACCTTCCTTCTTGCTTCTTCTACGGTTTTGCTACAGCAACACCACACCATCATCATTCTCCATCTTTGATCACTTATATCTCCTAGCTCACTTTGCCAAATCAAATCTCAAACCCACCACTCTTCCTCTCATCAAGCTCTTCAATTCTATCCTTTCAAAACTTCAAGAGCTCCTTTGGTGCCAAGAGGAATCTCCATGGGAGGAGCTGAGCTCATCTTTTCACATTATTGTTCTCCTTTGCTTCAAGGTAAGGAAACTCAAAGAAAAATGATTTGTTCCCTCATGTTTTTGTGTTGTCGAAATCACCCTTAATGGTGTTCTTATGTTCTTTTTTCTAGCTTCATTTCAACTTTCATGGACTAGGTGGAGTCCTCTCTTGATATAATATATATATATTCAAACTTCTCAAGTTCTAAGGTAAAACAACTATCTTAATGTTTTTTAAACAATGTAAAATCTTGGTTACAATGAGAGAAGATAAAGCTTGTATACTCATTTTATCATTTGTATAATGTTTAG
Source organism: Limonium bicolor (assembly GCA_023374045.1). NCBI lineage: Eukaryota > Viridiplantae > Streptophyta > Magnoliopsida > Caryophyllales > Plumbaginaceae > Limonium > Limonium bicolor. The sequence continues at coordinate 273,964,374 of CM041778.1, read as the reverse complement.
AAGTTGACAAGCAACTAAAATCCTTGCCGATTTAGTCAAGGAAACAAGAAAGAAGTTGTGAGGAAAAGAGGTAAATATGCTAACCTAAGTAGCTTATAATGTCTTAGGAGAAATGAGCTTATATTGTTAATTTAAATGATCTAAGGAGCCAATGGTGAATGACTTAGAAAAATGCTCTCAAGGGCTTAGTAAAAGGCATATGTATTGTTGGGTGTATTTGCAGGACAAAGGCAAATATAATGTGGGAAATTCAGTGTTTAAGATATATGCATCTTAAGGGCCTAAGAGCCATGCTATTTAAGGGCCTAAGTGCCAAGCAATTTAAATTATGCACTATATTATGATGTAGTGTAGTTTGGGTAAATTTTGTGTATAAGAATGTTGTTGATGGATTTTAGTGTTCTTGGATGTTTAATGGTGAAAACAATGTGTTTTGGTGTAACAAGATGTTAGTAGAACCCATGTCGAAAATTAGGTAATATATAAGAAGTTTTAAGTGTTTAAAGGAGTTTTGGTGAACTAGAAAGTCTTAGGAATGACTAGGAATTTTATTAGGAAAGAAACAATGTATTAAGGTGTTTTGGAGTACAATAAGGACTTAGACATTATCTTGGAAGTTTTAGAATACAAATGGGTGTTTTGGAATACACCAAAGTCATTTTGGGAGTTGTGTTGGGACTTATGCAAACTTTGGTAAAACAAGGAGAAAGTATAAACTTGTAAAGGGATTTCAAGAATGACATAAGGAATTGGTTTGTAAGAAAAGATGCTTAGGAGATGATGTTAAAAAGGTGAGGAAATATCTTGGTATAATGGTTACAATAGGCATGAAACACCAATTGGGAACCAAAGGATAAAACATAATAGGTGTTAGGGATTTTGGTAAGAATTGAGTAAGTGTTTGAGGCTATGAAAATGAGTGTTTTGGCACGTCCAAACTTCCGTCCGGACATGGACGTTCGGACATGCCCTGTTGTGTTAGAATTTTCTGAGTCTCGGCCAGTGTCCGGACTTCTGTCGGACCATGGATGTTCGGACACACCCGTCTCTTTTCTCAGATTTATCTTCGACTGGCGTCCGAACTTCGGGAAACTCGGACACAAGTTCGGACGCTTGAAATTTTCTTTTGATTTTCTCTCGACCAATGTCCGAACTTTGGAAACTCGGACACAAGTTTGGACATACGTCTGGGTTTACCCTTTTAGTCTCGACTTGCGTCCGAACTTGGGAAGCTCGGACGCAAGTTCGGACAGGCCACTGTGTTGGCCAAAAATGTTGTTTAAGACTAGAGAACGTTGTCTAAAAATGGTGATTAACTAGCAATGATGATGTGAGGTTATCTAAGATATGTTAGGTGAGTTATAATGACAATTAAAAAGGGGGAAAGTTATAACAAGTGTGAAAATAAAATAACTAGTTGTGTGAAGTAATACGTTAACAACGAACTAGTGCGTTAATTAACCGACGTTACTAAATGTGTATAGGATTCTTCAAAGGTGGAAACCAGTCGAAGCAAGGACCAAGGTATGGTTTTCTTGCAGTCTGTTGCCTACGGTTTACACCGGCTTGTGTGTTGTTTGTTTTTCTGTGTGTTTATGACCTTGTAAGACTTAAGTCATGTAATGAGTTTACAGTTGTTAAATATTATTGTTTTGTTAAGTGTGACTCTCTCTTCCCTTGTGTGGGTCTAACAAGACTTAACCAATTGTTTGTGATTTGTTCATTGAGTTCAATGTTGAACTTCTAACAAGTGCTAACGGGGGAAGTGAGGAGTCCGGTCTGTTCCGGCCACGTGTGAGTATGGGAGTCGATGTCATAACCGGTTCGATTCTCTTTGTATGTTATGGTTGTTTTCCAATTTGGTTTCCAACCTTCCTTTTAGCTTAACCAAGGCTATTTTACTGACTCACGTCGGGCCACAGGGGCATACTATGTGTTGTTTCGGTGTGCTTGGATCACTATATCCGAGGCACCTTGTGTTAAGTTATCCGTTCAATCTAACAGGACGGTAACGAGTTATGTAACGAGCTTAGCATGAGTTTGGCAACAACCTCTAGGCTCTCCATGGGAACTAATTGTGTTGGTTCATCTCCTAAAAGGAATTGTTCTTATGTGTTATGTGTGAAGTTGTATGCAATACTCTTGCTATGATATATATATGTTGTACGTTTAAAATGAATGCCATGTCATCATGACAATTAGTTGCGCGTATCCCGGTAGCCGATGGGCTGCGCGTTAACCATACCAGCCAAGGGTTGCTGACCCCCTTGGGGCTCCATATTTCTTTTACTGCAGGATGAGGATCGAGGAAGCAGAATGGCTTTAGATTCTAGGATGCAGGATTACTTTTGATTATTTTTGGAGTTGAGCCCGGGATGCGCCTGTGCTCCCGTGGCGATATATTTTATTTTGGTACCGTTGTAGTACAATGATGGTCGTTAACAGTTCACAGTGACAGTTTGTGATGTATAGTTACGTTTATGGATGTAGTTACAAACTCGGTATTATGTTTATGTATTAATGGTTACTAGTTCTATGCTCGGGAGTCTGATCATCAGACAGGTACACTCGTATTTATTCTGCCTTGTTGACCACGTGGGTGGTTAACGACGTTGTAGCACCAAATCGTTTAGATATTGTTTAGTTGTTTAATTCCGCTGCGATTTCAAGTATTGTTAAGTGCGTAGTAGGGGTGTTACAGTTCAACTGTATTTGTAGAATGTATTTATCTCTAGTCTTGTGAATAGCTTTTTAAGCTTAATTTTAAAAGTTTCTGTTTAGTATAATACTTCTGGCCAGATAAGACTTTGACAAATACCACATGTTTTCTGTCCAACCAGCTGGTTGTCACTATTGTGATGAAGAATAGTGTAACACCCCATCTCCAAATACAATGATCGTCGCCCTAAGTCCATCTCGTACATTAACAACGCAGCGGAAAAGTTCTACTAAATTGGTGTTACCGCCGTTAGTCACCCACGTGACTAACTAGGCCTATTCTCTTACAAGTCATGGTCTGACTAACCGGATAATTACTCGAGCATCTATACAATACAATTCATAAACCACAACTTATACCGAGTATCTCATATCCTAATACATTATACTAGCATCTCATCAATTACTAAACGAGTGTACATGCACAACTCGTGTAACAAATGTAAAAGCGACCCAAAGTACTCTACCCGCTCCCACTCTCAGGTTGAGTCCTCGTCTGGCATCTACCTGCAAAGTTTAAATCACAGGCCCCAAGGGACTCAGCATATTGCTGGTACAGAAAATGTGTAGCCCACAAGCTAGCAGGGTTACACACGACTACTTTGTCGTAATAATGCAATTGTTTATTCATACAAGTAATAATAAGAAGTACGATAACAAACAACACATTTATGTGAAACATTCACAGCTCAAATAAATCAAACGTCGTAATGGACGCCCATTAATGAGTAAGTTAGATTCCTAACTCCTGAGGCATGAGAATTGTTTAGTTCTCGTGTTTGACCATACCTTATAAGTGTCAACCGTTCTCTTAAAAGAATTGGTTATTCTCTAACTGAATTGTTTATTTTTGTCGGGTCAAGGTAACCCTAGCCAATTAGTTATTAGCTCCATTGGGTTAATAAACATTAATTCTTAAGTTATGAGGGGTGTAGGCTTGACCCTCCCGCGCCTCCTGAATTTGCCTCCCACCTCGAACTATTCACTCGAGCTGGTCGGGTCTGTTTGTCGACCCTAGGTGACAAGTCGTAGACGAGCCATATGCGGAAGACAGATCTGATACAGATGCCGACCTCCTAACCTAAACATGCATGACCGGAGTCAGTCCCGGATTCCTCTCCTCCCAAGTTCCAGTTAGCTGAAGTCTCATTGACAATTTGTTAGTTAAACCTCTCTCGGTATTAACCAACTAACAACAGGGAGTATTTATAACCTTATACAATTGTTACTAAACATAGTTAATGAACAAGCTCTGAATCAAGTCGTATTAGTGTGCAATGGACACACAATAACAATACGGTAAATCGGTTTCATACTTAATCTCGTTTGGTCGTATCACAATAACACATAGCACACAAACCGAGGTAGACCCCGTTAGCAAACAAGCTACAAGAATCCCATACCGTACACCGGAGATTGGCTAGCTCTTAATCCCACGTTCGCCTAATCCGCCGAACGCCTCTGACTATCTAGATCTGTAACCAGAACTAGTATTAGTATCCTGTGTCTTAGAACTAGTTTGGTTCTCTTTTCAACTTAAACCTTTTCTAGGTTAACGGGTATAATAGTTTACTGTTAACTGGTTCGTTCATTTAGGAGCGTTTTCAAGCCCAATTCTAATTCATTAACATACTAACGTCGTTAGCAGTTACTTAGTTGCACAGTTAACAACTTTAGACTTATACGAACCTTGTATTAGGTTTTAGTATTTTTCATTATTCATCCGTATTTCACTATTCATTTATACGGTCTCGTATTCTACTATTCATTTATTCGGCCTCATATTTTGCTATTCACCGTATTTTACTATTCACGTATACGTCTCTTATTTGACTATTCATATATACGTAGTTACTATTCATGTATACGTATTTACTATTCATGTATACGTATTTACTATTCATGTATATGTATTTACTATTCCTGTATACGTATTTACTATTCATGTATACGTATTTACTATTCATGTATACGGATACTATTCACGTATACGAGCACTATTCATGTACTCCAAAATTTTTCGTATACGTCCGTATGATACGGAGTATCATACGCATTTATTTCTTTTTCCAATGTAACTTGTATTTTCATTAAAAATACTTTAAGTATTGATTTCTCCTATACTTGTTAAATTACAGGTATACCCCTCGTATACCTTAAGTTATATACGGGTCTCGTTTAACCCCGTCTTAACTCTGTTTCTTTTACAACTTGTTTCTAAATTCTTTATTTAACTTCCTTAACCTTCTAAACACATAAAAATGTGTTATTTACATTACTTACACATAGTTTTCTCTTAATCTCTATTTTACTCATAATAAGTTCTAAACTTGTTATTTTTATTTCTAATTTCTTCCAAAGTCTTACTTAATTAATTTCTTTATACTTTTGGTCAAATACCAAAATATACCCAAGTTTTCCAGTCTTTCATGGTCAAACCCCCTAACTTTCCATAATTTACAAAATTACCCCTAAAGTTAATTTAACTTAACTTTTTATTCCTTTATCCTTTTAATATCTAATCTTTTGCTACAAATTTTATTCTAGCTCCTCTAAACATTTTATAAACTGTCATTGACCAAGTTTGACCAGGGAAATTACCATTTTACCCTTGTGGTCTTTTCTTTTATCCTAACCAATTTATTAACCAATTTAACTCTAATTAATTTCTAATTTTTGTAACTAATTTACCTACAGATTTTTGAACATCAAAAATCATTTTAAACATCTCTAAATCACCAGATTTAATTATCTAATGTTATAGTATATATATACCACCCTTTATTTACCTTAAATATATCGAAAACCTTATAAATTCCTTATAACACTTATAAACTCTTTATAAATTGTAAACTTAATTATACAATTATTTTCTCATCATCTAAACTCTCAAAAATTACAAATTGACTCCATTAATTTTCGGTATTCACCTTTAGGTACCAAAACTTCTTAAATTTTACATATTACTCTTAATTACCCTAATTCCTTTAATTTAACTTAGTTAGATAATTTTTCTAACTCATTAATAACCCCTTAATTTTCGGCCATATTGAAATTCATAGTATATGAATTTTTCTTGTATATTATGATAGCTTATATTGTAGCTTATATCATAAGGAGTATAAATCTAATTTTAGATTTACAAAATATTAACATATAATGTGTCAAAAATTAAATCTAACACACTTATAATTTTGGTAATAATAAACAAGATGAACAATATGTTAGATCATATATAGATCAACAATTAGAACCTTGAAATAGGTAGTTGTAGGATTTACATTTTATATTAACCTTTAGCTTAATATTAAGCTTGTTTTCCTTAGAAATTTTGATAGCAATTTGCTAGAGAAATTGGCTCCAAAATCATATAATAAGATGAAGAATAAGAAGGGTTAGTAACCCTAGGCACTCGGCCTTGATGAAAATCAAAGAAGGAAGAGTTTCCAAGAAGGCAATGTTTTACCTCGAGAATCAAAGGCACTTCTTCGTGGTTTTTCCTGAGAATCTGGGGGCTCATGAGCTATGGTTGTAAATCTCTTCGAAAGAGGATTCTAACGAGCTATCAAGCTTGTTATTTGGACTTAAGATGAGAAAGGTATGATCTGTGCAAGGCAAGGTGTTCTTTAAGGCACCAAACTAAGAACATTGGAGTTTTTTGTGTTGTTTCTTCAAAGAGAGGAGGAGCTACGAATTTGCAAGCTCTCATATGACATGTAAGTGTCTGATTAATGATTTACTCAGGGGACAAGATGATTTGGCAATTAAATAAAGTCTTAGTTGTTGTAATAGTAAAAAGTAAGCAAAATTGAATTTTAACACCTTTAATGACTCATCATGAAATAGGCAGCCTTAGTCACGATTTTGTCTGATTTTTTTTGTTTCTTCCTTATATTTATGTAATATTAGATGCCTTAAACTCGTTCATAAGGACTTATAGTATGTGTTAGGTATGTTACATAGCCAAAAATGCCTTAAAACACCGTTTTATGTGCTTCCAGGTTCACATTGATTATGCAATTTGTTTTGGCTAGTTTAAATGTGTCCTTAATATATTTACAACCTTTAGAAACTTTGTTCATGAAATAGCATGTTGCTCATTCCAATTTAAACCAAGTCGTTTAGTGGGTTCTCCTTGACTTTCGTCAGTTTAGTACCTGTTTACTGTGGACTTTGTATACTTAATTTGTGTGTATACGCAATGGCTCCTATGACCATTTAATTGTTTTTCCCTTATTTCTTTATGGTATTTTGGCTCATTAGCCTTTTCGTTCCATATATACATGCTTAAAGCACTTTTTTTTCTTTAAAGCACATTTTTGTGCTCTAAGGTGCGTTTTCGGTTTAAACGCTAATTCCGCTTAATGCGTATTACTACAAGTCATTAGAAAGCTTACCTCTTGAGAGAACAAGCATTTATTTATTCTTAATCTCATCTCAACCCAAAAACATGCAAAAAGTTTAGTAAAACATTGATAAAACTCACAACTAATGCATATTATTATAAAAAACTTATTTTTAATTTTTTTAAGGGGGATCCCAGCCCCACAGTTGGCAAGAACACTGTCCCCTATCTTCAAAATGAAAAGAAACATTGGTTTTTTTAACAAAACTAAAAACAACTTAATATGAACTAAATAAAAAGAAGAAAACTAAAAGAAACAAAATCAATTAAAGGGAAAAAATAAAGATATAGGGACTTCCTGGTGGTGAGAAATGCGTGAGGAGGAACCGTCCTACACTTAGCCTTTTGGCTACTTGGCAGTATCTAAGATCTTGGACAATATAGTGACCAAATTCGCATGCTCCCTTGGGTTGGTTTGCGTTTAAGATAGGAGTTGACCTTGTTGTCGTGGCTGTGCCAGAAGTTGCTGTAATTACAACTGCAACACTTTATGCTCTTTGCGAATGGTCGAGATCTCGTTATGAGCGTCCTGAGTCTTGTTCATCAGAGTCGACATCATGTCACGTAATTCAACCATCTCGGCCTCTGACAATGATGTAGGGTGGGATGGTCGATTAGAAGGGACTTCTTCCTAATGAGTCTGCATGTAGTGCCTCTAACCTCCCTGGTAGCCGGCATGACTTTGGAAGTTCTAAGGGGGTTGGTTCCCCTGCTGCCATGGCTGCCTATACCCTTGGTTGCTCACATAGTTGACTTTCTCAACATTTTGAAAGTCTGTCATTTCAGGGCCTTGAGCGTGTGGTTGTGCACTAGCCACATTCGCTTGCTGAGGAAGTTTACTCATTGCTATTTGCTCCACCACCTTCTATAGAGCACTAACCTTCGTGGACGTTTGAGCATTGCTCTCCAACAACTGCTCGTGACTTTGCATTAATTTTTCAAATTTGGCATCTCCCTCGCCCACTTGATACAAACCAGCGGTACCACCCCTGGATCCACCTGTGGCCCAATCTCTAATCTCTTTGCAAAGAGATTCAATTCCATTGACGAATTGATCTCCAGGCTTCTTCAGTATGTCTACACCAAGGGAGGATAGGATCATCGCCTTGCATTGGTTGACCAATCCTTTGTAGAACAACTGAGATAGTTGTTCCTTGGTGAGGCTGTGGTGTGGACGCATGTGCAGCAACCCCTTGAATCTGTCCCAGGTCTCACAGATGTTCTTCGAGCTGGGCTGTCTGAAGTTGTATATCTCGGCGATCATCTCCAGGGTGCGACTAGGAGGCATGAACTTATCATAGAACTTGGTTGCCATGTCCTCCCATGTGGAAATAGTACTGGGGGTCAGACTATGGTACCACTTGCTGGCATTTCCTGTGAAACTAAGAGGAAAGAGGGAAACTCTGGCATATTGGAGGACATTATTTGTGGAGGTTAGGCTGTTTGTGTGTTGTAGGAATTTGGTGATGTGGAGCAAGGCATCTCCTGGGTTCGACCCATCAAACATGCCTAACTCCTTGATGCAGTGAATTTGATGATACGGCTTAAGTTTTTGCCATTCATCGTATTCATTCTGTGCAAGGAGAGGGAGGTCGATTGCTGATTTTTGGCCTTGGTTGGAAGGCCTGTTTATGTTTTGGACAGTTGGTGTAGCCATTTGTGTAGGAATTGCTCTTTGTAGGTTTCTTCATTGTCTAATGGAGCGAAAAAGGGTTCTCTCGATTTCTGGGTGAAGGTTGGCCAAATCTTCAGGGAGACTTGTTGACCGAAGAAGCATTCACCTTTTATAGATTCAGGAAGAGCAGAACACAACATTATAATATTTCGTGATAATAAATTAAAAGAAAATTACAGATTAAAATTGTGAAAATGAAACTATGAAACAAAACATTGTTATGCCGGATACATTACCGGGTGGAATCTGTCCGGCATTGGACTCCCTTCGACTATGTCAGATGTGTTGTGCCCAGCATTGGGTCCGACATGCGTACTAGAAAAAAAATAAATAGAAGAATACATACAAACAGAGACTATACATAATGTGATAAGTAATGAATTATTTTGAGTATGTCCGGCATCGAGCCGGACGTGCAGTGCCCGACATGGGACTTCTTCCAAACATGCCGGGTCGATTTTACTCGGCATCTTGCCCGGCTTCTTCAAACTTGAAAATAAAATAAAAGAATCAAAGCATATGGAGTATTAGAAGAGAGAAATAAACGAATGGTGTAAACAAGAATAAATTCAAATTGTTAAGAACTTGACACTTTACGAAATTCTAAAAATAGCTTGAATGTGCCGGACATAATGCCGGGTAAAACCTGTCCGGCATCGGACTTCCTCTGACTATGCCGGGCATCTTGTGTCCAGCATTGTGCATGACACATTCAAATCTGCAAAGGATATGGGTGAATTAGATAAAAAAAAAATCAAAGAATCAAAGAATAAGGAAAAAAATGAATAGGGCGTTTTACCGAATTTAGGACGTGGACTAATTCCAAGTCCCTGACAACGGCGCCATTTTGCTAACAGAATAATTGTTGGGGTAAAGGATGTACAAAAAGAATGGAAAATATGTGAAAATATAAGATAAACCTACAACTCTATACGGGTAGCAAAAATCCCGGTCGGAGTACAGTGTGAGTAGATTACGACCAAGAGTATCGAACCCAAGGGACTTAATAGAAAATCAGTTCTAATCCTAGTAAAAGCCTATTCTAAAGCAGGGGGAATGTGAATATTGATTTTAAACTAAGAAAACTAAATAAACTAATTTTCCTTGACTAGTGTCAATTATCAATGTAAGAACTCATATGATCAAGGATCAAGGGTGGCAAGTCTCGAAAAGGATTGTTGTCTCGCAAAATGAATATGCCGGGTTTCCTGCCGGACCTCCAATACCCGGCACATTCAAGGTCTTTGAATGTGCCGGACATCTTCCATCCGCACTACGTCCGGCATCGTTCATTTTGTAAATACCACTTCTAGTTTATGGTCTGAAAACAAGAACTCAACATTCTCAATCGCATCGTGCATAATTCATGCCGCGAATACAAACCGAATGATGGGAAAATAAGAGATTAATCCTAAACCATAGTATTTGTTACCCACTTTTCTGAACAACAATATTAAAGATTACCAAAATCCTGATCTATCATACTCTTGCTTTTGTAAACCTTAAATAGAACTTAGGGATAAGAGAATAAGTAGCTAACTCGTTCTGCTTGTATGAAGATTAGAACTCGGGTTATGAAACTTGTAAATTCCATATATGAAGAGAGTACGCAAGGGAGAAGGAGATGGTCATAGCCTTAACTCGACAAGGTCTTCTTCTTCTCTTCGCGTGGATGGATCTGCAGAATTTCCTTGGGCACCAACAACGGAGTGGGATGGAAATAGAGATGTGAATGGAGTATATAAGGGTGTTGAAGTGTGTCATTTGATGCAGCCCTTCGGCCTATTTATAGGAAAAAAAATCCTTGTGCTGGGTGGCATGCCGGGTGAAAGTCATCCGACACCACGTGTTAAATATGCGTAACCGTCAAAGGTCAAAACTGCCAGGCGAAACGTTGCTTGTGCCAGACAGGATACGTCCGGCACCATACCCGACAATGGTCAAACCGTCAACTATAAATAACTGCCATCGATTGGCCAACCGTGGCGACTTTTCACATATGTGCCGGATAGGATTTACCCGGCAACATACCCGACAGGGCTCCTTTTCTGCTCTAGACCTATGCTATGCAGGTGACACCCGACTTCATGTCCGACATCACCTGTATTTTTGCCTAGGAAGTTTTTCCTTGCATATAAAGCTCGTAAAACATAAGTCTGTACAAATAATATATTTTAATACATAATATAACATAAATAACACTTATTTAACATTATTTAGATTAATATACTCGTAAATCTAATGCATAAAATATGATAAGTCTGCGGCTTATCAAGACCTTACACTTACCTTTTGCTAGTCCTCGAGCAAAACCAGATTAGAAAGGAGTAATTACTTATGCACAAAACAGGTAAACTTTAGAATGACAATTAGATAAATATTCCCAGCTATATGACTCTATTTCATAAGTAAAACTTAATCTTCCTTATCTATCAAAAACATAATAATGGGTAAAAAAATAAAGAATTTCAAAACCGATCAAAAACTTTTGGGCTATTTTGCATAAGGGATTTTGCAATCTCTCATTTTTCCGGTTTCCATCATTCAGCTCTATTTTTCAAGAGTTTCTGAATGTGGCCAAGACACTCATCGATGGTTTTTATATTCAGCCCTATTTTTTAAGGTTTCTGAATCAACCATGATTTTTTTCATTAAAGAACGGGGAATTTAGGAGAAAAACAAAAGGAAAAACTCTCATTTCTTGCTTTTATTTTGAGGAACTCATGGCAACCTCAAGGAATATAATGCTTTTTCCTTTGGAAGAAGATTTTTTTTCTTCTTTTTTTCTTTTCGTTATTTCTTTTTTTTTCTTCTTTCACAAAAAGCCTTTTTAAGATTTTCACCCAAAAGACTTTTCACAGTTTGAAAAAGGAAAGAAAATAATACCCATAAGTAAATAAAGGAAAGAATTAGGAGAAAGATCATATACTCATGTTAAATAATAAGAATCAAGAAGTTAAAAACAGGAATCTACAAGTCATTAGAAAGCTTACCTCTTGAGAGAACAAGCATTTATTCATTCCTAATCTCATCTCAACAAAAAAACATGCAAAAAGATTAGTAAAACATTGATAAAACTCACAACTTATACATATTATTATAAAAAACTTATTTTTAAATTTTTAATGGGGATCCCAGCCCTACACTTGGCAGGAACACTGTCCCCAGTCTTCAAAATGAAAAGAAACATTGGTTTTTTTAACAAAACTAAAAACAACTTAATACGAACTAAATAAAAAGAAGACAACTAAAAGAAACAAAATCAAATAAAGGGAAAAAATAAAGATAGAGGGACTCTCCTGTGGTGAGAAATACGTGAGGAGGAACCTCCCTACACTTAGCCTTTTGGCAACTTGGTAGTATCTAAGATCTTGGACAGGATAGTGACCGATTCGCATGCTCCCTTGGGTTGGTTTGCGTTTGATATGGGAGTTGACCTTGTTGTCGAGGTTGTGCCAGAAGTTGCTGTCATTGCAACTGCAACGCTTTATGCTCTTTGCGAATGGTCGGGATCTCGTTGTGAGCGTCCTGAGTCTTGTTCATCAGAGCCGACATCATGTCACGTAATTCATCCATCTCGGCCTCTGATGACGATGTAGGGTGAGATGGGTCGATTAGAAGGGACTCCTCCATAAGGAGTCTGCATGTAGTGCCTCTGACCTCCCTGGAAGCCGGCATGACTGTGGAAGTTCTGAGGGGGTTGGTTCCCCTGCTGCCATGGCTGCCTATACCCTTGGTTGCTCACATAGTTGACTTCCTCAGCATTCTGAAAGTCTGTCATGTCAGGGCCTTGAGCGTGTGGTCGTGCACTAACCACATTCGCTTGCTGAGGAAGTTTACTCATTGCTATTTGCTCCACCACCTTCTGTAGAGCACTAACCTTCGTGGACGTTTGAGCATTGCTCTCCAACAACTGCTCGTGACTTTGTATTAAATTTTCAAATTTGGCATCTCCCTCGCCCACTTGATACAAACCAGCGTTACCACCCCTGGATCCACCAGTGACCCAATCTCTAATCTCTTCGCTAAGAGATTCAATTCCATTGAGGAATTGATCTCCAGGCTTCTTCAGTATGTCTGCACCATGGGAGGATAGGATCATCATCTTGCATTGGTTGACCAATCATTTGTAGAACAACTGAGATAGTTGTTCCTTGGTGAGGCCATGGTGTGGACACGTGCGCAGCAACCCCTTGAATCTGTCCCAGGTCTCACAGATGTTCTCCGAGCTAGGCTGTCTTAAGTTGTATATCTCGGCGATCATCTCCAGGGTGTGACTTGGAGGCAGGAACTTATCATAGAACTTGGTTGCCATGTCCTCCCATGTGGAAATAGTACTGGGGATCAGACTATGGTACCACTTGCTGGCATTTCCCGTTAAACTATAGGGAAAGAGGAAAAGTATGGCATATTGGAGGACATTATTTGTGAAGGTTAGGCTGTTTGTGTGTTGTAGGAATTTGGTGATGTGGAGCAAGGCATCGTCCGGGTTCGACCCATCAAACATGCCCAACTCCTTGATGCAGCGAACTTGATGATATGGCTTAAGTTTTTGCCATTCATTGTACTCATTCTATGCAAGGAGAGAGAGGTTGATTGCTGGCTTTTGGCCTTGGTTGGAAGGGATGTTTATGTTTTAGAAGGTTGGCGTAGCCATTTGTGTTGGAATTGCTCTTTGTAGGTTTCTTCGTTGCCTGATGGAGCGAACGAGGGTTCTCTCGATTTCTGGGTCAAGGTTGGCTAGATCTTTAGAAAGACTTGTTGACCGAAGAAGCATTCACATTTTATAAATTCAGGAGGAGCAGAACACAACATTATAATGTTTCGTAATAATAAATAATAAGAAAATTACAGATTAAAATTGTGAAAATGAAACTAAGAAACAAAACTTTGTTATGCCGGATACATTACCGGGTGGAATCTGTCCGGCATTGGACTCCCTCCGGCTATGTCGGATGTGTCATGCCCGACATTAGATCCGGCATGCGTACTAGGAAAAAAAATAAATAGAAGAATATATACAAACAGAGACTAAACGGATGTGCAGCGCTCGGCATGGGACTTCTTCCAAACATGTCGGGTTGATTTTAACCGACATCTTGCCCGGCTTCTTCAAACTCAAAAATAAAATAAAAGAATCAAAGCACATGGAGTATCAGAAGAGAGAAATAAACAAATGGTGTAAACAAGAATAAATTCAAATTGTTAAGAACTTAACAATTTACAAAATTCTGAAAATAGCTTGAACGTGTCGGACATAATGCCGGGTAAAACCTGTCCGGCATCGCACTTCCTCCAACTATGCTGGGCATCTTGTCTCCAGCATTGTGCACGGCACATTCAAATCTACAAACGTTATGGGTGAATTAGATAAAAAATCAAAGAATCAAAGAATAAGGAAAAAAAAGAATAGGGCGTTTTACCGAATTTAGGACATGGACTAATTCCAAGTCCCCGGCAATGGCGCCATTTTGCTAACAGAATAATTGTAGGGGTAAAGGATGTACAAAAAGAACTGGAAAATATGTGAAAATATAAAATAAACCCGCAACTCTATACGGGTAGCAAAAATCCCGGTCTGAGTACAGTGTGAGTAGATTATGACCGAGAGTGTCGATTATCAATGTAAGAACTCATATGATCAAGGATCAAGGGTGGCAAGTCTCGAAAAGGATTTCTGTCTCACAAAATGAATATGCCGGGTTTCCTGCCGGTCCTCCAATACCCGGCACATTCAAGGTCTTTGAATGTGCCGGACATCTTTCATCCGGCACTACGTCCGGCATCATTCATTTTGTAAATAACACTTCTAGTTTATGGTCTGAAAACAAGAACTCAACATTCTCAATCGCATCGTGCATAATTCATGCTGCGAAAACAAACCGAATGATGGGGAAATAAGAGATTAATCCTAAACCTTAGTATTTGTTGCCCACTTTTCAGAACAACAATATTAAAGATGACCAAAATCCTAATCTATTATACTCTTGCTTTTGTAAACCTTAAATAGGACTTAGAGATAAGAGAATAAGTAGCTAACTCATTCTACTTGTATGAAGATTAGAACTCGGGTTAAGAAACTTGTAAATTCCGTATATGATCATAAGAGTTTTACAAGGAAATTTATCCCTAACCAATGAACTAACAAGGAATTCTACATCACCATCCACACAACTACAAGAAGAGAGTACACAGGGTAGAAGGAGATGGTCATAGCCTTAACCCGACAAGATCTTCTTCTTCTCTTCGCGTGGATGGAACAGCAGAATTTCCTTGGACACCAACAATGGAGTGGGGCAGAAATTGAGACGTGAATGGAGTGTATAAGGGTGTTGAAGTGTGTCATTTAATGCAGCCCTTTGGCCTATTTATAGACAACATAAACTCCTTGTGCCGGGTGGCATGCCGGGTGAAAGTCATCCGGCACCACGTGTTAAATATGCGTAACCGTCAAAGGTCAAAACTGCCAGGCGAAACGTTGCTTGTGCCAGACAGGATACATCCGACACCATACCCGACAATGGTAAAACCGTCAACTGTAAATAACTGCCATCAATTGGTCAACCGTGGTGACTTTTCACATATGTGCCGGATAGGATTTACCTGGTAACATAACCCGCAGGGCTCCTTTTCTACTCCAGACCTATGCTGAGCAGGAGACATCCGGCTTCATGTCCGGCATCACCTGTATTTTTGCCTAGGAATTCGTTTCTTGCATAAAATGCTCATAAAACATAAGTCTGTACAAATAATATACTTTAATACATAATATAACAAAAATAACACTTATTTAACATTATTTAGATTAATATACTCCTAAATCTAATGCATAAAATATGATAAGTCTGCGGCTTATCAACCTTGAGGACCTAGCAAGATCTAAGCCAAGGGACTCGACTTTGGCCACTTTCGGTAACAAGAATTCACTTATGTTCTATCTGTTTTTCTACCGGTTATATATGCTGGATTAAGTGGTGTTTTAACACCTTGGTTTGGCCTTTAAAATTCAGGCGTGAACCATCCCCACATACACCATCATAACAAGGTAAAATATCCATTCAAAATGAGCTGATTTTATTCCTTAACTAGCTGGTTATATCGTAAGCCTAATGCTTTTGTTTTTCCCTTGGAATAATGCTGCCGAATGGGTGCTGGAACCATGGGATTTTTCTGCACAAAGGTTGTGCAAGTCAATCTTAATAGGAAATCTAGCAAAGTAAGAAAAATCTACTATCTAATGCTATATTAACTAAGCTTATATGTTAGTTATGCTTGAAAACTAACTTAAGAATTTTATTAACCCAGTCGTGAGCATTTGAAGGGCTTTGGCTGAGTTTGATGCTTAAAAATCAATGTAAGAACACTAAACTTGTATATTATATAGTTTCTATATCATTAGTTACTTATAAAAAAAAAGGCGAGAACAAAAGGAGTTTAAATGACCTAACTATGCAATATAATGTCTTATGACATTTTTAGTTGGTAATATAAGGTTTAAATGACATATAATGTCATAGGAATTAATTTAATAATTTTAGAGAACCTTAGGAACTAACTATAACATAAGCCGTGATCATTTAGTATTTTTTATGACATTTATATGTAACATTTATTATATGTTAAGTGTTGTAATAAGGCCATGCTTTAGGCCATTTACTTTTATGTTATATTAAGGTTAAAATGAATTTAAAATAAAAATTAATGTTGCCGAATGAAAGTTGGGGTTAGTTTGTAATTAAAATGAATTTTTGAGGCTGAATATTAAATATAGCCGAAAACTATATATTAAAAACTTATTTTATGAATTTTATAAAGTTTTACAAAATTTGGGGTCAAAAATGTAATTTCTAAAAATATTAGGTTAAAATCGTAATTAGAAGAACTTGTGGTCAAACCAGTATATTATAGGTCAACATTGACCAAGTTAAGAGCCTTGACCAAAATTTATAACATAAGTAATTAATTTATAAACTTATGGTAACATATTAAGCTAAATGATAAATTTATAAAACTATTGGGGTGGAAGTGGTAATTACCGAATTAGGGGTTAAGATTGTTATTAAAATAGTTTATATCATTAATATGAAGTTTGGGAATTTTTGGAGTTATATAAATGATTTTATAAAGAAAAGTGTATAATATATAGTTTTGTGACATTTAGGAAGTATAGGATATAATGTGTGGCTAATATGTAAATAAGGGAAGTTTGGGGCAGGAAAAGAAATTAAAATAAACATTGGGTCTGTTCGGAAAGTAAGTAACATAAAACTATAGGTTATACAAATTATAAATGTTAAAACAATATAATATAACCTATATGTAACATTATATAATATATAGGGTAAATGTGCAAATATAGAAAGTATATGGTGCTGGAAAATTAAACCCAAAACAGGCAGAGGATGGTTCGATAATTATAAGCTATATAAACCATAGGTTATAATGATTAATGAAATAAAATGTTATAATATATAGTATGTATAACATTATATAATATATGTGGCAAGATTGTAATTGTGAGAATGTAATTGTGCTGGAAATAGAAAACTAAAACAGACCATAGGTCTGTTTGAATTTTAGGTTTATAAAAACTATATGATATAACTATTATAATGTTTAAATGATATAATGTAAGATAAAAATAACATGTTATAAAATATGTGGTGTATTTGTAATAAAGAAAGAATAAGAGAAGTTATAAAAATTTGAATTTATAAACATGTATGTCTCTCGGCAATAACTATAAGTTCTTTTATAAGACTATAGGTTATAATGTGTTATAAAGTTTTAATGTTATAAAAATTGATATTTATAACATGGTATAAGATATGTGGTTATACTGTAATAAGTGAAAACTATGGGAAATGAAGAAATAATAAGTGTTTTATGTATACCCTTTCCAGAAATAAATATAGTTTTCTAAAACTATATATTATAAAGTTTAATGAAATATAAAAATATCATATTATATGGTGTAAGATATAAGAGTAACATTGTATGATTTTATGTGGTCAAAACATAGTTTATAAAACTATATGCTATTACTGCATATATATAACATTCAAAAATGAATTTTTAATATATAGTTTACAGTGATATAAATACTATAGATATAATATAGTATTAATGTCATGAAATGAAACAATCATCATTAATAACACTCACATAAAATAATGTGACAATTAATGAGAAAATTGGAAATTATAAACTAAGGTTAGTATAAAATAAACCTTAGGAATTATTGATAAGTGTCCAAAATGAGCATGTTTTATGGGTGTATTTCATGTATAATATTAGCACTTTTCTTGCTCATTTCTCCACTTCGGTTAGTTTTCCTCTAGTTTATGTTTTATTGTCTATCTCACAAATTTATTGGTTAAACATGAGGAAAACCAAGCTGGGAGTAAAGTAGACAAAGAGATGAACGCATAGACGCAAACGGCTCAGAAAACGGAGTCCAAACGAAGAATCTAGAGCCGGTCAAA
Source organism: Limonium bicolor (assembly GCA_023374045.1). NCBI lineage: Eukaryota > Viridiplantae > Streptophyta > Magnoliopsida > Caryophyllales > Plumbaginaceae > Limonium > Limonium bicolor. Next base: position 273,946,091 of record CM041778.1, on the reverse strand, counting down.
GTTTGTAGAACAAAATAAGTCACGACCTCACAGCAACCGCATGGCATTAAGCGGACGGAGACGCGGACGAGACTAGAGGCAACCGCCTCTGTGTCCGCCTAAAACAAGGCGGACGTGAGTGAGTTCGAGAGGCGGACGTGAGTGAGGTACTCATGCGGACGTGAGTGAGTTAGCCAGCGGACTCTCCTTTGTAACCGCCTAAAACGAGGCGGACGCCCACGCGGACAGGAAGCGGACGTGACTAAAAATCAGCGCGCGCCAGTTTTCTTCTTCGCTCGTCGACTTCGCCCGTCGACCTGTCTGCAACTTATCCATCTACTCTTCACGCGTTCTGTCCCCTGAGCAATCAATGAGCAAATCTCTTCACGCGTGATCCAGCTCTATCTTCAATCTTCCTTTCCTCTATATAAACCCACGAGCCTTCTGCTTCCAAAGGGAGATCCACCACCCAACATACCACATACCACAGACTACCATTGTCCATCTCATTTCTCTTCTCCCGTCTTCTCCATTTTATTTATTTTTCATTCCACCATATCCACCTCTAGTCCTACGTATACAAAATAGCAGAACGAATGCAGGAGTGACTACAAATGATTTCTATTACTCTTGTTTCTGTTTATCTATTTAATATGTTAGGCTAGAATATTTATACTCTGGGAATGGTTATTATGTGTTTGTATTAATTATGCAATATTTTTACTGGTTTTAATTTAAATACAGTTTGTTACGATTAAAGGTTATCTCGCACCTTTTTAATAAATGTCATGAGTTTATTAAATTGCTTTACTAAATCTATTTCTAATCTGATCGGTGACGAATAGATGGGTTAATTAAGTCGTAAAACTAGAGGAAACTTATTTTCATCGTTTAAGTTAGTACTCAGTTGCAAGAATAAAATTCCTCATACTCCTCTGCCGTCCACCAGTGGGTGCTTGAGTTTTCATCGGACCTTGCATATCTGGAACGAGCTCTTATGAATTTTCATCGGACCTTAAGATAATAACAGGAATCTTGCCAAATTATTATATTAAACCAGTAGAGATAGCATAATTAAGCAAATTATATTAACCTGACCCAGAGTCCCGTTTAATTTATCTATTATCTTAGTTTATTTTATCTTTCCTTTTTATTTTAATACAAGTCAATTAATCCCCCCTCTTTGTGACATGCTTAGGTACTATAATATGCACATTAGTCCCACGGTTCGATATCCGGTCGCTTACATTTTTACTATACTACCACGACCGGGATTTGTTTGTAGCCCGACGTTTATTTCGAGTTTTAATTTCTTTTCTTTTTGTTAATTACACCAGTTCTAACCACTCACTTTATACACGTCTGCAAAATGGCGCCGTTGCCGGGGACTAGATTTATTCTAGTCCCTAAGCCCCGGATTATTCACTTGTTATATTAGAATATTTTGTCTATATTGTTTTGCTATTGTTTATATTAATTATCTTTTATACCTTGTTATATTATTATATATTTGTTTTCTAATCTGTTGTTTCAGTAAGTACGTAATCGAAAAAAAAAAGAGAGCAGAGCCGTGTCCGCCCAACCTCATGCGGACGGAGACGCGGACAGAATAAGGCATGACCGCCTTGTCCCACGCGGACGTCTCCAATTCACGCCGCGTCCTCTACTGCAAGCCGCGTCCGCCTTGTTCGAAGCGGACGTCCATGCGGACGCAATGAGTCGTGTCCGCCTTGTTCCAAGCGGACGTCAAAGCGGACGTTTGGTCAGGAGCTAAAGCTCCGCGTTTCAATTTCTTTCTTCCCCAAACTCACAAACTGCTCCAGCTCGACCCGAAGAGAAGAACAAGCTCGCGACTCCAGTCCATCTCCAAATTGCTCCAGCTTCTAAATTTCTCCACCGAACCACTTATATTATTTTTATGTTTGTTTCTAATCATTTTATTTTCTAATCTGTTTCAGTAGTTACGTTTTATTTACAAAAATTCCAAAAACACAAAAAAAAGATCTGTACGTGGCAAATGGAGGAGGAGCTCGAACAAGAGTTTTGTTATTCTCAGTATTTATACTGCTCCATATGTGGGGGAGCTCATGATTATGAGGATTGTCTCATATTACAAGAACAACTCTGGTTAGAAGATCAACCAGATTACCTGGAGAGACTCGCTCAACAAGAACAGCAACCAAAGAGCGAAATAATTCATGAGGTAGAGCACCCCACTACGGATGTAAGTTACTCTCTTCCCTCTACAATCACCCACCGCCAGTTTCCATCCTTCTCTGTGCTCTATCCAGAAGATGAGGATACTTACATCCTCGAAAAAGAAGAGAAGGAATTGCTATCACCTCCCGCCAAGATATCCAAACAAAACGCCACTTTCACCTTCGAAGAATCAACTTTCTCTGAAGATGATATCGATCCGCGTTCTTTCTACGAGCCTCACCTACAAGAGGAGGATGTTTACATCCTCCAATTTGAGGAAGAAGAGTCCACACCACCGGGTCTTCTGTTAGAACTACGTTACCGGCAGTACCTCCTCAAACACCAGATTTTGTGGAGTATTCATTTTCCTATTATATTTGCCGAAGTAATGTTTTGTTTTGATCCAGGTGGTTTGATTTTAATTATTGTCAACTCCGTTTTCCTGGCAGAACTGTTGTCTACTTATATTTTTTTGATCCAGGATAACGAAGCGGGCGTCTAGCCAAAGACGTTAAAGAAGGGCAGCTTCCCGGGAGGCAACCCGGATGAACTTTTATTTTATTTGCTTTTATGCTCTTTTAATTTTCAGGTTCTCTTTAAATTTTATTTTTGCTAACTTTTAACTCCGTTTGTAGTATGGTTGCTTCTAGTGTCTTATGCAGGTGCAAATTCATGTCTACACTGCAACCAAGCTACGCTACTTGAGGCTGAAGCTCAAGTGTGGGGGAACCCCTTTACCAACTAGCAAAAATAATCTCAGGGGAGTACCAGTTTCTTTAATTATGCTTTTATTTAAATTAAAACTGCAGAGGAGCGTTTATGTGCTTAAATGTTTATTTGAAACCTTTGTGTTATCTCTATTTTATCTACTTACCGAAAAGGTCTTCTGAAACCTTCCCTTGTTTTTTCTGGTGAACAATGAGGACATTGTTCAATCTAAGTGTGGGGGAGTGTGCCCTTTTCGGTGACATTTTGTGCTTAAATGTTTAATCTCTCTGCTTATCTTGCGTTTGTCCAATTCAATATCGTGACCCTTTATATGTGGGTTGTTCCCTTTAAAAATAAATATTGTTATGAATTGTGGGATAAATGGTAAAAATTTTAAAATTTTGATTACTTTTGAGGAGTATTTTATATGCGGTGTGACCAAATAATCTGCAAATGGTTGGATTTTATTGCTCAGGGTTTCTTTCTGTCTTCTCTCTTAGCGATTGCTAAGGGGTGCTTCTCTGTTAAAAAAAAGAAAGTAAAATACAAAAAAAAAATAAGGGACTTGCGAGACACCATTGATAACCAACAAAGAGAGTTGAGTGTTCTTAAATACAAAGGTGTTATGCCTACATTTTCTCATCCCTTATGCAAAAGTGAAACAAATGCATAAATCTATTTTTCCTTTTGTTTTCTCCTCAATGCCCATTCTTGAGAAAAGTTGGCCATGGTAAAAGTTCTCAGAGTCAACTAAAAGAAACATTGAAGTACCTTAGATCATACCCCGAAACTCTATATTTTATTTTACCCTGAGCACACCTATGCCACCAGCAGTTGATTTTTCACACTCCTCAATAAGTTAAAAAGATCATGTTTATCATACCCTTCTTGATAATATTTGTTAGTATTGAGCATTCCCTACTTACTTGGGTACGTGGTTTTGCTTGAGGACAAGCAAAAAGATAAGTGTGGGGGTGTGATAAGTGTCCAAAATGAGCATGTTTTATAGGTGTATTTCGTGTATAATATTAGCACTTTTCTTGCTCATTTCTCCACTTCGGTTAGTTTTCCTCTAGTTTATGTTTTATTGTCTATCTCACAAATTTATTGGTTAAACATGAGGAAAACCAAGCTGGGAGTAAAGTAGACAAAGAGATGAACGCATAGACGCAAACGGCTCAGAAAACGGAGTCCAAACGAAGAATCTAGAGCCGGTCAAAGTTTGTAGAACAAAATAAGTCACGACCTCACAGCAACCGCATGGCATTAAGCGGACGGAGACGCGGACGAGACTAGAGGCAACCGCCTCTGTGTCCGCCTAAAACAAGGCGGACGTGAGTGAGTTCGAGAGGCAGACGTGAGTGAGGTACTCATGCGGACGTGAGTGAGTTAGCCAGCGGACTCTCCTTTGTAACCGCCTAAAACGAGGCGGACGCCCACGCGGACAGGAAGCGGACGTGACTAAAAATCAGCGCGCGCCAGTTTTCTTCTTCGCTCGTCGACTTCGCTCGTCGACTTCGCCCGTCGACCTGTCTGCAACTTATCCATCTACTCTTCACGCGTTCTGTCCCCTGAGCAATCAATGAGCAAATCTCTTCACGCGTGATCCAGCTCTATCTTCAATCTTCCTTTCCTCTATATAAACCCATGAGCCTTCTGCTTCCAAAGGGAGATCCACCACCCAACATACCACATACCACAGACTACCATCGTCCATCTCATTTCTCTTCTCCCGTCTTCTCCATTTTATTTATTTTTCATTCCACCATATCCACCTCTAGTCCTACGTATACAAAATAGCAGAACGAATGCAGGAGTGACTATAGATGATTTCTATTACTCTTGTTTTTGTTTATCTATTTAATATGTTAGACTAGAATATTTATACTCTAGGAATGGTTATTATGTGTTTGTATTAATTATGCAATATTTTTACTGGTTTTAATTTAAATACAGTTTGTTACGATTAAAGGTTATCTCGCACCTTTTTAATAAATGTCATGAGTTTATTAAATTGCTTTACTAAATCTATTTCTAATCTGATCGGTGACGAATAGATAGGTTAATTAAGTCGTAAAACTGGAGGAAACTTATTTTCATCGTTTAAGTTAGTACTCAGTTGCAAGAATAAAATTCCTCATACTCCTCTGCCGTCCACCAGTGGGTGCTTGAGTTTTCATCGGACCTTGCATATCTGGAACGAGTTCTTATGAGTTTTCATCGGACCTTAAGATAATAACAGGAATCTTGCCAAATTATTATATTAAACCAGTAGAGATAGCATAATTAAGCAGATTATATTAACCTGACCCAGAGTCCCGTTTAATTTATCTATTATCTTAGTTTATTTTATCTTTCCTTTTTATTTATAATACAAGTCAATTAATCCCCCCTCTTTGTGACATGCTTAGGTACTATAATATGCACATTAGTCCCACGGTTCGATATCCGGTCGCTTACATTTTTACTATACTACCACGACCGGGATTTGTTTGCAGCCCGACGTTTATTTTGAGTTTTAATTTCTTTTCTTTTATGTTAATTACACCAGTTCTAACCACTCAGATATACACCTCTGCAATTATAAGTATATGTCATGAAATGTTACAAATATTAAGATAAAGTTCTTGATATAAATTGCATAAAATAATGCAACAAATGAAAGTAATCGTCCTACATAAGATGATAAAAATGTGACATATAATATAAGAGTATAACTCATGAAATATAAATGTATAAGTATATATATGAGTGTTGCACAAGCATATGTAAAAACATATACATAATAAGTATGTGGTATAGTTGGAAACTATATAATATAATGCATGTATACATGCGACTATATATTATATGACTAAAAAAATAAAAACAACATATGTATATAATATACATATATATATGTAACAAACCGAGAGTATATATATAAGTATATACAATATGGTTTTAGATGTCATAAATAATAAATGACAAGTACAATGACATTGGTATAACTACACACTATAAGTCATAAAATTACAAGTTAAAAGTATGGCTTGTTAAGGTGATTAATGACATGTATAATATAAGGTACCATAAAGGGAAGTAAGATAATAAAGAATATAAAACAATGTTGCATGCATACATGCAATCATAGGTTATAATGTGTAAATGCACATGTGACCGGAACGGTTTAAAATTATACTAAAGTGTAAGAACATAAGCATAAATGTTATACTTAAAAATTAAGTACGTTGGGATAGTAAAAACTCTAACGTTCAAAAACACTAGCTAAATCGTTTTACGAAAACTGACCTTCTTGTTAAGGTCACATAATAATGCATACTATGAATAACGGGTCCCGTATGACGAGACTTTAATAAATAACTGTTGAAATCCGGGGATGTAATGTTGGGATTACTTGTGTTATTCGGACTTACCGAGTTTAGGTAAGTCATGTGGATTGACTTATAGTGTGTTTGATATTTAGATCGTATCACCGACGGAGGCGCTCGACGAGCTTAGTGGTCTACTGCGCAACCTAGGTCTTTGGTGAACGGTATGTAAAGGGGTTTGATCTGAGATGTCCTGAGGGCTTCCTCGGGCTCAGATATGTGTGTTGTATAACGTGTGTGATGTATGTATGTGTGTGAATGCATGTGTAAAAATGTTCTGTGATGTTTAAGTTTTTAATTTTCCGCATTATTTAATTGTGCGCGAACGTCCTTCGGGACTAATACTATGTCGACTATTGATCGACTTATATAAAAATACATATACGATCAATGTGATGTGATTGATGCTGGTTCATATAACACAACTAGTATTACAATTATATATGCACTAACCTAAGTAAAATACTTAGGTACGGAACACAACATTGTCAGTCTCTAGAGCACGGCTCTCAAACATGAATATGATCTAGATTACTTCTAGGCATGCGTAAGACCCTTAGGGCGGCTAAGTGATAAATGAATTCTTTATAACTTAAGTTATACCTTAAGTACTCGATTAACTAACTAATCATATAATGGAGGATTGGGGTGTGAAGAATAAGACCAGGTTAGTCTTGGACTAACTGGCTGCACATGAAGATCTCTTGAGTGTTTTCCTGGATTGGGTTTCTACTCTAGTGTTGCCACACGAGCCTACATAGATTGTTGGCCAGTTCGTACCATTATTGGTACTCGTCTTTATGCCACAAACTAAATGACGCCTTTTAGGCAAAGAGGAAATCCGAGATCTTATATCTCTGGTAGAGTGCACTGCTGTTGGTGCCACCAGGAAGACTGTCCATAATCAAATACAAATATGGGTTGTCCTAACTTGACTTCCACTTTTGATGTGTTGTGATGTAATGTGGACCCGGGGGGGGGGGGGTCGTATGTGATAACTAAATACAATACCGTTACTCTACGGCTAAATGTTAATTGTTGATATGATTAAATGTCTTATGTATGTGTTGTTGTGTGTGAACTGTAGTGATTGTCTTGACTGTTTTATTTTACCACCACTCATGTGTTTACTGCTTTGATATACCCGTACACCGGTAAAAGCATGCAATGAACCTAATAATGGCGAACATGACTATTAAGTGACCAATAGGGTCCAAACCTTTCATACTCAGCATTTATCACTAAGCTTTCACAATTTTGTGCAGGTCATGATTACCATTGAATCCGAAGTGTGGGACCCAAATAGTTAGGGTTTCATTTTACCACACGAGAGTTCATATTGTATTAGGACGGTTGTTAGTTTACTATGTTGTAGACGTTGTATACAATCGGGATAAATTAGACGCTCACTTGTCGCTAAGATTACCTTTGGTTTAGAATGATGTATAGGTTAGTATCTCGTTATCACTGTGGTTATGTATATATTGTCAGTGTTGTTTCGTTATTTCTATTTCTGCTTCTTTAGTCGTATGGACGAGTAATGGCATGTGACACCCAAGCAAGGTTTTTTTTAATGTTTTAACTACCACTGCGAGACGTGTTTAATTATGCTACATGAGTGATTATGACCTGATTACTGAGTGGGGTGTTACAAGATGTGCCGGTAGTGTCGAAGTTTCCTGATGTATTTCCTAAGGAGCTGTCGGGCATGCCGCAAGCACGGGCAGTTGAGTTTGAAATTGAATTGGTTCCTGGCACCGGACCGATAGTAAAGGCGCCTTATCGTATGGCTCCAGCTGAGATGACAAAGCTCAAAGAACAGCTGTGAGACCTACTTGACAAGGGATTCGTACGCCCGAGCATTTCACCATGGGGAGCACCGCCTCTCTCCGTGAAGAAGAAGGACGGTAGTCTCCACCTCTGCATCGATTACAGAGAGCTAAATGCTGTTACGGTGAAGAACCGTTATCCATTACCACGTATCGATGATCTATTTGACTAATTGAAAGGAGCATCAGTATTCTCCAAGATCGACTTGCGATCCGGTTACCACCAAATTGCTATTCGAGAGCGTGACATTGAGAAGACCGTATTCCGAACCAGATACGGTCACTACGAATTCACGGTCACGCCGTTTGGTCTATCCAATGCACCGGCCAAGTTTATGGATTTAATGAACCGCTTGTTCCGAGATCAGTTGGACAAGTCAGTGGTAGTCTTCATCGACGACATTCTTGTGTATTCAAAGTCGAAGGGTGAGCATGAAAGCCACCTGAGAAGTGTGTTGCAAACGTTGAGGGAGAACCAGCTATACGTGAAGTTATTGAAGTGTGAGTTCTGGTTAAACCAAGTTTCGTTTCTTGGTCATGTTATTTCTGAGGCTAGGATCGCTGTGGATCCGGCCAAGATTGATGCAGTGCGCACCTGGCCTAGGCCGAAGACGGTTACCGACATCCGGGTCTTCCTCGGTCTGGCAGGATATTATAGGAGGTTTCTGAAGAACTTCTCCAGTGTCTCAAAGCCGATGACTTCTGATGGGATCGGGTTGCTGACCGAGTAGGTCTGAGGTGTTAGTCTCAGACAAACTCTGCTTGAAGAATAAATGTGTGTAGAAAATAATAACACGGAAGCTTTTGTTTAAACTTAACAAGATAGGATTTTGCTTGTATTGAAATTCAATGTGAATTACAACCTAGCTTTCTATCTTGGGATTCGACAGAAGTATTCTGTCTCATCCAACACTGGCTCTACTCTCGGTTTTGATCAATTCATCACAAGGAGTAAAGGGGAGTGTCCTATGTGTGCTCTCTAGGTAATAAATACCTAAGCTAATTGACAATATCTCACTAAGATCTCTCAAAATACTTTCTCTCTCAAACAATATTTATCTCTCTTTCAATAATGATCTAGAATGCCTTAACGAATTAGTTACAATCTTATGTTTATATACTATTAAACTGTTTCCTAAATCTTCGGAGGGGTCTTCACGTCGCGGATGCTTAGCTTCGGATGCGCAAGTATCGGAGTTACTTGTTGCTTCATGACCTCACGTTGTGCACACTTCCATGCCACCGAGATTTCCGTAACCACTTTGATGGTGTCGTGCCTTGTTAGATCAGAGACAGGTGAACATGTCTTGCTGTAGAGATACTCGAGCTGGTGAGTTGTGACACCAAGTCTCTCTGCAGAGCTACTCTGACTGAGGAGACAATCATCTGCAAAACTATGACTCCAACAAAATTCCCCCTTTTTGCTGATGATGGCGATCCCAGTGTATCCGGCGTAGACTTTGAAGTTTTTAATGAATGTACCTGCAAAGAAGAACAGATAGCAAGGCAGAGCAAATAACTCGGGAGACCAACTCACTGTTTGTTCCCCCTTAAACAAATATTACCCCTTAAGCTAATGCAGTTGATAAGAGCAGATAAAACTATAGTACGAAACTACTTCAGATACTACTTAACAGAAATAAAACCGATCCGAAACAAGGTGAGGCCTTCAGAGGCACTAAGCATCCACACATAGTTACCCGCATAAACCAGCCGCGGGATACACCGCTTCCCCCGTTTGCCAACATCAGGGGAAACACATTAAAACTATCCAAAAACACATAATCCAAAAGTCATAAAACCAATCCACCAGCGCAAATTCAAGAGTATTTAAAAAGTCAGTCAATCCTAAGAGTTAGAGGGGGTGGGGTAAAGAGTTAGTCATCTCCTCGATCCATTCCTATGTCCTCAACATCATCCATTGCTTTCGCCGCTGCCAGGGTGTCAGCAAAAGTCTCCCTGAACTCCTCCGCCAGCTTCTGGACTCCCCCTGCAAAGATATTCATCGTCTATTTGTGGTTTTTGTTGAGGACGTTGATGAGCATGTCGATCTTTGTGGATAGAGTGGCGAGGTTGTTCTCGATCGCAGCTACCCATTCAGACAGAGATGCTGTGTCAGGAGGGGATGTTGTTTTTGGAGGGACTTGCTTTTTGGATGGAGGATTTGGCTTAGAGACAAACTTGATCTGGAAGGATGGTGTTTTGTTGTACAGTATCTGACCAAGAATGTCGGTTTCTATGATACGGCTGGCTTTGGAGGGATCAAGGACGACTTGACAGTGGGTGAGGATTTTCGGTAGCTAGAAGATATACCCCAGAGAGTGTCGGGGTGAGGAGATGGTTGAGGCTATGTGATTGAGGATGAGCTTTGGAAGGTTTATTTTTTGGTGATGAATCAGGTAGTACATTATCGCAAGATCAAGTGGGCGGACAAACTGATTTCCTTCCTTTCTAGGTACCAAGTTTTTGATCACCAAGGTATGAAGCATTTGGTGTGTATTTGATAGAGCGGGTCGGTCTAAAGAGTGACCAACTATGCTATTGGGTAAAAATAAATCATAGACTTCTTTAGCAGTTATGAACCCTAGATCAGGAAATCCAGCCCTATCATAGAATTCTAGTCCGCTAGTTGGAATTGCTAGATGAGTTGCAATGGAGTTGGAATCAAGGATGATAGCTTTTTCATGTACCTCGACCATTATTTTGCCTTTGCGAATGACGCAATTTTGGTAGAACTAGTAGGCCTCATTTTCATGGTAGGTCTGAATGCCGTGGAACAAGTGTATCCAGTTTTGAAAGCGGAGCATCTCTTCGAACATGTCGAGCTCCATTGAGTGGAGCCACTCCAGGTCGAGTAGCTTTCCTTTCACCAAGTTGCGGGACTCGGCTGAATCATCGGGTGGTAGGGAGTAAACGGCAGAATGAGTATACATCAGGCCTAGCCTGGGAGCAGGTGTTGGTGGGACAGACTCAGAGCAAGGACGGAGTCGCTTTCTAGTAGAAGTTGTTGCTGTGTCGGAGTCTGCCTGAGTTGATGAGTTGGTGGTGTTGCGCGGCTTTTCTTCAGCTTGTGATGCCGTGACTACTGGGGATGGTGCAGAAACAGGAACTTCAGGAGCGGGTTTCGAAGATGACGCTGGACACTTTGCCCTAGATCGAAGGGTTCGTGTTGCTGGAGGACTGGGGACATTAGACTTGGAACGGCGGGTTTTCTTTGAGGGGGGAGAGTTTTCAAGAGTAGTGGGTTGGACTTCAAGGTCGTGTACCTCTATGGGTTCTTTGGGAGGTGAGTTGGGTTGAGGGTTTTGAGTTTCTTGATCAGAAGGTGGAAGAGAGCCAAACTGAATGTTTGACGGGGATTTGGTGATTGTGTCCGGGGTGGGTATTATTGGGGTGGTTGGGGGTGACGATTGTTTGGTGGGAGAGGGTGTGTTTTCCGATGGTTGAGACGCCGAATGTTGACGATAAGGGTGGGGTCAGTGGAGACGTTGGGTAAGGGGGTGGTGATTGGATGGGTGTCAATTGACATGGCTGGTGCAACGACGGTGGAGTCAGAGGTGGAGGTGGGTGTTTGTTTGGCTTGGAGGAAGGTGAGTTTTTTTATTAGGGCTTGGAGAAGCTGTGGATCGTCGAGTAAGTTGGCGTCAGAAAACATGGAGGGTGGGTTAGGGTTAGGGTTTGAAGCCATGGCAATGTTTAGTTGATGGTAGTGGGCAAAGTTTGGATAAGACGAAGAGAGGCAAAGAAGCTGGGATAGGTAGGATTAGACGTAAAGAGTAAAAGACATTGACGTTAGAATATAGGCAGACGTAGTGTGTCAGGGTAGGTGTGGGCTGATTGGGTGAGAGGGGTTGTTGCGGATTACTGGGCGAAGATTTCGCGGGTAGTTTTTCAGAAGACAAAACTCTTGTTTTTACGCTGGTGTTTTGTTTATTTGACAGACTGACTAGGTCATCAGACGTATTCATGCATTTCACCCAGACATTGAAAAAACAGGAGAAGGATATACAACCTTAGCTAAGTCATACGGGTCATACCTAGTTGTGAGCGCAGAGTTTCAAAGGGGCCTCTTTGCAACGGTTTGGTGAATATGTCTGCAAGTTGATCGGAAGTAGGCACGTATTCTAGTTGTATCAGCCCTTTTTCAACGCAATCCCTTAAGAAGTGGTGACCAATCTCAATGTGCTTTGTCCTAGAATGATGAACATGATTTTTAGATAAATCAATAGCACTATTGTTGTCACAAAATATTGTAGTACAAGTAGGAGAAATGAGATAATCTTGTAGTTGTTGTTGTGTCCAGAGTATCTGTGAACAACAAGCAGCTGCAGAGACGTATTCGGCTTCAGCAGATGACAAGGCTACCGTATTTTGCTTCTTTGAACTCCAGGCTACAAGACAAAGTCCCAAAAATTGTGCGGTACCAGATGTGCTTTTCCTGTCTAATAGGGAACTTGTAAAATCAGAATCACTATAACCCATTAGAGTAAAATCAGGAGTACTCGGGTACCAGAGGTACATGTCCTGGGTGTTTTTCAAATAGCGAAAGATGCGTTTTACACTTTGTAGGTGGGATTCCTTTGGGTTTGCCTGAAATCTTGCATAGAGACATACAACATATAGAATGTCAGGCCTACTTGCTGTTAAGTAAAGGAGAGAACCTATCAAACCTCTGTATAGTGTAGCATCAACGGCAATTCCTTTTTCATCCAGATGTAGTTTCTCTGTGGCAGATATTGGAGTAGGTGCTGCTTTCGAATCCTTCATCTTATATTTGAGTAGAAGCTCTTGGATGTATTTTTGTTGATGAATTTGAGTCCCATTTTCTTGCTGAATGATTTGAAGTCCTAAAAAGAATTTTAATTCTCCAAGAGCACTCATTTCGAACTCTTTACTCATGAGATCAGAAAAGAATGAGCATAATTCAGGAATAGTGGATCCATAAATTATATCATCCATGTAGATCTGGACAATGAGTATGTCTTCACCTTTGGTGAGAGTAAAAAGAGTTTTTTCAACCTTACCTCGGATGAATCCATGGGACAATAAGTAAGATGAGAGACGCTCATACCACGCCCGTGGTGCCTGTTTCAGGCCATATAGCGCTTTGTCTAACTTGTAGACATACTCCGGGTGGTGTGGGTCTTCGAATCCCGGTGGTTGAGCAACATAAACATCTATGTTGATGTATCCATGTAAAAATGCAGTTTTTACATCCATTTGGTAGAGCTTCATACCTCGATGTGCCGCATAGGCCACGAGTATTCGAATTGCCTCAATTCGAGCGACTGGAGCATAAGTCTCATCGTAATCAATTCCTTCTGCTTGGGCTTATCCCTGAACTACAAGTCTAGCTTTGTTGCAAGAGATATTCCCTTGATCATCTAATTTGTTGCGAAACACCCACTTGGTACCAATTGGTTTATGATTGGTTGGACAGGGAACAAGTCGTCAGACAGAATGTCATTGCAGAGAATGTAGTTCTTCTTGCATGACGAGTATCCAGTCATGGTCCTGTAGAGCTTGTTGGACATTCTTAGGTTCGATTGTGGATAGGAAAGCATTAAAAGCACACTGATTTTGATGGATCTCGCTGCGTGTTTGAACACCTTTGGAGGGATCACTTAGGATTTGGGTGATTGGGTGAGCAGAGGCTTGTTGGAATTTTCTTGTGGAGCTTGTTGGTATATTTGTGGAGGGTTCTGGTGTTTGGGGATTGTGAGGTGTGTTTGAAGTTGTGGTTTGAGGAGGAGGTTGTAGGTCATTTGTGGGGGTAGGTGAGGCATCTTTGAATGAGTCATTAGGGTCATCATCGCCGTTGGAGGATGAGTCTGTCGGAAGAGGTGTTTGTGGTGGAGGGATGGTAGCTACTGGGATTTCAATGAAGGTGGTATCTAGGGCATCTTCATTGGGTACATGTGGATTGTGCTCGCAGTCACTAGTGTTAGAAAGTTCTTCGAAGCGAATGTGAGGACTTTCTTCAAGACACGATGTTCATTTGTTGAGTACTCTATAAGCCCGACTATGGGATGAGTATCCAAGGAAGATTCCTTCATCACTTTTAGATGCAAACTTGCCTAGATCGTCCTTTCCATTATTGTGTATGAAACACTTGCATCCAAAGCGCCGTAGATCAGTTACAGAAAGAGGACGTCCTTTGATGATTTCATATGGGGTTTTGCTGATGAAGGGATGAATTGACGCTCGATTCAAGATATACGCTACAATGTTGATAGCTTCTGCCCAGTATGAAGCTGGGAGATTACTATCAATGAGCATAGTTCTTGCCATTTCTACCAAGGTGCGATTCTTTTGTTCTACTACTCCGTGTTGTTGTGAAGTGCGAGCAGCTGATGTTTGATGCACAATTCCCTTTGCCCTGCAAAATTCTGAAAACTAGATATTGCAAAATTCTGTTCCATTTTTAGAGTGAATTGTCTTGACAGTGGTGGAAAGTTTGTTAGTAATCATTTTTAACAGAGATTTGAATTCAGAAAATGTCTCCGATTTATTCTTATGAAAGAGTACCCATGTCCAGCGCGAGTAATCATCGACGATGACTAGAGCATACTTCTTACCACTCTTGCTTTGAACACGCATTGGTCCACATAGATCCATATGCAGCAGATCCAGCGGAGATGTTGTAGACATCTCTGGTTTACCTGGAAAACTTACTCTCGAATGTTTCCCTTGTACGCACGCAGGACAGAGGGTGTCGGTCTGGAAGAAGTTTGTCTGAGGAAGTCCTACTACAAGATTTCTATTTTTGATTTTGTTGAGAAGTTTGCCGTGTGCATGACCTAAACGGAAGTGCTATAATGAAATATTTTTGTCCTGTACACTAAGACAGAGAGTGCCATCTAGGTTAGGGTTGTCAAGAGATAACTTGTAAAGATTGTTCACCCTTACACCAGTGGCTTTTAGAAGACCTGTTTGCTCATCAAATATTTTACAATCAGAGGTTAGACTTGGGAACCCAGGCGAACTTGGGTTCCCCTTTGAAGTAAAAGAGTTGTGAAGATGTCGTGCTTCAGATAGAGTATGTAGACGTTGCATATTGAAAAATAAATCTCTGTCAAGCTTATGACATGATGAGTGAATGTGCCCGTCGTAGCCACAGTAACGACAAATTAATAAGGAAGGTAGATGAACATACTTCTTTTGCCAACGAAATATGTTTTCAAATTTTTCTTTTTGGAATTTTCGTCTTTGAAGATCGTTGGGTTTTGAGGCCATTTTGGGCAGATTAACTTTGCCTTTGTTTTTCAGCTAGTGAGGGGGATTCGATGATGAGACCGATTCCATCTGTGCCTTTTTAAGAGCGATGTTCAGGGAGTCGACCTCTTTCTCGAGTCGAACTTGTCTTTCATCTGACTCACGGAGTTTGTTTTCAAAGAATTTTGGTTTTTGCATGGCAGCAATCTCATGAACAAAGGTAATTGGTTTGAAAATTTTTTGAGGGATTTTGGAACGATTTTTCTGTAGGGAAGAAACTTGGGTTTTTAAGGAACTGATGAGACTATGAGCATCTCTTAACTCACTTTCAAGTTTTTCGGCCTTTTCTTTAGACTTTTGCAACTTAAGCCGATCGTTGTTGACATGACCCTTTAACACATAAATTTCTTGGTAAAGAGAAGCTATCCTTTCTTGTTCTTCAGTTAATTCGAATTCAGGATGATTGGGGTCTATGCAGTAAGTAGATAAATCTAAAGAAGGAACAACACATGAGTCTGAGAAATATTCAGTTACCTCTGAATAGGGACTCTTGCATACCTAACTTTTATGAGCCATGAGGCAGATTAAGCTTGATGTTCCAATCTCAGGTTCTTCTGAGTCAGAGTCTCCCCATGCTGAATTTGCCATCAGTGATGATTGCTCACGATCATCTTTTTTCTTGGGTAGACAGTTGTTGGCGTAGTGCCCCGGTTTCAGGCATTTGAAACATACTCGGTCTCCGGTTCCAGTATTCCCTTGCTGATTACGGTTGTAAGATTAATATGGTTGATTTTGGTTTTGGCTGAACCTGCTTGAACGGTTTCTTTCTGATCGATCTCGCATGAATTTCTTAAAGTTCTTGACCAGCATGGCCATATCTTCGAAGGTGTTCGCTGATCCTTCCTCGATTATGCCATCAATCAGAGTGTCCCGTAGCTGTTGGATTAAATCCTGATTTGAAGAGGTAGTCTCATAATGAAACGACTCGTTATGGTGGGTTGGTATCTGACTGGGTGTGGTCTTCACCTGCAAAGCTTGATTCACGTTAGAGTAGGAGACAGTATGGTTTGAGTGAGAAGCGTTACCCCTATTTTTGATATTCATTTTGTATTTGTTGATGGACTGAAGATAGGACCCTAAGTCAGTCAAGGTCCATTTTTCTAGGCTTTTGGAAGCCTTCGTAGAGATAACACTCTCGGTCCATTCTTCACCCAGACTATCCAGAAATTTGTTGTTGATGTTTTCGTTTGACTCTCCAATCTGCAGCTCTTCCATGGTAACAGTAAGTTCAGTGAATCGTGCAAGCGTGTCGCTGAGGGATTCTCCAGGCTTGCCCATGAAGTTTTCGTAGTCCATCTTCAGTTCTGGTATCTTTGATTTTCGAAGCTCAGTATTTCCTTCGTGGACAGCTCGAATGTGTTCCCAGATGTCTTTTGCTACCTTGATGTGATACACTCTTCTTCTTTCGGGTCGAGAGAGACTTGTGTAGATGACTCGTACGGCTTGGGCATTTAGCTCAACACATCTCCGCTCCTCAGCCGTATAAGAGTTTGGATCTTTCTCTTCAGGTATTGGGAAGTTTCCTTTTGTCACTACCATCCTGAGTTGTAGATTGAGTGACTGGAGGTGCGACTCCATCTCGTTTTTCCACATATTGTAGTTTGTGGAGGTTAGCTTTGGATTCTCCACCTGCATTCTGTTGTTATTGTTGGAGTTTGAGATTTCTGCCATTTTGAGAGGTTTGTCAGCCAACGCATGCTCTGATACCACTTGATGGGATCGGGGTGCTGACCGAGTAGGTCTGAGGCATTAGTCTCAGACCAACTCTGCTTGAGAAATAAATGTGTGCAGAAAATAATAACACGGAAGCTTTTGTTTAAACTTAACAAGATAAGATTTTGCTTGTATTGAAATTCAATGTGAATTACAACCTAGCTTCCTATCTTGGGATTCGACAGAAGTATTCTGTCTCATCCAACACTCGCTCTACTCTCGGTTTTGATCAATGCATCACAAGGAGTAAAGGGGAGTGTTCTATGTGTACTCTCTAGGTAATAAATACCTAAGCTAATTGACAATATCTCCCTAAGATCTCTCAAAATACTTTCTCTCTCAAACAATATTTCTCTCTCTTTCAATAATGATCTAGAATGCCTTAACGAATTAGTTACAATCTTATGTTTATATACTATTAAACTGTTTCCTAAATCTTCGGAGGTGTCTTCACGTCGCGGATGCTTAGCTTCGGATGCGTAAGTATCGGAGTTACTTGTTGCTTCACGACCTCACGTTGTGCACACTTCCACGCCACCGAGATTTCCGTAACCACTTTGATGGTGTCGTGCCTTGGTAGATCAGAGACAGGTGAACATGTCTTGTTGTAGAGATACTCGAGCTGGTGAGTTGTGACGCCAAGTCTCTCTGCAGAGCTACTCTGACTGAGGAGGCAATCATCTGCAAAACTATGTCTCCAACAACTTCCTTAATGAAGAAGGATGCACCATTCGAGTGGACAGACGACTGTGAGAGTTCCTTCTAGAGTCTTAAGGACGCTCTGACTTCTGCACCAGTGCTGACTATACCAGATGGTACAGATGGTTTTGAGGTCTACTGCGACACATCAGGTAGAGAAATGGGTTGCGTGTTGATGCAACATGGGAAGGTCGTTGCTTACTCCTCCCGATAGCTGAAGAAGAATGAAGAAAACTACCCTACTCACGATTTAGAATTGGGTGCCATCTTCACCTTGAAGATATGGTGACATCATTTGTATGGGGTGAGTGTGACAATCTATTCAGATCACAAAAGTATAAAATATCTATTCACTCCGAAAGAGTTGAACATGAGACAACGAAGGTGGGTCGAGTTTCTAAACGACTACGACAAAAACCTTCAACACAAGGAAGGTAAAGCGAACGTTGTAGCTGACACATTGAGTCGCCTAGCACACTCTCTCCATTCGCTAGTCTCTCACTTTAGCTTGGTTGATGAGGTGCGGAGTGCTCAGATGTTCGATCAGTACATGCAAGAGATCAGGCAAAAGCTGATTGACGGCATATTCGAGAGTCAGAAGTACAATTTCCGACTTGATGATGATGACCTGATGAGGCTAAATGGTGACTTTGTATTCCAAGAAGTAGCGCCGAGCTGAAAGAGCACATACTGAGTGAATCACATTGTTCTACTACTTCGATTCACCCCGGAGCTTCAAAGATGTATAAGAGTATGAAGAGATATTTTTGGTGAACTGGAATGAAGAAAGATGTGAATGATTATGTTGTAAGGTGTCTCACTTGTCAGAAGGTCAAGTTTGAGCACCAACGGCCTGAAGGTATGTTACAGCCGATGCCAGTGCCAGAGTGGAAGTTCCATGACATTTCCATGGACTTCGTAGTAGGGATTCCTCCTACACGGGGAGGTCTGAACATGATATGGGTCGTTGTTGACAGACTGACCAAGGTGGCCCGATTCATTCTGATGAAGGACACTTGGAAAGTGGTGAAGGTAGTAGAGCTCTTCGACCAAGAGATTATACGACATCATGGAGTACCGAAGACTATCGTGTCTGATAGAGATACCAGATTCCTCTTGAGGTACTGGAGATCTACACGGGAAGCGCTTGGTACCGAGCTGAAGCTGAGAGCAGCGTTTCACCCCCAGATAGATGGTCAGAGTGAGCGCACCATTCAGATGCTCGAAGATATGTTACGGGCATGTGCACTTGACTTTCAGACCAGCTGGATTGATAAGTTACACTTGATCGAGCTTAGCTACAACAACAGTTACCATGCTTTGATCAAGATGTCTCCTTTCCAGGCATTGTACGGTAGACCATGCCACACGCCTTTATGCTGGGATGAGTCGAGTGAGGTGGTCATTATAGGGCTGGAGTATCTGGAGCAAGTTGTGAGCGTCGATTTTAAACCCTATCCTATGTTGATTAAAGTTGATCGGGATCTAGCCGGGTTTTAGGTCCACTTATAACCTAAGATTAATAACTATGTCATATAAAATAATTATTAAAACCTAAGCTAGCTCACTGGAACCTATTATGAGTCACCACCTAATTTTAACCTAGGATAAATTAGGAAAGGTAGAGTTAGGGTTTGGGGGCTTGGTATTCGACTTATTTAGGGTTCAATTACTTTCATTACTCCTAGAAGTCGTTTTTCCTCTACTTAGTTTAATTACGCCTTATTACGAGTCTTTTTAACCTAAGTGCGCGAGCTTCTGTTTTTTTTGTGTTTTTTAGCATTTTTTGACAGAAAAATAAAATGAAATTAAAAGCTACCTAAACTAGGGTTTCGGAGGCAGAATTAGGTCAAATGTTGCTTTCGTCCGTGGCTACGGACCTAATGTCCGAACCCACGGACCCTAGTTAACCTATATGAACATAAAAGTCGAATTAAACAGAAAACGCAATTTTGAAAAGTCCGGGGCCACGGACAGGATGTCCGTGGGCCCGGACATTATCTTAGAAAACCTAAATTTTGAAAATTTTGAAATACCGCCACCGTCCGGGGGCGTCCGGGCTTACGGACAAGGCGTCCAGGACCCCGGACATAGCGTCCGTGGGTGCAGACCGCCCTCGGACGGCGATGTTTAGGAGGTTCCCGACGGTGTTTTGAGCTCAAATTTTATGGGTGTGTAGCCTGAAAGATTTACAATACGTTAGTGCTTAAAAGTTTTCAATTTGAAATTGAATTTAATGTGAAACTTAACAAACAAGTAATTGGGCAGAAGCTTAAACAAACAGCAACTCAGAAGCCACAAAAGGTTAATTTGAACCCGAATTTTGATATAAGACTGATAAAGTCGTAGGGAGTTAGGAAAGTGAGATTCCTACCCGTTTTATCTTTGGATTTACAATGATTCTTCACGTCGGGTTTCATCGAGTGCTCCGTTGATGGCAGACCCAATAGGTTTTCGAACCAAGCTTCTGGTTGTTGGTTGTTCTTGCTGTTCTTCACATTTTGGTGCTGTTTTGGTGAAGGTTTGATGATGGATGATGTTGTGGGAGTTGAAAATGGTGTTTTAGTGTTGATTTTGTGAGATTTCGATGAAATTTTGGGGCTTGGATGTGTAAAAACGTGGAGAGGTTGTGACGGCTGAGTTTATTGAGGTGTTAGGGTTCTTGAAGTTCTGATTTGATCAAGGGATAAGGCTCCTTATATAGGCTTCCTTAAAGATAGAAAAATCCGGTAAAAACCGAGATTTACCGACGTTTTAGCTCAAGGGCTTCCAAAAGGAATTTGATTATGAAATTTTACACATGGGTAAAGGATGATATTTCTGATTTTTATAAAGTGGAATCGAATTTTTTGGATATTGGAATATTTTTAAATTCAATTTCTCGTCAGATTCAATAAAAAATTGCTAGAAAATTATTGGAAATTCAAAAAATCAAAATTCCAACGCCATTATGCTTAAAATGTCATCCTCTATCATGGGTTAAAATTTCAAAGCATTTTGAACTGATTTGACCCTTATTTGGAGGAGAGAGAAAGCCTATAGGGGGCTTAGGAGCCTTGACAAATTACAAAAATGCCCCTGGAGATGACTAAGCTGTCCCTTGTACTCTGAAATGTGCCGATCGAACTGGGAATCCTCGCTACTAGCTTATTAGTGTAGACCCTCTTCCGGGGGGTTGAAATTTTGGGTATAACAGATTGCCACCCGTCAACTAGACTTTGTAATGGAAATGAAAGGGCTAGTTGACGCTTGAGTGATACCCCAAAATTTTGGATCTTAAAAGACCCCACATGCAATTGAAATCCGATAAGTTGTGTCGAGCTGTTCTAAGGCGCTGACTACCTATGAGTAAAGTGGAAGGATGATGTCAAGCTATTCTGAGGCGTTGACTACCTATAAGGATGATACGATGTCCAACTATTCTAAGGTGTTGACTACCTATAATGAATGAAATGATGTCAAGCTATTATAAGGCGTTGACTACCTAAAATGTGAAATTGAGATAATGTCAAGCGATTCTAAGGCGTTGACAACCTAACAAGTGAAAATCGGGTGGTATGCAAATGCAAGGATGTTGAAATGCTAATGATGCTGATGATGTTGACGATGCTCGGATGCTTCTGGGGACCGAAACCCGTTCCAATGCTCCTGGTTGGTATACTATGGGGACTTATTGCCTCTGTCCACCAACTGGGGTGCTAGGATAACTTCTAGATTACCAAGGGGACTTATTGCCACTGCCCACTAGTTGTTTCTCCCAAGAAGTTGACATGAAGATGGGGACTTATTGCCTCTGCCCCGCCAATTAGATCACGCTCTGTCTCGTACCTGTCTCGCACTGAAGATGATACTAGGTCTCGTACTGGTCTCGCACTAGATGATGACGCTCGGTCTCGCACTGATGAAGGTGATGGGTCTCACACTGACGAATATGATGGTCTCGCACTGATGAAGATGCATGGTCTCGCCCTGAAGAAAATGATGGGTCCCGTACTAATGAAGATGGTGGGTCTCGCACTGAAGAAAAAGATGGGTCTCGCACTGGTGAAGATGTCGGGTCTCGTACTAAAGTCTTGAAAATGATGGGTCTCGAACTAAAAATGAGTCGGAAAGGTAATGGTCCCGTGCAAATGATGAAGACTGATTACTGGAGTGCCAAACATGGCAATGATGATAAGATGTATGCAAAATATATGAAAGATACTCGTTCAAAACAGGAAACTGTTGGAAAAGGTGCCAAACTTGGCGATGTTGAGGTGTTATGCAAAAGTTGTAAAATGCAACTAAAGTGTTTGTTGGAAGCTTGCCAAAACAAGGAACTGTTGAAAAATGTGCCAAACATGGCAATGCTTGAGAAAACTCTGCTGAAAAAGGAAAGTGAAATGATCATTCTCTGACTAAATATTTCATATCTGCAATTTGTTTCTTGAGAAAATGAACATGCCGTTGGTGGAAGTGTGTGGTGTTTGTTGTGGTGCTAAAGGCTTTTGCCAGTGTTCAGGATTTGTGGCAGACCCGAGATTGGGTTGTGATTGTGGATGGTGGTCAGGGTTATGACGGGCCTGATATTTTCGTGGTGGTAAGGCTAATGACGGGCTTGAGAGTGTGAGTGTGGTGGTAAGGGCTTGTGTGTGCCTGTGGTGGGATGGTGGTGCTCAAGCTTTGGGTTTTAATTGGTGTTGACATGACAATTTTTGGAACCAACAATTGCCCCTAGTATTTTTCCTTAGGACAATCTAAGCTAGAGTTCATGGCAATCGATCGGAACGATTGATTGCCCCTAGTATTTTCTTTGATTAAACGCGCGAACGTCCTTATAGGGTCATGGCTTATGTTTCGATGTGGTGCTTCCTAACCTACACTCAGCGTGTTTGATGCTTGTACCTGTTTTCTGCTCACGGTCACAACTTCTAGACCATTGAATTTGACATTTGGTGGATTTACGCATTCGATCTGTTACTTTCACGTGATTAGATACACAACTATCAAGTCGGAAGTCTTTAAAGCTTATAACGTGGCCATAGGGTGTGATGAAAGACGACGGGATCATGGAGGGATATTTGAGGTATGTGGAACTTAAATGGGTGACCAAAGCTGCAACTTGTGTCTTCTCTCAGATTCATCTTCCTTGTCTTGAAGTCGTCTAGCTGCTTCATATTGACGTTGTTTTCGAGCTTCTGGACCTGGACTTTTGAAGTTGTCCTTTACACCGTTTCTCTTTTTGTCAATTGGATTTCTTTGAGGAACTTCGGGTTTGCCTTCTTGTTTTATCCTTTCTTAACTTTGCCTTCGGGGTTCTTGTGTTTCCCGGTTTCGGGCTTCGAGAGCTGTTTTGATGTGAGCTCTTTGGATCCTGTGTCACTCTGGGACCATTTCCGGATCACTTCGTCATACAGATAGCGGCGCTGCTTCTTTGAACTGATGAAGATGTTATCTGAGACTCGGGCTCCTCGCTTCCTTTGGTCACCGGGTTGGAAATTCATCATCGGCTGGGTTATTTGTGGAGCTCATATTATCGAAAAGGGGATATATGAAAGGCTCAACGGGGGTGCCTAGAGTTTAATGACAGGGTTTACAAGCTTTTGGCTATGTGGTGCTGTACCTAGGTGCTTCGTCACTCCTGATAGTTGTGTATCCGTTCTTTGTTACTTTTCGCGGGTCTAAGAGTAAATTTACAAATTATCTCCTTCGGTTGGAGTTATTCCATTTAGCTTTTTCTTTGTATGTGGTCTCACCAGAGTCGTGTAAAAATGACATGCTCGTTCACTCATGGTTTTTCCGCTCAAGACACTCTCATGAATTCCACTTAGAGACTAGTTCGCACGCTTAAACGAAAGATTAAAGATGACGATCCTGAACTCAGATTGCCCCAAGTATTGACCTGGGGTTTATGACAACACTTAAATAGATATGGACTTAGAACCGCTTCGTGGGTTACTTTGGATGCTTTGGGATAGGTTGTGGTGCTTGGCAACGCATGTTCACCCTTTTAGAAACAAAAGACAAGTCGTTCTGTTCCATAGTTGGGGAATGATTACTCCGTGATCCTTTTCCTTAAAAACAATTTTGTTTTTTCTATTTTCGATGAATGAAAATGGTTTGTACAGGAATTGTGAAAATGGAGCTATGATTTTATTTATG
This sequence comes from Limonium bicolor, assembly GCA_023374045.1. Taxonomy (NCBI): domain Eukaryota; kingdom Viridiplantae; phylum Streptophyta; class Magnoliopsida; order Caryophyllales; family Plumbaginaceae; genus Limonium; species Limonium bicolor. The sequence goes on along the minus strand of CM041778.1, from coordinate 273,922,177 downwards.
AATCATGAAAGAAACGTAAAGATTACAATCACAGGTGACAGAAAACTAACTAAGAATATAAACAACTAGGAAAATTGAAGATGCAAGAAAACATAAATAAAACGATCTGCATGCTTAGAAAAATTGGACTCCTTGCTCAAGGAGGTCTTGAATCTTGTGGTTCAATGCTCGGCAATTGTCAGCATAATGGCCAGGCAACTGATGGTAGTGGCAGAATTGATTAAGATGCCTTCCCAAATGAGTGGTTCCTGGCCGAGGGGTCGAGGGCTGTAGCAAGTTTCTCTTCTGAAGCTCTTCAAACGCCTGACTTGGTGCTCGGCCAATGTTAGTGAATTCCCTTTGCGATGAGTCTCGGCGCGGTAAGGGTACCGTCCTAAAGTTTTGATGCGGAGCTCTAGGTCGTTGAACCACATTCACTTCTGGGAAACTGTTTTGAGAGCAAGCTATTGTCTGAAGATAAGCCTTTTCTGGTCCAGGCTAAGAGAATTTGGAGCCACTGCCAGAGTTTCTTGAGCACTCGAGCTCCAACTCTTCCTTATGAATCCTTTCCTCTCGAATACCGACTTGTCCCATCAACATGTCTAAACTCGGAAAGTACATAAATTTTAGCTCATAGTTGTGTTGTTTTCGCATGTTCTCAATTATCATGCGGATTTGCTCTTGCTCGTCCATTTTGGTAGGCATGGCTGCAGCCTTTCTCCTCCAACGCTTGATGAAGTCAGACATGGACTCACCGTCTTTCTGTCGAGTTCCTGCAAGATCGATTCTGGGGACCTCGAGGTTCTTAGCATACTCGAAATGATTTAGGAAAGCTTCGCAAACCTCCTCGTAGGTCTTGGTATTCATCTTCTGAGTGAGATACCAACGCTGAGGAGTCTCGTCTAGATAGCGTGCGAAAACTTTGGATTTTTGCATGTCGTTGAGCCCTAAGAAGGACATTTCCCGGTCGAACATAGCCAAATGAATCTGTGGATCCGAGGAACCCTTGTATAAAGCGAGAGTGGGCAGCTTCAGCTTTGGGGGAAGATCAACTTCTGGATACGACGCCGTGGAGAAATAATCGAAGCCAGTTGGTTTGTTGTCTTTCTCTATGCGCTCAATCCTTTAAAAAACCCTTTTAACCTCTGCAGCTAATTGCTTGTCAGGAACACCCTTCCCCACACGTGTTTGAGGATCTTGGGCCCTAACGGAGTCGATCTGGATGTGACTACGGTTAAGATCTTCATCCACATGCTTTTCCAGAGTGTGCTGATTTGTCTCCTGGAGATTAGCCTTACTCCTCAATTCCTCGACAATGGACACCAAGACCCTGCACCTTTGCTGCACAGCGGCCAACTGGGCATCCGTGTCGATCGGATTTCCTCCTTCTGCCATATCTGGATTCGGGCTTACCTGTTTCCAAGGTGTCCATTATTAGCTAACAAGAGGAAGTGGGCTGAATGAACTAGGGTGGGAATAACACTTCACAAGGTAGATTGAAGACCGGAATAGGCTTGAACTGAAAGCAAGTGGGCTAAGATACCTAGAAAATAAGGTGTTTGGGCCGGGGTATTTTTCAGACTGTGAATTGGAATTTGGACTGGACGGCCTTGATTGTGCCTGAGAGGTGACACCTAGATCTAGGGTTTTGGGTTAGGGTCATTATAAGAAGTCTACCTAGACTAGAATGAGCCCTTGAGCCGGAATGTGTTTGGGCCTGAAGTGAAGTACATGGGCTGGAATGGTCCCTAAATCACAAATGGGCCTAGCTTTCTTTGGGCCAGAGAAGATGGTGGCTAAGCCAAAGAAGGTTTTAGTTTCAGGACTTGTGAGTAATTTCAAGTTCAGGTGAATTTCTTTTTATGGGCCTAGAACTAATTGGATAATTCAAATTGGGCCAAAAGAGAAATCACCTAAATCTAAACTTTTGGGCCGAAGCCCAAATGACCCACATAATAAATCAAACAGGGCCTCTGGGCCGCAAACAATAGAGCTGCCAATTCGGGTCGGGCTAAGTTGATGTAGGGGAAGCTCTTATCAATTTCTAGGCTGGGTAGTGGACCGATCACACAAGCAAACAAGGCCCACACAAATTCAACGTGTCCTCACTTGACGGTTAAATCAATCTGGGTATGGATCGATCCGGAGAGGTGCTTGGGGCATGGGCCCAGGTTGCCACAAAGGAATAGGGCTTGCACGCTATTCTCTTTGGGCTTCCCCACTTTTTTCACATCACCTGAAGGTGTGCGTCTACGGTCGGGTCTTTGACTGACCAAACAATGGGCTAGGTAAGGATACTTGAAATACCCCGGGATTAAAAACGGTGATTAATTAGGCTAATTAAATATTTTAAAGCTTAATTAGTCCTAAATAATTATGTAGGAACGATTCCCGAAGAAAACGGATTCGTAAAACGAGTTAAAAACGTAAACGAGCTTTAAAACGCGTTTTTCGAGAAACCGGGGAAAACGTGATTTTAAACGGGTTTAATTAACTCGTGATAATTATAGTTAGTTAAATATCTATAATTAGACCATAGTGTGGGTCTAGAGCTAATAAAATTAATTAAACGGCAAAATTTCGGAAACGGACCCGGTAAATGAATAGTGTCGAAACCGGGAGACGAAACGCGTTAATTCGAAAAGACGAAAAACGACCCGGGCTATTAATTAATGTGGGCCGGTTTTAATTAATAAGTGTACACCCATTAATAGCTTGCTAGCTATTAAGTAATAACAAGACAAATAAATAAATAAAGCAATAGTATAAAGTAAAAGTAAAAAAGTAAAGTACTCACCCTCTCACCTTCTCCTTTCTTCATTCACGATTTGCTCCAGAATTTGCAAACTCCTTCTTCCTCCTCTATAACTCGCGAGACCGAACAGCATAACCCTCACCTTGTCTCACCTCTACCTTGCTCATTTCTCCACTAAATCACACGAAATTGGTACCGTTAGACTCCTCTCGGTGAGAGCCTCGGTTTCCACCCAATTAAGACCCGATTCCTCCATCTTCATCTCCATCGACGTTGGAGCTTTTGAAGTTTGAAGAGTTGTTTTCAACCCTTCTTCTCCTTCTTATGCCTTAAGGTATTAATAGTAAGTGTTTAAGCCATTCAAGCTTATTCTTACCATTTGTGAGACTTTTTCCCTCACGTTGAAAACCCTCCTCATTTCAGTCGAACCCGTATGTTTTTGTGGGGTGTTGGGAACTCCTCCAATTGATTGCCAAGCTACTCATTTGGTTTCTCTAAGGTAAAATCTAAACTAAACTTTGTAAATTAGCTCCTTAAAATATTAGGTTGTGAGGAGGGAAAATTGAATTGACTTGTGGTTATATGTGTGATGGGATATGGTTGTAGCTAGCAATCCACAATTCTTGTGTGGTGTGGAAAACAAGAAGAGAAAGAGGGAACAAGAGAAAGTGGAAGAAGAGGAGTGAAAACTGAAAGTAAAACAAGGTAAAGAGCTTATCTTGTATTGGTTTTATTTCCTTGTGAAATCGATGTTGGTGTTGAATAAATAACTTTGAGCTTGTGTAGCCTTGGTACTTCAATATTGTTATTTGAAACAGAATGTATTAATGTGTTGGAGTGTGTAAATAAACCTTGAAGTTAGGTTAGTTTACATATGTGAGCAAATGGGATTTTGATGTGTTATTTATGTTTAAACCAAACAGGTGGGGGAAGAGTGTTGTGAGCTTTAGTAGTGTGGTGAAAATGCTTAGAGAAGTAAGTAGTTGCTGTCAAAATTTGCCTAGGGTAGGATAGTTTGAGTGTTTTGTTTTAGAGGAAGAAACTAGGATGCCTAAGTAGGTTGAGATGGGTGGTTAATGTTTTGAGAACCTAACTAGAATAAGAGTGTGCTAGGAGTAAAATAATGCCATTTGAGAGTTAGGTATGGCATCGGTAAGTGAGGTTTGAATGTTTTAAAGAAGAAACCAAAATCTGTTACAAACTGATAGAAAACAAGAGAAAAACTAGTTTGTGAGTGTAAAAGAATCTAAGTGGAATTAACTAGAATGGTGAGTGTACTTGGTGCTTGGTTTAAGTTGGTTTAGCTGAGTAAATAGGTGCTAAAACATGTGGTTTATAGTTGGTAAAGATTAGGTAATTAATGGGCTGAGTGAGGACCTGTAACAGAGTTAGAAAATGTCAATTTTGCAAAATCTGTAGCAGGGTCCGGGACTTAGGTCCAGGACCAAGTCCCGGACCACCCCTGATTTTACCCCCGAGAGTTCTCTGTTTGTTTGGTCCGGGACTTAATTCCATGCTCAAGTCCCGGACCACCTACAATTTTTAAGCCGAGAATTTGCCTGCATTATGGTCCGGGACCTGACTCCTGCATGAAGTCCCGGACCAGGTGAAAATAAAGGCCGAGAGTTTGAACCATGCCTGGTCCGGGACTTAAGTCCCGTGTGAAGTCCCGGACCAGACCAGAAATAAAAAAAAAGAGTTTTAAGTGGGGTTTAAGCTAGGGAATGGTTTTGTAATGATAATATAAGATGTTTAGGACTTGTTTAATGATGTTTTATGGTCATTAAGAGTATTAACAAGCTTAGGAAGTAATATTAAGTTTGTAACTTAAGTATAAAGGATTTTGATGACAATGAGAAGTAAGGACTTGTATAGGTTTAACTTGGAATGTCATGACTAAGTAAGCAAAGTACGGGAAACGTTAGTGGAGTAACGAGTTAGGTTAATTATGGTTAATTGACCTCCCGAATTAATGTATGTTATAGGACCCGATTAGTTGGACTCCGAGAGAGTGAGTCGACGGGCAAGATACGACGGTGAACGGTATGGTTTTCTCATGCCCTGTATCCTAACTTGGTTACTCTGATTGTGTTTATGTGTTTATGTGCAATCACCTAATCAAGATTAAATGCATGAAAATGTCTAATGGTACTTCCTTATATATTGTGTGCTTGTCTTTGCACCCAATGAACTATGTCTTGAAAGACTAGTTTGTATAATTCATGAAATGTTTGACTGAGAAGAATTCTTGTGTTTGAGGTGACTCATTAACACACTAACCTTCTGACTTACCTAACTTGGAACTGGTAACTGAAGTTGAGAGGAGACCGATAGAGTGTCGGCCACGCGTGAGAATGAGGAAGCAAGAGAGGTTGCTTACCGAGTTCTGGCCTAACCTTCCCACCATGGTTCCGAACCATAAGGTCGCAGCCCGGGGAAGTAAGCCAAACCTAAAGCCCGGTGGTGAGATGGGGTGTGTATGCCACATCTCTGCCCGGAGGTCACCCGACTTAACTGAGTAATTATTTCAAGTGATAAATAATTGTTAAGTGTGGATCATGCCTTGTGCGAGACATATGATCAAGAGATAAGATATATGAACATCCGCCTAACCCGGATGAGAATTTGGCTAACACGAGATGAGGTGTGAAGCTTGAGGGGGAACCTCAAGGCCTCAGTGACCAATGTGTGGATACTTGTAATGTTTCCATAGTGTGTTTTGCTCTATGCGTGGATATTGTTTTTACTTGAATATATTGTTGATTACAAAAGCATGCTTGTTTGAATAATAAAGAACCGCATGTTGGCGACCAAGTAGTTGGCGTACCCTCGCTAGTACGCGGGGTATGCGATTACCATATGCAGCTTTAGCTAAGCCCCTTCGGGCACCATTTTTCTTATTCTTACAGGTACACGAGACGGTAGATAGTCATGAAGACCGGGATGTTACGCTTTTGGTTGTTAGTAGTAGATGGGGGGGTGTACCGAGTTGTACACGGGCTTGTAGCCCTAGTATAGTCGGTGTACTATGTGGTGCACCTGTTGCTTTTGTTAGGAGGAAACATGGCGTAGTTGAGTAACTGTTAACTCGTATTCTTTTGACGGGCTTAGAGCCTTGATGTAAAATACACTTAGTACTCGGTAATCAGGTGTTGTAAATAATGTTGAAAGTGTTGGTATTTCTTTTATCAGACCGGGACTGCATGTTGTAGTAGTTAGACCCGGTAACCATTTGGGTGGTGTAACACCCCAACCGTTAATCCTATGCTTACCGTCTAATCGTCCTACTAATCCTACGAGTTCGCAGCGGAATTATTACATACTTACTATGGCGGGTGAAACAATGCCGCTAACCGCCCATACGGCTAGCTAGGCTACTAATACTTACAGTCACGGTCTGATGAACATAACGTATCGAGCTACTAAATTAATTGCCAAATACCATACACCAATACTTACATCAATGGATCACCGAGTATTAAAGTATATTCGATTACATCAGATCTAAGCTCCAAAAGAATGAGTTTACCAACTACTCATCTATACCAATTCCCATCCTATCAAAATCCCAAAAAGGTGTACCCCATGGTACACCGGCTAATCAAAAGTTACAGCCATGTACTACTTAGTACACCCATCATAATTTCATTGTTTACAATCAAAAGGAAGGTAAAGAAATAGAACTACGTCCTCAGCATCTTCATCAATCTCGAGTACCTGCGTGTAGTAAAAATGGTGCCCCAAGGGGCTCAGCAAAAGCTGCATATGGACTCCGCATATACCGCGTGCTAGCTAGGGCACGCCGACTATTTGACGTCCACTAAACATGCAGTTCATTATTTCATACATACATGCTTTTCATACATCATACATGCTATACAATTCATTACACAATTCAAGGCAACAATATCATAGCATACATCTTACTTACCTTCACAAGGTTAGCCAAATTATGCATCCGGGTTAATCGGAATGCTTTACTCTTTTACTCATTACTTACTTTTTCATACTTACAATTACTTACTTTCATTTACTTTACATACTCATTCTTACTTACTTACTTATACTCAAGTTAAGTCGTCGGGACCTCCGGCCTTGGGGACTACACCGTCCCACATCCGGGATTTACTTGACTCACCAATCCGGGATGCTACCCACTTAAGGGATTTGGGCCGCGGACCAGTTTAAGAGTCAGGAATTGGAGCCAACCTCTCGTGACTCCGCATCCTCACGCGTGGCCGAAACTATATCGGACTTCTACTCATTCCAATTTAATTACCATTTTAAGTTAGGATGGTTAGCTTGTTAGGAACAAGTTAGAAGTCCAAACACAATAAATCACGGTCACGGTACAATACAACATACATATACACATTCATTATCATCCATACATTTCATGAATTATACAAACTAAGATTTAAGAAAAATATTCACGTCATACAGCACTACATATTCACAAGTATGCATATTAACTCCGATTCGTGCATTTATCTTATTTGGTGATCAATTAGCACACAACACACAAATCAGAGTAACCAAGATAGCATACGGGGCATGAGGAATCCATACCGTTCACCGTTGTACGTACTTCCAAACGTCCTTCCGGTGTCACAAATCAAATCCTATTATATACATACAATTAAATGATTAATCTAACTATCATTACTTAACTCATACTTACTATGTCCTTATACTTCTTACACTTACACTTTACTTACTTACTTTTCCTTTACTTAAGTTTCTATCTTCTTACTTAAGGTTTGCATGCCTACACACATGTACATATACATATATGTATGGGTATACATATACATATATATATATACATTTATTATTTAAATTAAAATAATTTTTGTATATATATATGTATATGTATACCCATACATATAAAATAATTTTTTTTTTTTGACCGGACCGGACTTGCGACCGACCTTGCAAGTTCGGTCCATTCCAGTAGCTCAGGTTACGGAAATTCTTCTGGCCGACCGGACTTGCATGTCCGGTCGCAAGTCCGGTCCATTCCAGAAGGTTTCATCGGGGAATTTTTCTGGTCCTACCGGACTTGCAAGTCCGGTCGCAAGTCCGGTCGATTCCAGTAGCATTCTGACGGGAAAATTTTTTGCTCGACCGGACTTGCAAGTCCGGTCGCAAGTCCGGTCAATTCCAGAAGCTTTCCCGTCTTGTAAATCTGGGCTCGACCGAACTTGCAAGTCCGGTCGCAAGTCCGGTCCGGCCCAGTATTTGCATTTTAATTTCTGTTTTTAGTCCTCTCTTTTACCCAATACTTCCCCATTGTTCCTACACTTAATCTCACATGTTTTAACACTATTTAAACCTCTTAATACACCCTAGTTCATTTACTAACTCCTTACACAATTTTTATACTCATCCACTCACCTAATTTCCTAAGTTTCAACTCACACTTTCACTAGTTGTTTCCTAGTTGTGTTTTGCTACAGATTTTAGCACTAACACTCTCCATCTACAACTCCCTCTTCTAATGTCATTTCTAACACCTCTAATACATTACAACTACATTAACTATCTCTCCCCATCTTCCCTCTATTTATCTATCTCAAATCTGTTACAACTTACATCATTCACCTAGTTAAATATTCACTAAGTGTTCTAATTCTAGATAAATTTTGACATAACCTCCCCTATATTTTTACACACTCACCACATATTCTAGTTCACATTTTGTTATCCTTTTCACCTGTTTCAAAACAGCAATAATAGCCAAGCTCTCAAACACTAAAATGAACTACTAAACACTCATGACTTCCTGTACATCACACAAATTCCCAATCTGTTTTCAATAAGTTTTACACATCTTTTAAAGCTTCAAAATACTTATATTCTCTTACACATTATACTACTAATGCATTATCATTTTACAATACCAATTTCCATTACTAAAAATCTGTTACATATACAAATATATACCAAGCTACACAATGAGTATTCTTACCTTGTTTTCCTTCTAGATTTTCTTTCTCTTCTTGTTTCTTCCTCCTTCCTTCTCTCTACCGGTTTTAGTAACTCAATTCCTCTAACACTACAACCATTCACATACACCATTCAATACTAAGAACTAACCCTAACCATTAATCAAGTTTCAATCTAGGTTTTAGGGTTTAGAAAATTTATTACCTTTCAAGAGTGCAAATGAAGCTTGGAGTGGTTCAAGAATGATATTTCCAACTCCACCAACAAGCCAAAATCGGCTAGAACAAGAGGAACAACAAGGGTTTAGTTTATGAATTTCGTTTTGCCCACAAGAGCTAGCAAAAGATGGAGTTTTCGAAATATTTTTACCTTAGAAGAACAAGGAGAAGGAGGGCCTTCTAATGGTGGTGTTGAAACTCCGAATGGGGTATACCCATAAAATCGAAAGTGCTTGTTTTTGAATTTTGGAAAGATGGAAATGTAGCTCTTGAGGAGAGGAGTACAATGGTGGTGTTTTTATAATTTTTGGAGGAGTTCGGAGAGAGTTACAAAGGAGAGAAGATGGGTTTTGTGTTGTTCTTCTTGTTCACCATGGAAATCGTGAGAGAGGTAGAAGAAGAAGAAAAGAGAGAGTGAGGGAGGAGGGAATACGTGAGTGAGGGGAAATGAGGTAGGAGAGAGAATTGTGAGAGTGTGGGGTAAAGTAATAAAGAGAGGGGGTTGTTTTATTATTTTTGTTTGTTTGTAAATAACAGAGTGAGTGTGTGAGAGAGTGTGAAAGAGGGGGGGGGGGGGGGATGCCCATCGGCTGCACCCCACACACACACACAAATTTTACTTTTTATTTTAAAAGTGGACACATAAGTTTGTGTTAATTATATTTCTACCCCACAACTTACCGTTTTTGACAGTTTTTACAAATCTCTCGTTTTATTGATTTTATTGGTCATACAGCTTCACTAATATTTATTAATGATTATTTAGTTGACCAAAACTGTTACGAGTCTATTTGACCCGCTTAAAGACACGTTTTCCCGGTTACCTCGAAAAACGCGCTTTAAGGTTCGTTAGTGATTTTAATCCGTTTTAAGGATCCGTTTTCTTCGGGATTTGTTCCCTACTAATTATTTATACTTAATTAAGCCTCTAAATTACTTATTAGCCTAAATAATCACTATTTTTAATTACGGGGTATTTCAATCTACCCCCCTTAAGAAACTTTGCCCTCAAAGTTGCTCAAGGTTAATAGTTTTATAATTCTACTCATTATGCACACCAATAGTCATAATGTGTCTTACTACACCTATGAGGTGTTTACTTCATTCCACATTGCAAGCATACACATTTCAACATCATACACAATTCACATACACAATACATCATTTCCATTCACAATACACATTACACCAATACACCATACATTGTACATACACATCATTCATTACACATTACACATACATACACATCCGTACTAAATTCACTTGCACTACATGTGCCATACAAAATGCAATGCTTACCCCGAAGCAATGCTAAAGCGAAAGGGTTCTACCCCCCTTAAAAGGGGTACGACCCGTACCCGTATACTAAATGCTAGACTAACTAGTCTACGAATAACTGCGGGTATTTAGCCTTCATGGCATCTTCCAACTCCCATGTCGCTTCTTCAACATCATGGTTTGACCATAGGACCTTCACCATTCGTATAGACTTATGGCGAGTGTCTCTGGTCTTCCTATCAAGGATTCTCACTGGGGTTTCGACATATCTCATGTTTGGCTCAATGGATAGTCTCTCGGGCTCCAACACATGAGAAGGATCAGCCATATACTTCTTGAGTTGTGACACATGAAATACATCATGGACACGTCCCAAGTCCTCAGGTAGTGCCAACCTATAGGCTACTGAACCAACTCTTTCGGTGATAGTGTACGGCCCTACAAATTTTGGGCTTAGCTTGCCCTTCTGACCAAAACGGAAGACACCCTTCATAGGTGAAACTCGCAAGAACACTTGGTCGCCCACGGCGAACTCAAGGTCGCGTCGTCTCACATCCGCATAGGATTTCTGTCTATCTTGGGCTGCCTTCATGTTAGCTCGGATTTGTTGCACTTCGGCTTGCACTTGCTCAAGGTACTCCGGTCCTATTATGACCGCTTCACTTGACTCATCCCAACACAAGGGTGTACGGCAAGGTCTACCGTATAGAGCTTGGAAAGGCGACATCTTAATCGAGGCGTGATAACTATTATTATACGAGAACTCGATAAGATGAAGCTTATCTAACCAACTCCCCTGAAAGTCCAAGGCACATGCCCGAAGCATGTCCTCTAGTGTCTGGATGGTCCTTTCTGTCTGACCGTCGGTCTGAGGATGGAAGGCGGTACTCAACTTCAGTTCTGTACCCAACGCTTCCCTTGTAGCTCTCCAGTATCTCGAAAGAAATCTGGTGTCGCGGTCAGATACTATGGTCTTAGGGACTCCGTGGTGTCTGATAATCTCCTTATCCAAAAGCTCAGCTAGCTTTACTACCTTCCAGGTGTCCTTCATCGGTATGAATCTGGCAACCTTGGTAAGGCGATCTACTACAACCCAGATCATGTTGAGTCTTCCCCTAGCAGGTAGGAGTCCTACAACAAAATCCATGGAGATATCATGAAATTTCCACTCCGGAATTGGCATCGATTGTACCATTCCGCCCGGTCTACGGTGTTCAAATTTTACCTTCTGGCATGTCAAGCATCTCAATACGAATTCTGTCACATCTGACTTCATTCCAGACCACCAGAAGTACCTCTTCATGTCTTTGTACATCTTGGAGGCTCCCGGATGGACTGATAATGTAGAACTATGTGACTCTCGCAGGATGCGATCCCTTAGCTCAGCATTGCTTCGGGGGACGCATAGCCTGCCATTCAACCGAATCAAACCATCTTCATGTAGCTTGAAGTCATACTTCTTCTTCTCAAATGTACCATTCTCGATCTTGTGTCTGATTTCGGTTAGGTAAGGGTCGCTCGACTGAGCGTCTCGCACCTCGTCAACCAAGCTAGAAGAAGCGAGTAGCGAATGGAGCGAGTGTGCTCGACGGCTCAGGGCGTCGGCTACGATGTTTGCCTTCCCTTCGTTATACTGCAGGTTGATGTCGTAGTCTGAGAGAAACTCCATCCACCTTCTCTGTCTCAAGTTGAGTTCTTTCTGAGTGAATACATACTGTAAGCTCTGATCGGAGTAGATGGTGATGCTTACCCCATAGAGATAGTGTCGCCATATCTTCAAGGCGAAGACAATGGCTCCTAACTCTAAGTCGTGAGTCGGGTAATTCTCCTCATGTTTCTTCAGCTGGCGGGAGGCATAAGCAACCACCTTGCCATGCTGCATGAGTACGCATCCCATTCCTTTGCCTGATGCATCACAGTACACCTCAAATCCCTCTGTGCCCTCTGGAAGAGTAAGGACGGGCGCTGAGGTCAATGAGTCTTTCAGTTTCTGAAATGATAGCTCGCACTCGTCTGTCCATACAAACGGTGCATCTTTCTTCATCAATGTAGTCATGGGCTTGGCGACTTTCGAGAAGTCCCTTACAAATCTCCGGTAGTAACCGGCTAGACCAAGAAAGCTCCTAATGTCGGTAACAGTCTTGGGTCTAGGCCATGATCGTACAGCTTCTACCTTAGAAGGGTCAACTGAGATACCTGCGCTCGAGATGACATGTCCAAGGAATGATACCTGATCAAGCCAAAACTCGCATTTGGAGAACTTCGCATAAAGCTGGTTCTCGCGCAGTGTCTCAAGCACTTTCCTCAAGTGGGTTTCATGTTCCTCTGGTGATTTGGAGTATACAAGGATGTCGTCGATGAAGACCACAACCGAAGTGTCCAACTGCTCACTGAATAAACGATTCATGAGGTCCATGAATTTTGCCGGTGCGTTTGACAAACCGAATGGCATCACTGTGAATTCGTAGTGGCCATATCTGGTACGAAATGCCGTCTTCTCAATGTCTTGCTCTTTGATTGCAATCTGATGATACCCTGAACGGAGGTCGATCTTGGAGAAGACTGAGGCTCCTTTCAACTGGTCGAATAGGTCGTCGATGCGTGGTAGTGGGTATTTATTTTTGACTGTGACCGCATTCAGCTCGCGGTAGTCAATGCATAGTCGGAGACTACCGTCCTTCTTCTTCACGAAGAGGACCGGTGCTCCCCAGGGTGATACGCTCGGGCGTATAAACCCTTTGTCTAGAAGATCTCTCAACTGTTCTTTCAATTCGGTCATTTCCGCAGGTGCCATGCGGTACGGTGCCCTGGCAATGGGACCGGTACCGGGCAATAGATCAATTTCGAATTCCACTGCTCTCGGTGGTGGCATGCCGGGTAGCTCCTTAGGGAATACATCGGGATACTCGGATACAATAGGTACTTCATCACTGAACTCTGGATCTCGCTCCAGGTCTTGTACATAACAAAGATACACTTCTTGGCCCTTTCTGAGCTCCCGGTACATGGCCATGGCAGATATAAGGGTGGTCGAAGGCTCTCTCGGTCTCTGGCGGTAAGATACGGTAACCCCAGAAGGACTCTTGAGCAGCAATCGATGCTCGGCGCAGAGGATTCTACCCTTGTGCCGCTCCAACCAATTCATCCCAATGATTACGTCGAATCCCAATCCATTGAATTCGATGAAGGAAAGGGAAACGATTCGCCTTTGATTTGGATTGTGGCTGATTGATAGTATTTGGTGCACTTTACTCTCGCTCCTTCGATGGGAGAGTAACCATGAAGTTCGGTAGCTCATCCGCATCTAGCTTCAACCTCTTCACAAAGGATGGTGATACGAAGTGTGAGAGGCGCCGGAGTCGAATAATACATTGGCATCAATGCCATTTACTGGGAAGGTTCCCGTTAAATGGTGCCGCTTCTGCCGGCTTGTGCTTCGGTGAGGATGCTCAGGTTACCTTCGGTACCGAGTCCACAACCTATTGGATTCACAATTGGATAAGTATTGATGGTGGACACAAGTGGAATTAAATCAACACTGCTCTTTATTGATAAACCAACCATCATACATGTCATGTCTCTAATACACGTTACTAATAGATTACATGATACTAGGAATTTAATACTTTCTAAAGGTAAGGTTCAGGCGTCCTGGTTTCATGTGTGTGGCATATTATTGCCGGCGGTGCCGTATTCAACTTGATCTTGTTGATCCCGTGATACAGCATCCTAGAGTTTCCACCCATGATTAGGACATCTCCTGATCTCAATACCAGTTTCTGTGCGAGGTCCACACGCTTCTGCTCGCTATACAGGAATACGGCGTCATCACCAATGGACCAAGACACTACGGGCACTCCTTGTTCAAGAGATTCCGCTGTCTCGTCCTTGTCTTGGTGTAACCCAAGTCGTCCTTCTTTTCATAGAAGTTGACGAACAGAGGTCCGCTTCAGTGCGGGGATCGGTTCAGGTTCACATTGTTGTGCAAGTTCTACTGCTTGTGTATGAGGTCTGAAACTCTGGTGGTATTGTCGGTGGCGTCGCTCCATCTTGTGTTCGTGTCTCCCGGTATGTCTTGGTATAAGGATTCCAGTCCTTTCCCAAGCACATCATCTTCAGCTTCATCTTCGCTCCACCGGGGAATTCGGGTGTATAAAATCCTCCTTGATCCGCTCCTAGCTCGTTGCATCGTCGGATGATTGAAATTTGGGCTTCGGGTGTCAGGTATCCCTTTAAGATCATACCTGGTCGGATGACCTGACACTGATTGTTGGTGTAGTCGTGGTTGGTGATGTCGATCTCTTCTTGATTCAAGGTTACCGGTATCGGGTAACAGATACTAAAGTTTCCTATGGTTACAGTTTCATTTACGGTGAGTACTAGTTTCAACTACTTCATTTCATGCTTATCATACACTTCATTTATTTACTCATGCATTCACTCGTACAGTTACTCTACTACTAGGCATGCTATTTCAAGGATTAAAGGTTTAGGTGATTACCTTGGCCGGATTTCGAACCGGGCCCATCACGGTCAATACATGGAGAACAGGCTGCTGAGGTGCGCCCCTCTGAGGGCCCCGGGATCCCTGTCCCTGAGGTGCCTGCTGGGCCGGTGCATCGCCAGATGCCACCTCCTTGCCCTCTCTCTGCTTGTAGTTCTGAAAGTTCCCTTGGCTTCGCGTTCTCTGGGCATCTATTAGCTGTGTGCCCAGCTTCTGACAGTTGTAGCATTTGATGTCTCTCCCAGCAGTCTTACCAGGATGGTCCTGGTTGCACTTTCTGCACACATAGGTGCGGCCGTCGGAGAAGGTTTTGGCGGCTCCGGAGCTAGAACCTGAGGTTAGAGGGTTAGCACATGTGTGCGTGGGTATACTAGAAATGATACTTATACGAATACAAATTGGATTAGGAATTTACCCTTAGGTGGGTGCGATCTCAGTGGCTTAGCTGCCACCGGTGCAGAATAACCAAGCTGAAGTAACTCAGATGGTTTGCCCTGCTCAGCATGGGCACTGCTCTCACTGGGATTTCTTTTGGGATTGCTGAAAGAAATTCCCTTTTCTTTTTCCAGCTTTCCTGGTTCTGCTCCTCGCCATGGTGTTTTTGTTGGCCTTGCGCTTCAGCGCGGTTTTTCATCCTTAGTTGGCAAGTGATCTCAACGCGAGAAGCCGCGTGATAACACTCCTGAAATTCAGGTATTAGCCGGGATTCTCATTTAAGGAAGGATAAGGAAAAGATTCAAAGAATTCAAGGAATTTAAGGAATTGAAATGATACTAAGGGTTAACCGTTTATTTACCTGAAGGGAGGTAAACTGGTATAGCCCATACCGTACCGAGGCGATGGCTCAGACCGCCATAGAAGCGATCGACCAACACCTGGCCGGTGTATCCTAATCGGGGAGAAGACGGAGAATGGAGGTGAAGGTGCGGTAGTACTCATCCACAGACATCTTGTCTGTCATCTTTAAGGCGTCTAGCTCTAGCCTTTTCTTGGTTTTCACATGTTCGGGGTAGTATTTTGAATGGAGGAGTGAGGCGAAGGACTCCCAGTCGAAGGTGGGGTCGCTGACATACTCGTGCTTGACTAGTCCACCACCATAGCGGCATCCTTGAGGTAGTACAGCTACTCTCACTCGAACTCCAGCAGGAGCTTCGAGGGTTTCAAAAGCAGTCTCCATTTCGGAGATGTAGGCTTCTAGCTTTGCCGGATCGCTCTCGCCTCTAAAACAGGAGGACGGAGATCTGCGATAGCTTTAACCCAGTTTACTTCTCTGGGTGGTGGGGGAGGGATTGGCCCCGTTTGAGTTTGTGGTTTGTTGATTGTTGCATGCTTGTATTACTTGTGGTAGCATCTGCGCTACCGTGGCGGCACGATCTCAGCTATCGTCTGCGCGCCTTCCTTGAGGCATCGCCTCTACCTCGGCCCTGGCCTCTTCCTGACATCTGAATGTTTAACAGTTACATTAGGCTCCACAAGATATGACACAAAGGTCTTGGAATTTAAGCAAGGTATCGTTCATAAGAACGTTAAGGATATCCGTTGTTAACAACGGTAGTTCCTAGTTAGGTTTCTAAGTATCCGTCTTAAGACGGTTGAAATCCTAACTCGGTAATCCCCTATGCTCGGTACTATGGACATCAGAGCGTAACTACGCTCTGATACCACTTTTTGTAACACCCCAACCATTAATCCTATGCTTACCGTCTAATCGTCCTACTAATCCTACGAGTTCGCAGCGGAATTATTACATACTTACTACGGCGGGTGAAACAATGCCGCTAACCGCCCATACGGCTAGCTAGGCTACTAATACTTACAGTCACGGTCTGATGAACATAACGTACCGAGCTACTAAATTAATTGCCAAATACCATACACCAATACTTACATCAATGGATCACCGAGTATTAAAGTATATTCGATTACATCAATCTAAGCTCCCAAAAGAATGAGTTTACCAACTACTCATCTATACCAATTCCCATCCTATCAAATCCAAAAAGGTGTACCCCATGGTACACCGGCTAATCAAAAGTACAGCCATGTACTACTTAGTACACCCATCATAATTCATTGTTTACAATCAAAAGGAAGGTAAAGAAATAGAACTACTTCCCACATCTTCATCATCTCGAGTACCTGCGTGTAGTAAAAATGGTGCCCCAAGGGGCTCAGCAAAAGCTGCATATGGACTCCGCATATACCGCGTGCTAGCTAGGGCACGCCGACTATTTGACGTCCACTAAACATGCAGTTCATTATTTCATACATACATGCTTTTCATACATCATACATGCTATACAATTCATTACACAATTCAAGGCAACAATCATAGCATACATCTTACTTACCTTCACAAGGTTAGCCAAATTATGCATCCGGGTTAATCGGAATGCTTTACTCTTTTACTCATTACTTACTTTTCTTACTTACAATTACTTACTTTCATTACTTTACTTACTCATTCTTACTTACTTACTTATACTCAAGTTAAGTCGTCGGGACCTCCGGCCTTGGGGACTACACCGTCCCACATCCGGGATTTACTTGACTCACCAATCCGGGATGCTACCCACTTAAGGGATTTGGGCCGCGGACCAGTTTAAGAGTCAGGAATTGGAGCCAACCTCTCGTGACTCCGCATCCTCACGCGTGGCCGAAACTATATCGGACTTCTACTCATTCCAATTTAATTACCATTTTAAGTTAGGATGGTTAGCTTGTTAGGAAAGTTAGAAGTCCAACACAATAAATCACGGTCACGGTACAATACAACATACATACACATTCATTATCATCCATACATTTCATGAATTATACAAACTAAGATTTAAGAAAAATATACGTCATACAACACTACATATTCACAAGTATGCATATTAACTCCGATTCGTGCATTTATCTTATTTGGTGATCAATTAGCACACAACACACAAATCAGAGTAACCAAGATAGCATACGGGGCATGAGGAATCCATACCGTTCACCGTTGTACGTACTTCCAAACGTCCTTCCGGTGTCACAAATCAAATCCTATTATATACATACAATTAATGATTAATCTAACTATCATTACTTAACTCATACTTACTATGTCCTTATACTTCTTACACTTACACTTTACTTACTTACTTTTCCTTTACTTAAGTTTCTATCTTCTTACTTAAGGTTTGCATGCCTACACATGTACATATACATATGTATGGGTATACATATACATATATATATACAATTATTATTTAAATTAATAATTTTTTTTTTTGACCGGACCGGACTTGCGACCGACCTTGCAAGTCCGGTCCATTCCAGTAGCTCAGGTTATGGAAATTCTTCTGGCCGACCGGACTTGCATGTCCGGTCGCAAGTCCGGTCCATTCCAGAAGGTTTCATCGGGGAATTTTTCTGGTCCGACCGGACTTGCAAGTCCGGTCGCAAGTCCGGTCGATTCCAGTAGCATTCTGACGGGAAAATTTTTGCTCGACCGGACTTGCAAGTCCGGTCGCAAGTCCGGTCATTCCAGAAGCTTTCCCGTCTTGTAAATCTGGGCTCGACCGAACTTGCAAGTCCGGTCGCAAGTCCGGTCCGGCCCAGTATTTGCATTTTAATTTCTGTTTTCAGTCCTCTCTTTTACCCAATACTTCCCCATTGTTCCTACACTTAATCTCACATGTTTAAACACTATTTAAACCTCTTAATACACCCTAGTTCATTTACTAACTCCTTACACAATTTTATACTCATCCACTCACCTAATTTCCTAAGTTTCAACTCACACTTTCACTAGTTGTTTCCTAGTTGTGTTTTGCTACAGATTTTAGCACTAACACTCTTCATCTACAACTCCCTCTTCTAATGTCATTTCTAACACCTCTAATACATTACAACTACATTAACTATCTCTCCCCATCTTCCCTCTATTTATCTATCTCAAATCTGTTACAACTTACATCATTCACCTAGTTAAATATTCACTAAGTTTTCTAATTCTAGATAAATTTTGACATAACCTCCCCTATATTTTTACACTCTCACCACATATTCTAGTTCACATTTTGTTATCCTTTTCACCTGTTCAAAACAGCAATAATAGCCAAGCTCTCAAACACTAAATGAACTACTAAACACTCATGAATTCCTGCACATCACACAAATTCCCAATCTGTTTTCAATAAGTTTTACACATCTTTTAAAGCTTCAAAATACTTATATTCTCTTACACATTATACTACTAATGCATTATCATTTTACAATACCAATTTCCATTACTAAAAATCTGTTACATATACAAATATATACCAAGCTACACAATTAGTATTCTTACCTTGTTTTCCTTCTAGATTTTCTTTCTCTTCTTGTTTCTTCCTTCTCCTCCTTCTCTCTCTACCGGTTTTAGTAACTCAATTCCTCTAACACTACAACCATTCACATACACCATTCAATACTAAGAACTAACCCTAACCATTAATCAAGTTTCAATCTAGGTTTTAGGGTTTAGAAAATTTATTACCTTTCAAGAGTGCAAATGAAGCTTGGAGTGGTCCAAGAATGATATTTCCAACTCCACCAACAAGCCAAAATCGGCTAGAACAAGAGGAACAACAAGGGTTTAGTTATGAATTTCGTTTTGCCCACAAGAGCTAGCAAAAGATGGAGTTTTTCGAATATTTTTACCTTAGAAGAACAAGGAGAAGGAGGGCCTTCTAATGGTGGTGTTGAAACTCTGAATGGGGTATACCCATAAAATCGATAGTGCTTGTTTTTGAATTTTGGAAAGATGGAAATGTAGCTCTTGAGGAGAGGAGTACAATGGTGGTGTTTTTATAATTTTTGGAGGAGTTCGGAGAGAGTTACAAAGGAGAGATGGGTTTTTGTGTTTCTTCTTGTTCACCATGGAAATCGTGAGAGAGGTAGAAGAAGAAAAGAGAGAGTGAGGGAGGGGGAATATGTGAGTGAGGGGAAATGAGGTAGGAGAGAGAATTGTGAGAGTGTGGGTAAAGTAATAAAAGAGGGGGTTGTTTTATTTTTTGTTTGTTTGTAAATAATAGAGTGAGTGTGTGAGAGGTGTGAAAGAGGGGGGGGGGGGGGAAATGCCCATCGGCTGCACCCCACACACACACACAAATTTTACTTTTTATTTTAAAAGTGGACACATAAGTTTGTGTTAATTATTTTCTACCCATAACTTACCGTTTTTGACAGTTTTTTAATCTCCTCGTTTTATTGATTTTATTGGTCATACAGCTTCACTAATATTTATTAATGATTATTTAGTTGACCAAAACTGTTACGAGTCTATTTGACCCACTTAAAGACACGTTTTCCTGGTTACCTCGAAAAACGCGCTTTAAGGTTCGTTAGTGATTTTAATCCGTTTTAAGGATCCGTTTTCTTCGGATTTGTTCCCTACTAATTATTTATACTTAATTAAGCCTCTAAATTACTTATTAGCCTAAATAATCACTATTTTTAATTACGGGGTATTTCAGGTGGTTATCGGTATTGTATCACCCTCGGTAGTTAGGAGTTTTCCACTGCGATTAGTTTAGTGTCCTTGACGTTTAGACCGTGGTTAGAGGAATTATCGTATGGGGTGTTACAAAAATGGTATCAGAGCGAAGCCTCGCTCTGATAGAAAGAAATACTGAGTGTAGTGATTACCGAGTTAGGGAACCTAACCCTGAATGACCGTTAATGATAACAAATACCCTTTAACGTCTGTAATGGCGATACAAATGCTTTACTCAAGATCATTTGGTCGCAACACCTGATGTAAACTGTTACTTGTTCAGATGTTAGGAAGAGCCCGTGGTAGAGGCCGTGGGGAGACGGCTGAGGAACCGGGCACGCAGACGATAGCGGAGATCGTCATGGCCACGGTAGCTCAGATGCTACCACAAGTTTCTTGCGGCTGTGCATCAGACACAGCATAGAACCAGCAACGACCCGAAGTCTGACCCCCCCACCCCCACCCCCCCCACCCCGAGAGACGAATTGGGTGAAAGCGTAGCTGACCTACGACCCGCTTGCTTCAAGGGTGAGAGCGATCCGGCTAAGCTCGAGGCTTACATCCCCGAGATGGAGACGGCCTTCGAGACCCTCAAGGCTCCTACTAGAGTGAGGGTGAGAATAGCTGCCTACTATCTGAAGGGTGCCGCTATGGACTGGTGGAAGCTAGTCAAGGGCGAGCACGTCGCTGACCCTGCATTCGACTGGAATGCCTTCACTGCTCTCCTGCGATCCAAATATTACCCCGAGCATGTGAAGACGAAGAAGCGGCTCGAACTGGATGCTCTGAAGATGACGGATAAGATGACCGTCGACGAGTATTATACCACCTTCACATCTATCCTCCGACTACTACCCGACCTCGGGTATACCGGTCAGGTTTTGGTCGACCGCTTCCATGGCGGCCTGAGCCATCGCCTCCGGTATGGCATGGGTACACGCGGTTCACCTCTCTACAGGTAAACGACGGTTTGAGAACTTAATGCCGTAGTCAATACAATTAGTGTCTTTGTATGTAAGAATACAACTAATGTCCTAATATCAGGAGTGTTACCATGCCGCATCGAGAGTTGAGATTACCGTCCAGCTAAGGGACGAGGAGAACGCGCAGAAGCGCAAGATCAGCAACAAGGGTTCTGGCTCTGGCGAGCAGACCCAAGGAAAAGGATGGGGAAAGAAGAAAGGGAAGTACACCCACCCGACCCAAACCCAAAAGACTACCTCTGAAGAGAGCGGTGCCTATGCTGAGAAGGGCAAGGCAGCTGAGCCACTACGGCTCGCCTACTCCGCACCGATAGCAGCGAAGCCGCTGAGGTCTCACCCACCTAAGGGTAAGATTCTCGATAACCGACACTTGTGTGTTCCAAGCTTAGAATACCGAATTTGCTAACTCTCAATGCTTCAGGTTCTGGATCTGGCTCAGGCAAGGGCAACTCTGATGGACGGGCCTACAGTTGCAAGTACTGCAAGAAGACCACCCCGGCACTATTGCCAGGGAAGAGAGGTCAGGTGTTATAGCTGCCACAAGATGGGGCACCGTGCCTATGAGTGCCCTGCCAAGAAGGGCAACAGCCAGGAGTTCAAGCAGAGAGAGGGCAAAGAGGTGCAGCTGGTGATACTCAGACCCAGTATGGCCAGCAGGGGCAGGGACCTAGAGGTGCTCAGAAAGGTGCACCGCAGAGGCAGTCCGCCCTCCACATCATAGATCGCTCTGAGGGAGCTGGTCAGAAGACCGGTTCAGGTACTTCACACACCTTTAATCCTTGAGGCATGTCTACAGTTTTAATTACCTGCATCAGTGAATGACATAGAACTTATAGTTGAGCATGAATTGACTAGCAAGAGAACTTATAATGAACTCACCACTTAGGGACCTTCCACATCTGCTATCCTATACCGACTGAACCGAACCCTGAAGAGTCCGACATCACCACACACTACACCATCGACCAGTGTCAGGTTATCCGCCCAGGTATGTATTATTAAGGGATACCTGACACCAAGCAAATTGCCATCATCCGACGTGCAATGAACTCGGAGCAGCCCCGGAGGATTTTACACACCAGAATACCCCGGTGGAGCAAGGATGAAACTAAATGATGTGCATGGGGAAGGATTGGAATCCTTACACCCGCACCTACACGCCAACGAGCAGATGAAACACACCACCTAAATACCCAGAATTCCAAACGGTTGTTACACAAGCCGTAGAGATTGCACAACAGCTTGAAGCTGATCCCGTACCTGCACTTGAAGCAGATATTTGTATTGTCAACTTCTACCAAGAAGGAGGACGACTTGGTTTACACCAAGATAAGGACGAGACAGCGGAATCTTGAGAGAGGAGTGCCCGTAGTGTCTTGGTCCATTGGTGACGACGCCGAATTCCTGTATGGCGAGCAGAAGCGTGCAGACCGCGCAGAGATTATCCTTAGGTCAGGAGATGTCTTGGTCATGGGTGGCGAGTCGAGAATGTTGTATCACGGTATCAAGAGGATCAAGTTGAATACGGCACCATCGACTGTGATTAATGCCACACACATGAAACCAGGGCGCCTGAACCTCACCTTTAGGAAATATTAGTCATGTAATTCCATGTAATATCTAGTAATGTTGTAACGAACACCATGTGTACCTTGAATGGTTTATAATAAAGCAGTGTTCTTTATCAATCTTTCCACTTGCATTTTACCATTGAACTCATAAAGCTTATGAATAATTAGGTCGTGGACTCGGTACGGAAGGTAACCTGAGTATACTTACTGAGGCACAGGCCGGTGAAAGCGGCACGATCCTCACGGGTACCTTTCCGGTGAATGGCATTGATGCCTCCGTGCTATTCGACTCCGGCGCTTCTCACACCTTTGTCTCGCCGTCATTCGCGAGAAGGTTGGGGCTGATGCGGTTGAGTTACCCACTTTATGGTTACACTCCGTCGAAGGACGGTGCGTGCACAAGTATTACCGAGATGCCACCATTCGAATCAAGGGCGAGCAGTTCCCTATTTCCTTCATCGAATTTAGTGGTCTTGGCTTCGACTTGATAGTTGGGATGAATTGGTTGGAGCGACATAAGGGGAGAATCCTTTGTGCCGAGCATAGATTGCTGCTCAGGAGTCCGTCTGGGGTTGCAGTTTCATACCGTTAGAGGCCTAGAAAGCCTTCGACTAGAGTCATCACCGCCATGGCCATGTACCGAGAGCTTAGAAAGGGGCACGAGGTATTCTGTTACGTGCAAGACCTTGAGAGAGACCCTGATTTCAGCACCGATATTCCGGTAGTGTCGGAGTTCCCGGATGTGTTTCCGAAGGAACTTCCCGGCATGCCACCTCAGAGGGAGGTTGAGTTTGAGATCGAACTTCTGCCTGGTACCGGACCTATAGCCAGAGCACCGTACCATTTGGCACCGGCAGAGATGGCCGAGTTGAGAGTGCAGCTTCGAGACTGCTCGACAAGGGGTTTATACGCCCGAGCGTATCACCCTGGGGAGCACCGGTCCTCTTCGTGAAGAAGAAGGACGGTAGCCTCCGCCTCTGCATCGACTACCGCGAGCTCAATGCGGTCACCATCAAGAATAAGTACCCTTTACCACGTATAGATGATCTGTTTGATCAATTGAAGGGAGCCTCTATATTCTCTAAGATTGATCTCAGATCCGGATACCATCAGATAGCCATCCGAGAGCAAGACATTGAGAAGACAGCGTTCCGTACGAGATATGGCCACTATGAGTTTACAGTGATGCCATTCGGACTGTCGAATGCGCCTGCGAAGTTCATGGATCTGATGAACCGACTGTTCAGCGATCAGCTAGACACATCGGTTGTGGTGTTCATTGATGATATTCTGGTATATTCGAAATCCAGAGAGGAGCATGAGAGCCATCTGAGGCAAGTACTCGAGACACTCCGTATGAACCAACTCTATGCGAAATTCTCCAAGTGTGAATTCTGGCTTGATCAAGTTTCATTCCTTGGTCATGTGATATCAAGCGCGGGTATCTCAGTCGACCCGGCTAAGATTGAAGCAGTTCGCTCGTGGCCTAGACCCAGGAACGTTTCCGACATCCGGAGCTTCCTTGGGCTAGCCGGTTATTATAGAAGGTTCGTGAAAGATTTCTCAAAAGTCGCCAAGCCTATGACAGCTTTGATGAAGAAGGACGCACAGTTTGTGTGGACCGATGACTGCGAGATTTCCTTTCAGAGCCTGAAGGACTCGTTGACCTCTGCGCCCGTCCTTACCATTCCTGAGGGTTCAGAGGGATTCGAAGTCTATTGTGATGCATCAGGCAGAGGCCTTGGATGCGTACTCATGCAGCACGGCAAGGTAGTTGCTTACGCCTCCCGCCAGCTGAAGAAGCATGAGGAGAACTACCCCACTCACGACCTCGAGCTAGGAGCCATTCTTCGCATTGAAGATATGGCGGCATTATCTTTATGGGGTTAGTGTTACCATCTACTCCGACCACAAGAGTCTGCAGTATGTCTTCACGCAGAAAGAGTTGAACCTCAGGCAGAGGAGATGGATGGAATTCCTATCAGACTATGACATCGACCTTCAGTACAAAGAAGGGAAGGCGAATGTCGTGGCAGATGCACTGAGTCGTCGAGCACACTCGCTCCATTCGCTACTCGCCTCTTCTACCTTGGTTGATGAGGTGCGAGACGCTCAGATGAAAGACCCATATATGAGTGAGATCAGACAGAGTATCATCGACGGCACATTCGAGCACCGGAAGTATGACTTCAAGCTCCACGACGATGGTTTGATCCGACTGAACGACAGATTATGCGTTCCCCGAAGCAATGCTGAGCTGAGGGATCGCATTCTGCGAGAAGCCCACTGTTCCTCATTATCTGTCCATCCAGGAGCCTCTAAGATGTACAAAGGTATGAAGAGGTATTTCTGGTGGTCGGGAATGAAATCTGATGCGAATGAGTTTGTTTTGAGGTGTCTCACTTGCCAGAGAGTGAAGTTTGAGCACCGTCGACCTGGAGGAATGGTACAACCTATGCCGATTCCTGAATGGAAGTTCCATGATATATCGATGGATTTTGTTGTTGGACTCCCATCTGCTAGGGGAGGACTCAACATGATCTGGGTGATTGTCGATCGCCTTACCAAGGTGGCCCGCTTCATACCGATGAGGGACACTGGAAGGTAGCAAAGCTTGCTGAGATATTTGATCGAGAGATTATTCGACATCATGGAGTTCCTAAGACGATTGTGTCTGACCGCGACACCAGGTTTCTTTCGAGATACTGGAGAGCCACACGTGAAGCGCTTGGTACCGAGTTGAAGCTCAGTACAGCCTTCCATCCACAGACTGACGGTCAGACAGAGCGGACCATCCAGACACTGGAGGACATGCTGAGAGCATGCGCCTTAGATTTCAGGGGTTGGGTTGACAAGTTACATCTGATCGAGTTCTCTTATAACAACAGCTACCACGCTTCGATCAAGATGTCACCCTTCCAAGCCTTGTATGGCAGACCGTGTCGTACTCCACTGTGTTGGGATGAGTCCAGTGAGGGGTCATTGTTGGACCGGAATACCTTGAGCAGATGCAATCTGAAGTGCAACAAATTCGAGCGAATCTGAAAGCGGCCCAGGATAGACAAAAGTCTTATGCCGATGTGCGACGACGCGACCTCGAGTTCGCTGTGGGCGATCAGGTGTTTCTGCGCGTCTCACCGATGAAGGGCGTGTTCCGATTCGGCCAGAAAGGCAAGTTGAGCCCGAAATATGTTGGGCCTTATACGATCACGGAAAGGATTGGAGCTGTAGCTTACAGGTTAGCGTTACCTGCAGACTTGGGTCGTGTTCATGATGTCTTTCATGTTTCACAGCTCAAGAAGTATATAGCCGATCCATCTCATGTCTTAGAGCCTGATCACATATCCCTTGAGCCGACGATGAGGTACGTCGAGACTCCCTTGCGCATCCTTGACACCAAGACGAGAGACACCCGCAACAAGTCTGTGCGGATGGTCAAGGTCTTGTGGTCGAACCACGACGCCGAGGAGGCTACTTGGGAATAGAGGACGCCATGAGGGCGAAGTACCCGACACTGTTTGTAGACTAGATTGTCTAGTGTCGTGAGGGTACGGGGCGTACCCCTTTTAAGGGGGGTAGGACCGTTTTGTTTTAGCATTGCTTCGGGATAGCTTGCTTGTATGTATAGTATATGTTTACATTTTGTTTGACACAGTGAACAACCAGTGTATTGGTTGTAGTGTTGTAGTGCTTGCAGTGTATTGCTTGCATGGATGGTGCTTGTTTGCACAGTGTGTGTATGTGCATGTTGCTATGATATATGTGTGAGATTTGTTTGCGAACTTGTTTGACAGATATGATATCTGTATGTGTACAATTGTGTGTTGTGTTAGTGTGATTTTGACAATTGACTTGTCAAATGATTGAAGCTAAATCCACCGACTTTGACCAACTTTGAGGGCAAAGTTCCTTAAGGGGGGTAGGTTGAAATACCCCGGATTAAAAACAGTGATTAATTAGGCTAATTAAATATTTAAAGCTTAATTAGTCCTAAATAAATATGTAGGAACGATTCCCGAAGAAAACGAATTCGTAAAACGAGTTAAAAACGCAAACGAGCTTTAAAACGCGTTTTTCGAGAAACCGGGGAAAACGTGATTTTAAACGGGTTTAATTAACTCGTAATAATTATAGTTAGTTAAATATCTATAATTAGACCATAGTGTGGGTCTAGAGCTATTAAAATTAATTAAACGGCAAAATTCCGGAAAACGGACCTGGTAAATGAATAGTGTCGAAACCGGGAGACGAAACGCGTTTAATTCGAAAAGACGAAAAAGACCCGGGCTATTAATTAATGTGGGCCGGTTTTAATTAATAAGTGTACACCCATTAATAGCTTGCTAGCTATTAAATAACAAGACAAAAATAAATAAAGCAATAAAGTAAAAGTAAAAAAAGTAAAGTACTCACCTCTCACCTTCTCCTTCTTCATTCACGATTTGCTCCAGCTTTGAAACTCTTCTTCCTCCTCTGTAACTCGCGAGACCAACAGCACAACCCTCACCTTGTCTCACCTATCTACTTGCTCATTCTCCACCAAATCACACGAAATTGTACCGTTAGACTCCTCTCGGTGAGAGCTTCGGTTTCCACCCAAAAGACCGATTCCTCCATCTTCATCTCCATGACGTTGGAGCTTTTGAAGTTGAAGAGTTGATTCAACCCTTCTTCTCTCTTAGGCCTTAAGGTATTAATAAGTAAGTGTTTAAGCCATTTCAAGCTTATTCTTACCATTTGTGAGACTTTTTCCCTCACGTTGAAAACCCTCCTCATTTCAGTCGAACCCGTATGTTTTTGTGGGGTGTTGGAAACTCCTCCAATTGATTGCCAAGCTACCATTTGGTTTCTCTAAGGTAAAATCTAAACTAAACTTTGTAAATTAGCTCTTAAATATTAGGTTGTGAGGAGGAATTGAATTGACTTGGGTTATATGTGTGATGGGATATGGTTGTAGCTAGCAATCCATAATCCTTGTGTGGTGTGGAAACAAGAAGAGAAAGAGGGAACAAGAGAAAGAGGAAGAAGAGGAGTGAAAACTGAAAGTAAAACAAGGTAAAGAGCTTACTTGTATTGGTTTTATTTCCTTGTGAAATGATTTTGTGTTGATAAATAACTTTGAGCTTGTGTAGCCTTGGTACTGCAATATTTATTTGAAACAGAATGTATAATGTGTTGGGTGTGTAAATAAACCTAGAAGTTAGGTTAGTTTACATATGTGAGCAAATGGGATTTTGATGTGTTATTTATGTTTAAACCAAACAGGTGGGAGAAGAGTGTTGTGAGCTTTAGTAGTGTGGTGAAAATGCTAGAGAAGTAAGTAGTTGCTGTCAAAATTTGCCTAGGGTAGGATAGTTTGAGTGTTTTGTTTAGAGGAAGAAACTAGGATGCCTAAGTAGGTTAGATGGTGGTTAATGTTTTGAGAACCTAACTAGAAGAAGAGTGTGCTAGGAGTAAAATAATGCATTTGAGAGTTAGGTATGGCATCAGTAAGTGAGGTTTGAATGTTTTAAAGAAGAAACCAAAATCTGTTACAAACTGATAGAAACAAGAGAAAAACTAGTTTGTGAGTGTAAAAGAATCTAAGTGAAATTAACTAGAATGGTGAGTGTACTTGGTGCTTGGTTTAAGTGGTTTACTGAGTAAATAGGTGCTAAAACATGTGGTTTATAGTTGGTAAAGATTAGGTAATGGGCTGAAGTGAGGACCTGAACAGAGTTAGAAAATGTCAATTTTGCAAAATCTGTAGCAGGGTCCGGGACTTAGGTCCAGGACCAAGTCCCGGACCACCCCTGATTTTACCCCGAGAGTTCTCTGTTTGTTGGTCCGGGACTTAAGTCCATGCCAAGTCCCGGACCACCTACATTTTTAGCCGAGAATTTGCCTGCATTATGGTCCGGGACCTGACTCCTGCATGAAGTCCCGGACCAGGTGAAAATAAAGGCCGAGAGTTTGAACCATGCCTGGTCCGGGACTTAAGTCCCGTGTGAAGTCCCGGACCAGACCAGAAATAAAAAAAAAAGAGTTTTAAGTGGGGTTTAAGCTAGGGAATGGTTTTGTAATGATTATATAAGATGTTTAGGACTTGTTTAATGATGTTTTTGGTCATTAAGAGTATTAACAAGCTTAGGAAGTAATATTAAGTTTGTAACTTAAGTATAAGGATTTTGATGACAATGAGAAGTAAAGACTTGTATAGGTTTAACTTGGAATGTCATGACTAAGTAAGCCAAGTACGGGAAACGTTAGTGGAGTAACGAGTTAGGTTAATTATGGTTAATTGACCTCCCGAATTAATGTATGTTATAGGACCCGATTAGTTGGACTCCGAGAGAGTGAGTCGACGGGCAAGATACGACGGTGAACGGTATGGTTTTCTCATGCCGTATCCTAACTTGTTACTCTGATTTGTGTGTTTATGTTTTGTGCAATCACCTAATCAAGATTAAATGCATGAAAATGTCTAATGGTACTTCCTTATATATTGTGTGCTTGTCTTTGCACCCAATGAACTATGTCTTGAAAGACTAGTTTGTATAATTCATGAAATGTTTGCTGAGAAGAATTCTTGTGTTTGAGGTGACTCATTACACACTAACCTTCTGACTTACCTAACTTGGAACTGGTAACTGAAGTTGAGAGGAGACCGATAGGTTTCGGCCACGCGTGAGAATGAGGAAGCAAGAGAGGTTGCTTACCGAGTTCTGGCCTAACCTTCCCACATGGTTTCTGAACCATAAGGTCGCAGCCGGGGAAGTAAGCCAAACCTAAAGCCCGGTGGTGAGATGGGGTGTGGTATGCCACATCTCTGCCCGGAGGTCACCCGACTTAACTGAGTATATTTCAAGTGAATAAATATGTTAGTGTGGATCATGCCTTGTGGCGAGACATATGATCAAGAGATAAGATATATGAACATCCGCCTAACCCGGATGAGAATTTGGCTAACACGAGATGAGGTGTGAAGCTTGAGGGGGAACCTCAAGGCCTCAGTGACCAATGTGTGGATACTTGTAATGTTTCCATAGTGTGTTTTGCTCTATGCGTGGATATTGTTTTTACTTGAATATATTGTTGATTACAAAAGCATGCTTGTTTGAATAATAAAGAACCGCATGTTGGTGACCAAGTAGTTGGCGTACCCTCGCTAGTACGCGGGGTATGCGATTACCATATGCAGCTTTAGCTGAGCCCCTTCGGGCACCATTTTTCTTATTCTTACAGGTACACGAGACGGTTGATAGTCATGAAGACCGGGATGTTACGCTTTTGGTTGTTAGTAGTAGATGGGGCGGTGTACCGAGTTGTACACGGGCTTGTAGCCCTAGCATAGTCGGTGTACTATGTGGTACACCTGTTGCTTTTGTTAGGAGGAAACATGGCGTAGTTGAGTAACTGTTAACTCGTATTCTTTTGACGGGCTTAGAGCCTTGATGTAAATACACTTAGTACTCGGTAATCAGGTGTTGTAAATAATGTTGAAAGTGTTGGTATTTCTTTTATCAGACCGGGACTGCATGTTGTAGTAGTTAGACCCGGTAACCATATGGGTGGTTATCGGTATTGTATCACCCTCGGTAGTTAGGAGTTTTCCGCTGCGATTAGTTTAGTGTCCTTGACGTTTAGACCGTGGTTAGAGGAATTATCGTATGGGGTGTTACAATACTGCCAGGAAAATGCTTGGGGCTAAAGCCCAGGTATTAAGGGGGTGTGGTTAGACGACACCCTCCTCTTTTCCCCCACTTGTTCACATCACCTAAAAGGTGTGAGTCTCTGACAGGGGACCCTCAAACGGGTCCCGGGGTGAAATCGGTTTATGTGGACCCTCGCTCTCATATGATGTAAGGGTGCAGAAAGTTAAAGTGCACACAAAAGTAAACAAACAGAGTAATAAAGCCATAAATAAACATTTTCGAGTTAAGCCCTCTTTCTTAAAATTAAACAGGTTAAAATTAAGAAGTGGTCCCCAGCAGAGTCGCCAGTCTGTGAGCCTAGATTTTAAACCCTATCCAATGTTGATTAAAGTTGATCGGGATCTAGCCGGGTTTTAGGTCCACTTATAACCTAAGATTAATAACTATGTCATATAACAATAATTATTAAAACCTAAGCTAGCTCACTGGAACCTATTATGAGTCGCCACCTAATTTTAACCTAGGATAAATTAGGAAAGGTAGAGTTAGGGTTCGGGGGCTTGGTATTCGACTTATTTAGGGTTCAATTACTTTCATTACCCCTAGAAGTCGTTTTTCCCCTACTTAGTTTAATTACAGCTTATTACGAGTCGTTTTAACCTAAGTGCGCGAGCTTCTGTTTTTTTTTTTGTGTTTTTAGCATTTTTTGACAGAAAAATAAAATGAAATTAAAAGCTACCTAAACTAGGGTTTCGGAGGCAGAATTAGGCCAAATGTTGCTTTCGTCCGTGGCTACGGACCTAATGTCCAAACCCACTGACCCTAGTTAACCTATATGAACATAAAAGTCGAATTAAACAGAAAACACAATTTTGAAAAGTCCGGGGCCACGGACAGGATGTCCGTGGGCCCGGACATTATCTCAGAAAATCTAAATTTTGAAAATTTTGAAATACCGCCACCGTCGGGGGCGTCCAGGCTTACGGACAAGGCGTTCGGGACCCCGGACATAGCGTCCGTGGGTGCGGACCGCCCTCGGACTGTGACGTTCGGGAGGTTCCTGACGGTGTTTTGAGCTCAAATTTTATGGGTGTGTAGCCTGAAAGATTTACAATACGTTAGTGCTTAAAAGTTTTCAATTTGAAATCGAATTTAATGCGAAACTTAACAAACAAGTAATTGGGCAGAAGCTTAAACAAGCAGCAACTGAGAAGCCACGAAAGGCTAGTTTTAACCCAAATTTTGATATAAGACTGATAAAGTCGTAGGGAGTTAGGAAAGTGAGATTCCTACCCGTTTTACCTTTGGATTTACAATGATTCTTCACGTCGGGGTTCGTCGAGTGCTCCGTTGATGGCAGAACCAAAAGGTTTTCGAACCAAGCTTCTGGTTTTTGGTTGTTCTTGCTGTTCTTCACGTTTTGGTGCTGTTTTGGTGAAGGTTTGATGATGGATGATGTTGTGGGAGTTGAAAAAGGCGTTTTAGTGTTGATTTTGTGAGATTTCGATGAAATTTCGGGGCTTGGATGTGTAAAAACGTGGAGAGGTTGTGACGGCTGAGTTTCTTGAGGTGTTAGGGTTCTTGAAGTTCTGATTTGATCAAGGGATAAGGCTCCTTATATAGGCTTCCTTAAAGATATAAAAATCTGGTAAAAACCGAGATTTACAGACGTTTTAGCTCAAAGGCTTCCAAAAGGAATTTGATTATGAAATTTTACACATGGGTAAAGGATGATATTTCTGATTTTAATAAAGTGGAATCGAATTTTTTGGATATTGGAATATTTTTAAATTCAATTTCTCGTCAGATTCAATAAACAATTGCTAGAAAATTATTGGAAATTCGAAAAATCAAAATTCCAACGCCATTATGCTTAAAATGTCATCCTCTATCGTGGGTTAAAATTTCAAAGCATTTTGAACTGATTTGACCCTTATTTGGAGGAGAGAGAAAGCCTATAGGGGGCTTAGGAGCCTTGACAAATTACAAAAATGCCTCTGGAGATGACTAAGCTGTCCCTAGTACTCTGAAATGTGCCGATCGAACTGGGAATCCTCGCTACAAGCAGAAGTACGCCTGATCCGAGCGAATATGAAGGCAGCTCAAGATAGGCAGTGTAACACCCCAACCGCTAATCCTTCCATTATCCTCTAATCATTCCCATACTTACCTTACTCGCAGCGGAATACTTACTTACTCCCGGCGGGTGATACGACGCCGTTAACCATCCAAGGTTAACAAGGCTACTACTACTTACCGTGTCGGTCTGATGATTAGAATAAACCAAATACATACTACTTACTTTACAATACCAAATACTTAATTACATTTGATTACCGAGTATACTGAATATATGAATTACATTCCAAGACTACTTCCCAAAAATGAAGAGTTTATACATCCTCTCCTTACTATCCAATTAAGAGTTCAATATCCAAAAAGGTGTACCACATGGTACACCGGCTACTCAAAATGACCCATCCGTGTACAACTCGGTACACTATTCCAATCCTACTACTACATCCAAAAAGAATCACATCCCGTCCTTACCCTACCGTCACGCCTCGCGGGTACCTGTGGAGTAAAAACATTCCCCCGAGGGGGTCAGCTTACGCTGAATATGATAACCGCATACCCCGCGTACTAGCGAGGGTACGCCAACTAATTGGTCGAATACATGCGGTTCGTTTCATTCATACATACATACATGCTTATTACAATACAATTCAATACATTCATTCCACAAAGCATACATACATACAATACATACAAGGAAGACAATTCAAGTCAACCGTTCATACTTACCCATACTCACCGCATTACGGAGATACAATTCTCCAATACATACAAAGGTCTGGTTAGCCTCATTACACACCCGGGTTAATCGGGTGTTCAATACTCTTTCACTCCGGGTCAATGACTTACGATAGCCAAGACCAATACAATACAATACTTACTTCTTACATACTTTACTTCAATTAAGTCGGTATGACCTCCGGGCAGGGATTACTACATCCCACCACCGGGCTTTAGGGTGGCCCACTAATCCAGGATGCTACCCGTTCAAGGGAATTGGTCCATGGAAAAGATTATAGCCTGGATTCGGATCCAACCTCTTGTGTTTCCTTATCCTCACGCGTGGCCGAAACTATATCGGGCTTCTACTCATTCCATTTTACTCATTACTCATGTTAGGAGTTAGATCGTTAGGAATTAGTAGAAGTCATACTTTCTTTCCATACACCAATATAATACACAAGTACTCATACTTACACATATACTTCATTCTCATTCATACATTTCATGAATTATACAAACTATTTGTTCAAGAAGATACAACAAGAACAATATAGTCCAAACACAATTAAGTGCAATAAAAGTCAGATTCATGCATTTATCTTATTGGTGATCACATAAGCACACAAATCGGGGTAACCAAGTTAGGATACAGGGCATGAAGAAATCATACCGTTCACTGTCGTATACGTACTACCGGGTTCCTTCGAGGATCAACTATTTGATTCCTATACATACATGAAGTAGTATGATCAATGATCTATTATTGATCTAACTTACTCCTTCATTGATACTTTCAATATTTACTTACTACTTCATTACTTTCTTACTTGATTATGGAACCATTCTTTTCTTTACTACTTCTTAAACTTGTTTCCTTACTCATTTACTTACTTTCTTACCATTACTACTTCATTAATGGTGCATTACTACGTATATATGCTTACATGTGTATAGACATATATATTTACATACATATGATTACTATAGTCATATGGTAAAACATTTTTTTTTGTATATGTTTGGGCCGTCCGACCCACCGTCCGACCCAACATCTGGGTCGGACCATTCCAGTAAGATTTCGTTCTCTGAAACTCATCCGTCCAACCCAGCACTATTCTGTCCGACCCATACACCTCTGGGTCGGACCATTCCAGAAAGTTCAGTTCTGTTGTCCAAGTGGCGTCCGACCCACGTCCGACTCATCCTCTGGGTCAGACGGAGTCAGAAACTTCGACAACAGTTTTTTTTGCCTGTCCGACCCATGTCCGACTCACGGCCCTGGGTCGGACCATTCCAGAAAGTTTTATTCTCGTTACTTAAGCCTTGTCCGACCTAGCGTCCGATCCAGGCTGTGGGTCGGACAGTAGCAGATTGTGCTACAGGCCTTATTTTTCTTTCCCAATTTCACCCATTGTTTCCCCAATCTTCCTACATGTAATCCCACATGATATAATGCCATTTAGGCCTCCTAAAATACCTTAATCCATTCACCAAATCCATTACCCAATCCTTGTTATACTTATACAATTTTTTTCTCATTCTATCACAACACTTACACTAATTTTCCTCACACCAAATGCTACAGATTTTGTTCTTACCCCAAGTGCTACAGATTTTCATCTTAACTTCTTTCCTCCATTACTCATTCAACTAATGCTATTCCTAGCATCCAAAATACCTTACTTTACATCTAGCTTCATCCCGTTAACACACTCATTTCCAAATCTGTTTCAAACTACAAAACACTCCCATTGCACTCCTCAAGTACACCTAGTTATCTCCTAGATTACTTTCTCTTCTTAAACAACCTAAGTCCTCTCATTCCTAAGTAAAATTGGACATAGTCTCCCCTATATTTTTAACATTCTCCACACATGATTTCAGCTCACATATTCATCTTCTCACAACCTGTTTACTCAATACATTATACTCACATTTCAATACTACTACAACAAAAATAAAATCCTGCACACATACACATACTACCCATGGTTTTCCCAAGGTTTTAAAACTCATTTAAAAACTTCAAAACTATTACATTCTCTTCTCCAATACACTACTACATTGCCACTACTCATTACTTAAATACATTACTCATTTTACTACTTAAAATCTGTTACACTACTACATACAAACTAGTTCAAGGTAAGAGCAATTACCTAGTCTTGCTAGTTTTTCTTTCTTTTCCTTCTCTTCTTCCTTCTTTCCTTCTTCTTTGTTCTTCCTCACACAATGCACAATACTACAACCACCATACCAATACACACTACCATTTAACATTCATTTTTGCACTAACCCTAGAATTTAAGTGTTTTAGGGTTTAGTAATGAGTATTACCTTCCAATGGATGAAAGAGGTTCTTGTCTAGCAAGAGAACAATATTCCTAGCCCAAGAAGGAGCCAAAATCGGCTGAAGCAACAAGGAACCAAGAGTTCAAAAACTGAAATTTCTTATAATGCAAACAAGGGCTAGAAATAATGGATTTTCGAATTTCTTTTTACCTCAAGATGATAAGGAGGTGAAGGTGCTTCTAATTGTGGACTTGAATATTCAAATGGAGAATACCCACCGAAATGAAAGTGGTCGTTTTCGATTTTTGAAAGGAGGAATGTGTTCTCCTTTGCAAGGGGGTTACAATGGTATAATTTTTGTTGAGTTTGGAGAAGGTTTGAGTGGTCATAGAGAGGAGAGAAGGAGGTGGCTGGTTTGGATTGTTCAAATCGCCATTAGAGGCTGCTCAAGGAAGAAGAGGGAATTGAGAAAGAGAGGGAGTACGTGAGTGAGAGGTGAGGAATGAGAGAGGAGAGAGACTAGTCCCACCTTTTTGCTTTTCCACTTATTTTCTTTGTCTTTTAGCTCATAAGAAAGAAATAAAGAGAATGGGAGAGAGAGCTGGCCGCCCCCTACACACACAATCTGTTTTTTTTTTCATTTTTTATTTGCAAGTGGACACACTAAGTTTGTTTATTTGCATTCTCACCCCACAACTTCCCGGTTGTTACAGTTTTTACTAACCGGTACCCGTTTTCCGGAATTTCCTCGTTTAATTAATTTTATTGGTTCTAAAGATTCACTAATATTTATTAATGATTATTTAGTTGACCAAAATTTTTACGAGTCTATTTGACCCGCTTAAAGTCACGTTTTCCCGGTTTCCTCGAAAAACGTGCTTTAAGGTTCGTTTATGCGTTTAACCCATTTTAAAGGTCCATTTTCTTCGGGATTTGTTCCCTCATATTTATTTAACTGTAATTAAGCCTTTAAAAATATAATTAGCCTAATTAATCACTATTTTTAATTACGGGGTATTTCAGGCAGAAATCATATGCCGATGTGCGCCGACGTGGCCTGGTCTTCGGTGTGGGCGACCAGGTATTTCTTAGTGTTTCACCTATGAAGGGTGTGTTTCATTTTGGCCAGAAGGGCAAGTTGAGCCCAAAATGTGTGGGGCCTTACGTTGTGATGGAGCGGGTGTGCTCGGTTGCTTACAGGCTAGATTTGCCTGCTGAGCTAGGCAAGGTACATGATGTATTTCATGTATCACGGTTGAAGAAGTATATGTCTCATCCGTCTCATGTACTTCAGCCTGAGAGGCCAACATTAGAGCCGACCATGCGATCAGTGGAGACTCCCGTACAGAATCTGGACACTAAGACTCGAGATACTCGCCACAAGTCTATGCGACTGGTGAAGGTTCTCTGGTCTAACCAGGAAGTCAAGAAGGCCACTTGGGAGCTCGAGGATAGTATGAGGGTGAAGTACCCGTCATTATTTACTCAGTAGTCTTCGTATGTATACGGTATGGGGTGTACCCCTATTTAAGGGGGGTAAAGCTGTTTTGTTTTATGTATGTACTGTATGTATTGAAATACATTACCCAGACCTTGAGTCTGAATGTTGTTAGGTTACCCAGACCTTTGAGTCCGAGGGTTGTAAAAACATATTTTGTAACACCCCTACAATGAATACAATCATTACCGTCCAAACTCCTCGTGCTTCC
This sequence comes from Limonium bicolor, assembly GCA_023374045.1. Taxonomy (NCBI): domain Eukaryota; kingdom Viridiplantae; phylum Streptophyta; class Magnoliopsida; order Caryophyllales; family Plumbaginaceae; genus Limonium; species Limonium bicolor. Next base: position 273,885,000 of record CM041778.1, on the reverse strand, counting down.
GAGTCACGCAGCGGATACTTACTTACATACAGTGGGTGGTACAATGCCGTTAGTCACCCACGTGACTAACAAGGCTACTACTTCTACATACAACATCGGTCTGATGGACCGGAATATCCGAGTGCTACACAAATACAAGCCATACTCCATTCATCAATCGAATACTACAATGTTCCATTCAACACTTTACTCCTTCATAAACCATACAATACGAAATACATAACCGAGTTTACTAGGTTCCCAATACAAATACAATGCTTCTTCCAAGTGCATATGTACTCATTAAGAGTCTACATCTACCCATTCCCCACAACTACTTACTTCCTAAGTACAAGGGTGTGCCATCTAGTACACCTCTACATTCTACCTCTAGCTATCCAAGTGTAGCCACCGGTCTCTTACCTTGACCATATCCTCTACGGGTACCTGCACACTAAAAACGTTCCCTCGAGGGGGTCAGCTTTCGCTGAGCATGATAACCGCATACCCCGCGAACTAGTGAGGGTACGCCGACCACTTGGTCGAATACATGCAGTTCATTTTATTCATACATACATGCATACATGCTCTTATACATAACATTACAATACATTACACAAGGAGTACGTACATACACGTCAATACACATCCTTCAATACATACATGGTAACCCATACAAGCCATCATATACATTCTTACCTTCCCGAAGTCCGCAATACACAATACCTATACAGTTCATACACAATACACCATCCTTGTTAGCTCATGTTGGTCCACCCGGGTTAATCGGGTGGAGATTACTCTTTTACTCGTTCCACAGTACTTACGCATACATACTCGTACTCATACATACTTACTTACTTACTCTTACTCATGTTAAGTCATCGGGACCTCCGGCCCGGGGACTACTCGGTCCCACCAACGGGATTTACTTGGTTCACCAATCCAGGATGCTACCCATTTAAGGGATTTGGGCCGTGGACTAGTTTAAGAACCAGGAATCGGATCCAACCTCTTGTGTCTCCTGATCCTCACGCGTGGCCGAAGCTATATCGGACTTCTACTCATTCCAATTTGTTCCTTACTTATGTTAGGAGTTAGGTAGTTAGGAATTAGTAGAAGTCATTCATTCAAGCCACAATAATACAATATAAGGCTCATATACACATCATTACAAAATACGATACAATATACAAGTACACTTCGAAATACAATACACTTCATCATCATTCATATATTTCATGAATTATACAAACTATTGATCCAGACAAATATCAAGAACAATGTAAACAAGCACAAGTAAGTGCACTATAGTCCGATTCATGCATTTATCTTATTAGGTGATCAAATAAGCACACAAATCGGGGTAACTAGATTAGGATACAGGGCATGAAGAAATCATACCTTTCGCCGTTGGTTTACTTTATCGGGTGTTCCCTTGCTCCATAGTTCCTTATTTGTTCCTCGAGTCCTAGTCCCGAACCAATGACTACATGCCAAATGGTTCCATCAATTCTAAGCATTACAATACATTCATAGCTACTACTCCCGTGCTTACCCCGTTATCCCATTACTTTGGTTTAACTCAACGTTCTTATACTTTCCACTTCTAAATTAATCATCTTACTTGTTTCCCATTTACATACTTATTTCTTTACCATTAGTGTTACACTAATGGTGTATTACTAAAGTCCTGTATATATGTACATACCTATATATATATATATATATGCATATGATTACCACATTCTTATTATCATTTACTTTTTTTTTTGTAAGTTTTGGGTCGTCCGACCAACGGTCCGACCCAACCTATGGGTCGGCCTGTTCCAGTAAGTTTTCCGTCTTCTGAAATTGTCCCGTCCGACCCAGAACTGTTCCGTCCGACCCATACACCTCTGGGTCGGACCGTTCCAGTAGTTTTTGGTTCCGTGGCCTGTGCCTGTCCGACCCACCGTCCTCCTAAACCTCTGGGTCGGACCGGTCCAGAACCTACCTACAGATTTTGTTTTTCACTTCTTTTCTTGCCCATTTCTTACCCATTTCTTCCCCAATCTTCTTACATGTAATCCCACATGTTTTAACACTAATTAAGCCTTCTAAATCACCTTAATTCATCCACCAAATCCATTACTAAATCCATCAAGTAACTTACACAATTCCCTCACTTCTTTTCCAACACTTGTAACAGTTGTTGTCACACTTATGCTACCGATTTTAAAACTCAATTCTCACATCCAATACTTCTACTACCAATACCATCACTAGCACCCCAAATACATTTCCAAGCAATTACAACATCTATACCCAAGTCCAACATTCATTTTACTAGGTCTTGTACTCTCATTCTTCCTAATTCCTCCAATGAAATCCAATACCTCTTGCTACAGATTTTTACATGTTTCATCCTCATTCTCTAATTACCAATCCATGGTCATTAAACATCTCTACTAACCCCAATACACACCTTGGTTTTCCCATTCACCAAGTCATCCATACATGTACATATTCCTACCAAAATTTTGCCATAGTTCATCTACATTTCTTACTTCTCCATATATGTACTTTCTCATCAAACTCATTCATAATCTAGCCAAACCACAAGGTTCTACCAGCACACATACAAAATCTTAGCACACCAATACTTCCTCAGTTACAATACCAATACATCCTTACTTCCTCAATCCATATTACTAATGCACATACACAATACACTTGGCTCCAAGGCCTACATTCACATACTAGTTCACAAATACCCAAAATTCCACAATTACATTACCAATACATTCTTTGGGTTCTTTAAATCGGTTTACCCATTCCCATTACTCTAATGCATTAAATTTAGCCTTCAAGAAAGAGCTCTTACCTTAAGCTCTTATTTCCTCTTTCCTTTTCCACCTCTTCTCCTCTCTTCCTTGTACAATTCGGTCACACGGGGAATGGAGTTGCCAAACTCCATTCCCATCACCCAAAGCACACATAAACAAGTGTAATTAAAATACTAACCCTTAAATTAATGCTAGTTCATTGAAGTGCTTAAAGCAAGTTTCTAGGGTTTACCTTTGGGGTGTGTTAGGAGGGGTTTTAGCCCTTGATTCAAGAAGGAGAATCTACCACCATTGCAAGGTGAAATTGATGCTCAAAAGGGAGAGAGAAAACAAGGCATTACAATGGGCAAAAATCGGTTACCAAAGGAAGGTGAAGAAAACTTGAATCTTTTATGGAGATTTTTACCTTGTTGGAAAGGGGAGACTCCAAGCTCTATAATGGTGTGCTTCTCTCTTCAAATGGGGAAAACCCATGGAGATGAAGTTGCTCATTTTCGGATTTTGAAAAGATAGGAGGTAGAGCTCGAAGAGGGGAGTTCAAATATTTATTTTATTTTACATTTGGAGCTCTAATATGGCTTGAGCATGAGGTAGAAGAAGGGAAGCCATGGGAGGCTTGTGGAGCTTCAAGAAATCGCCCATACCAGAGGAAAGAGGGGGGAGAAATCGATGGAAGAGGGAAGAAAGAGAAAAGAGAAGAGAGAGAGGTGAGGTGAGAGAGTGTGGGGGTTGCTTTTTACTTTATTACTTTGCTTTTTGGTTCTCTTTATTTGTTAACTAGTTACATGTGTGTGTGAGGGGTTATTTAACTAGTAAAAACCGGCCCCCATATGGTATACTAGCTGGAGAGTTTTTCGTCTTTTACAGAGAACGCTCGTTATTTTACCCGGTCTTGGTACTAACCGGGCCCATTTTCTGAGATTTTCTAGTTTCTTTATTTTTACTGGTTATTAAGTTTCCATAAATGCTTACTAATATTTATTGAATGACTTATAATTTTTATGGGTTCGTTTGACCACTTAAAATCACGTTTTCGGGTTCTCTCGAAAAACGTGCGTTAAAGCTCTATTAGCGTTTTAAACATTATTTGGATCCGTTTTCTTCGGGAGTTGTTCCCATATATTATTTAGGTCTTATTAAACCTTTGGAATCCATATATCACGCTAACCGAGGTCTCATACCTCCAATGGTTATTTAACGCTTATTTAGCGTTTTCCGCTTTTTAAGCGTTTATTTATTTCTTTTGGATTTATTTTTCCTTACCAATATTTCTTAATCATTATTAGGCTCTTAAATACCTATAGGATAGTTTAATCGCCATATTTAAGGTCGGGGTATTTCAATCTACCCCCTTAAGAACTTTGTCCTCAAAGTTGTTCGAGGTTATGGGATTACTATACTTACTCATTTATACTTGCCTAATACCAAAGCCATACCTTACTCCTCCTTACCATTCCAAATTTCGTTACTCAAGGTTTCTTCATACCATACCATACCAATATACAATAGTTACTCCAATCCGTACTACTACCAACTATCCGGTTCCTCATTACAAAGTTTATACATACATACAGTGCAAAGCTATCCCCAAAGCAATGCAATACACAATACAATCCCGCAAGCACTCAGGTCATCTAGGAATAGTACACATAATATACTACTATCTTCTCCCGTACAAGCTTCCAACAATTACTTAGTCACCAGTCTATGGAAAATCCTTCCCAACGGCTACTTAGAAATCTTTCTAAAACATACAACTCCAAATTCCAATTTATATTTATTACTTCTATCCTAAGCGTGATTCTTGTGACCACTTGAGGGGAGCTTCAAGAAACGTTCGACCCTGATGTGATCAGCACCAGTGTTGAACTATCTTTCCACTCCAATTTGTGTTCGGTTTCCCTTGATCTGATCAGGATCAAGTTCGACTTCCCACATCAGTTTCAAACAAGCAATTAATTAGTTGTTTTCATTTTCTATCTTTTTACTCTTTCTAGTCGTGATACGAATTCATACATCTCCAAAGGATGGAATCACTCTATCGATCATCCTCACTCTACTTCCCGAATGCTTTACTCCATGGTTCAATACCTAATGCTCATTTCATCAACCTTCACTACTTCCATCCATTACTCACCATCATCTCCAATATTCTAACTAAGGAATACTATACCTATGAGATTTAGTTGACTTCAATTTGCTTCAAATAATTTACTTACGATTCCACTACCCATAAACTTCATTCATCTACTACTCTCATTCATTTCGTACTACTTCTTCAAAGGCTACAATACTTGTGGAGCTCCGTCCACTACTCGTTACTTTTCTTTTACTAATACTCTTACACTGGGTTACAAGATGGGTATATTCGCCCTAAGGTATTTGCATCTCTCGTGCCTAATTACCATAATTTCAGTATGAATGGATACTTATGTTTATTTTACATAGTACCAATCATCCCATCAATTCTCATTTGTGCTATGCACATTATAGTTTATGTGTTTTATTCATAAAATTCACATTATGTGATTTTCGCTCTATCCCCCTTAAAAGGGATTACGCCCACGTAATCTACCATATGTTATTGTTAATAAACATTGGTTTACTCAATTTGGGCAATCTGAAGCGTTTTAGCTTCTTTATGGTTTATTACGTAATGTACTCTTGTCAAAGGGTCCTACTCGTAACAATGGTTTAGTCTTTGCACCAAGGATTCCTATATGAGTTTATTTCACTCATAATTAATTCGGTTCTAGCCTATTAGGCTTCAAGGCATTAATAGCCATTCTACTATGCTTACTAGGTATATTATCTCCTAGCTAGGGCCCACTAGCTTCTGTTGTGCGACCCTGATAACTCGGGTTATTCACCCTTCTTGTTATTCTTAATGTGCCATACATCACCTTCTTATCCGCCTATTATGGGAATAAGGTTTACTAAACAAATGCGGTATTCTTTTACCGTGTTTGACTCAATGAGTTTAAGATTTACAACCAGCTCTCTGGTAATCTACTGCACATGCTATTTATGCTTCCACGATTATTCATTGAGTTCCTCTGACTTGTTGTCGGGCGAGGTTAAGTCATTATTCAGTTGTAGTGCTTCCTCTGTTGCCAATAGCTTCTGAATTATACCAGTTCTTCTGGTTCAGTACAACTGTCCTTTACTTGTATGACCTTGCATTTTCTATGCGTCGGTCCTTGTGACTTTCTTAAGTCTCTTTTCACTCTTTATTCCACTGGAATTCACATCTTGTGAGTGTTAGTGTGTTTCACACCCTTCGTGCTTCTTTGGCCTTAGGCCACACGGTTTGTTGCTGAGCTCGCTTAACTGGCTTGTGCCACGTTCGTTGGTGAAAAGAAGGGTTACTACCATTTATATTTCCTATATTCCTTGCTATCTCACTAGGTCATTAGCTGTACAAGTGCAATACCAAAACACTCAGTCATACAGAGTGCAGAGGCATAAACGCTTGACAGTAAGTCACTTATGTGATAGGAAAGAATATATCTTCCTGTCATTTCATACTTATACTCCGTGTTATTATCTATTACTTCCTCATAGCGGTCGCCTGTTGCGCGCCGTATTCTTACTCATTGTACAACATTGTTTTTACTGTTTTTGTTACTGTGGTAGTTCCTCTTTACTTATTGCCATTGTCATTGGCACCATTTCCTTATGGTGTGATTACACTAGGAGGTTCCTAGTTCATATGTATGACGGTTGTCGTAGCATACCGCAATCTTATTATCTTCCCAGTGTGGAGATGTTTCATTTCAACTTAGGTTTCATGTGTAGGTTAGCTTACCTCACATTCTATCATCATTTATGATACAGTTTACCAAGTATCTTGGTTGACCAAAGATGAAGTGGTTTATCGGGTTACAAGCTCTCTTAAGCGTTGGTCATTCATGGTGTGTAGTGTGCACACACATTGGTTGTTTTTGACAATTACTGTCTCCATAGTGCTGAACGTTGGTTATAGGCTCTAGCTGTGTAGTTCTACTTGTATGTACACCACCGGGACATCCCAAGGAACTTCGAGGGTTTTCTGGTCCCGTTCTCCAATTGAAGGGTAATTTATCACTAACAAGTGAAGGTTCATGTTGAGGGGTTGTCTCCACTCATAGGTCTCATAGCAAGGTTACTATGTTAGTACCTGCTTATGTACTGCATATGGAGTATACTTACTCCTTTAAGTCGCGATGGTTTGGAATGTCTTTTCCTTGTTTCATCGCCTCTTGGCAATATCTATATGCGTAAGCTTTATTGGTATAGTAAATGGAAGCCTTTTTTAAGGGTTCACATCTTCACCACCTTGGTGGTCTTCGATTAACGAGGGTTACTTTTCCTCGGGTTTCCCGTAGGGTCCAAATGTGGACTAGGCCAATGTTGGCATCGTCACGATTCTTATGCCCCTGTGCTACCCCTGCTACAGAAAGCATGAAGGTAATTAAAAGCTTGTCAACTGTATACTAGACTGATGCTCAGTGACAGTGACACTGAGTTGACCATTACTCCAAGTCACTCAGGACATTAGGTTTGAATTGATGGTCCAGTTGTTGATTTCTTGTAGTATGAGATAATATTTCTTGCAAGTCTTGTTAGTAAATGGTGTGGGTTTTGCAACCATTTAAGGTTATACAATGCATCAGGTTTATAGCTTTAGAGCCTTATTGCCGCAAGCTATGCTCTTTGCAAGCTGCTTATACATGTTCCACTCTTGTATACCATCAGGTTGGAGATATTGTTGGGCTCCATGGTAAGTCGTGACATCACGCTTCGTTTCGTAGGAGGCCCCTTTAGGCATTCTGATGTCAATCAGTGCCTTTCGGTGGCTGAGGGTATTTCTTGTTAAGTGAAATCCCTTCGGTGTCCTAACCGAATGTTCGTTCTGGTTGTTATGCTCTCTCCATGACGCTTTGTTCGATTGGTGTTAACCCAGACAACCTTCAAGGATTGCTCCTGAGTGCTGTTAGTTATGCCGTTACATCCGGCTAATGTTTACGATATGTTGTGTCTACTATACCGCCTTGTGGTATTGTATTTAAGTTATTCCCTTCATGGGTTATAACGTCTCCCATCATTGGGTAGACCGTTTATACTTGCTCCTCGTGTTCAGACCAGGTTTAAAATTCTCCTCAAAGATGGATTATACTTCATGGTAATCTTGTGATTGCTCTTGGGAGACTCTGTCCCGTTCGTTGAGCATCGTGGTGCTCACCTGAGGCATATGCCTTACTGTGTTCAGGGTGGGTATACCTTCCAGCTATCATGTATCTGCTTGATGTCATTGAGACATGTCCAATGTCTATACTGTCTAGTCTGTGCTCTTTGCACTTTCTAGTTCTTATTCCTTACTTTCAGATGACTTCTTTGAGTTCCTTTGCATTTGATCGTCTGAGGTGTCTGGCTGTTCTTGTTTGAACTTACTGATGGTCCGTAGAACGGAGTCGACCACTTCCCGTGTGTCGCACACTACATGTATACATACGTGGGGTACCATGTTGATACGCTACCACTTACCTAACTATATGTCAGGCCCGCAAGCTCCTTCGGAGTGCGGTTGTCCCACATCCCGTAATTGGGTACACCCGTAGTATTCGTAACACGCCTAGGTGAAGTATTCTGTTGCCAACTCCTCTTGTATCATTCTATGATACTCACCGTAATTATGTTGGTTCAGTTTTTAAAATCCAAGGTTTAAAAGACAGGTTGTGGTTTTGAAAGAAAAATTTTGGGTTTTAAAATATGGTTCAATGTTAAAAGAGGTCTCTCATGGCATAGCCATGTTTGAGGTCTTGACCAAGTCTAGCTTCTCGTTGACTGGTATGTTCCAAATACAGTGGTCCGGCCGTTAGGCCTTTCCAAGGTTCCATACTTCTAGTTGTTAGGATGTGTGGTCCTGTAGTCGTTTCATTACGGTCACCGTACATTACTATGTACTTGTGACGTGTTATGTTCCTTCACATATTCATGTTCTTACTGCACTTGCCGTGGCAAGTGCGTGGTACTGGTGGTTTTTGTTAAACCTACACCGGTCTTGGTATGGTTTCCACTTGTATTTGATAGTCTCGTTGACTCTTCCCTTGATCTTATTTATCTACGTTGGGGTACTTGATCCTTTAAGTAGCTTCTCTGTGATCTTGACGTGAATGTCATAGATCCGGGTACTTCTCCAATCCTTGGAGATTCCCTTTTATTTGTCTTGTGTTTCTCTTCGTTGCTCGTTCCCACTGGTTTACCGTGGTTATTGAGCCTTAGCTTGTTTAGGCACTACTCTTGTAGTCCTATCGGTTCGTATCCTATGGATATCCTTGTAGTCGTCTGAGCTATGTTGGCCAGGTATTATAACCTTTTTGGCGTTGCAGGTTTGGAATTAATCACTACCGACTATGTCCCTAGTCAGCTAGCATACCGTTGATGGTATTAGTTAGATATTATTGCCCCGTAGACTGGTGTCTCGGGTATTGTTACTGTTCCTTTTTCCGTCTTGCTGCACGCTTAGTGCTTCTTTTCCTGTTGATGGTTGATTAGCTAGGTTCTCGCGACTGCTAAGCACGTCGCCCCATGTTGTTGTAAGTTGCAGCCTCCTCGTGGTTGGAGTGCTCATCCTACCGCTATTAAGTGCGGGTGTTGTGGTTCAACCGGGATCCATCTCCGGGACTTCCAGTTCTTGGAATCTACTATGTGTCGGTTCTTGTTTACCGTGTGATTGCTTCACAACTGCCGGATCGGGTTTTCCCGAGTATGAGAGGTCCTTCCTTCTCCCTGGCGTCTTTTCCTAAGTCATACAAGGGGTTTGTGGAGGGCGGGTCTGGTGTTGTAGGTATCCGGTACTCACCGGTAGTTCCTAACTAGCATCTCCCTAATGCTAACACTCAGCCCTTAGCCCTAATCTTCTAATTCCTAACTCGGTATTTCCAGTCATCAGAGCGACACTTCGCTCTGATACCACTTTTTGTAACACCCCTACCATTAATACAATCATTACCGTCCAAACTCCTCGTGCTTCCGAGTCACGCAGCGGATACTTACTTACATACAGTGGGTGGTACAATGCTGTTAGTCACCCACGTGACTAACAAGGCTACTACTTCTACATACAGCATCGGTCTGATGGACCGGAATATCCGAGTGCTACACAAATACAAGCCATACTCCATTCATCAATCGAATACTACAATGTTCCATTCAACACTTTACTCCTTCATAATCCATACAATACGAAATACATAACCAGTTTACTAGGTTCCCAATACAAATACAATGCTTCTTCCAAGTGCATATGTACTCATTAAGAGTCTACATCTACCCATTCCTCACAACTACTTACTTCCTAAGTACAAGGGTGTGCCATCTAGTACACCTCTACATTCTACCTCTAGATATCCAAGTGTAGCCACCGGTCTCTTACATTGACCATATCCTCTTCAGGTACCTGCACACTAAAAACGTTCCCCCGAGGGGGTCAGCTTTCGCTGAGCATGATAACCGCATACCCCGCGTACTAGTGAGGGTACGCCGACCACTTGGTCGAATACATGCGGTTCATTTTATTCATACATACATGCATACATGCTCTTATACATAACATTACACAAGGAGTACGTACATACACGTCAATACACATCCTTCAATACATACATGGTAACCCATACAAGCCATCATATACATTCTTACCTTCCTGAAGTCCGCAATACACAATACCTATACAGTTCATACGCAATACATACACAATACACCATCCTTGTTAGCTCATGTTGGTCCACCCGGGTTAATCGGGTGGAGATTACTCTTTTACTCGTTCCACAGTATTTACGCATACATACTCGTACTCATTCATACTTACTTACTTACTCTTACTCATGTTAAGTCGTCGGGACCTCCGGCCCGGGGAGTACTCGGTCCCACCACCGGGATTTACTTGGTTCGCCAATCCAGGATGCTACCCATTTAAGGGATTTGGGCCGTGGACTAGTTCAAGAACCAGGAATCGGATCCAACCTCTTGTGTCTCCTCATCCTAACGCGTGGCCGAAGCTATATCGGACTTCTACTCATTCCAATTTGTTCCTTACTTATGTTAGGAGTTTGGTAGCTAGAAATTAGTATAAGTCATTCATTCAAGCCATAATAATACAATACAAAGCTCATATACACATCCATACAAAATACGATACAATATACAAGTACACGTCGAAATACAATACACTTCATCATCATTCATATATTTCATGAATTATACAAACTATTGTTCAAGACAAATATCAAGAATAATGTAAACAAGCACAAGTAAGTGCACTATAGTCCGATTCGTGCATTTATCTTATTAGGTGATCAAATAAGCACACAAATCGGGGTAACCAGATTAGGATACAGTGCATGAAGAAATCATACCTATCGCCGTTGGTTTACTTTATCGGGTGTTCCCTTGCTCCATAGTTCCTTATTTGTCCTTGAGTCCTAGTCCCGAACCAATGACTACATGCCAAATGGTTCCATCAATTCTAAGCATTACAATACATTCATAGCTACTACTTTGTGCTTACCCCGTTATCCCATTACTTTGGTTTAACTCAACGTTCTTATACTTTCCACTTCTTAATTAATCCTCTTACTTGTTTCCCATTTACATACTTATTTCTTTACCATTAGTGTTACATTAATGGTGTATTACTAAAGTCATATATACATGTACATACCCATATATATACATGCATATGATTACTACATTCTTATTATCATTTACTTTTTTTTTGTAAGTTTTGGGTCGTCCGACCCACGGTCCGACCCAACCTATGGGTCGGCCCGTTCCAGTAAGTTTTCCGTCTTCTGAAATTGTCCCGTCCGACCCATACACCTCTGGGTCGGACCGGTCCAGAAACTACCTACAGATTTTGTTTTTCACTTCTTTTCTTACCCATTTCTTCCCCAATCTTCCTACATGTAATCCCACATGTTTTAACACTAATTAAGCCCTCTAAATCACCTTAATTCATCCACCAAATCCATTACTAAATCCATCAAGTAACTTACACAATTCCCTCACTTCTTTTCCAACACTTGTAACAGTTTTTGTCACACTTATGCTACAGATTTTAAAACTCAATTCTCACATCCAATACTTCTACTACCAATACCATCACTAGAACCCCAAATACATTTCCACGCAATTACAACATCTATACCCAAGTCCAACATTCATTTTACTAGGTCTTGTACTCTCATTCTTCCTAATTCCTCCAATGAAATCCAATACCTCTTGCTACAGATTTTTACATGTTTCATCCTCATTCTCTAATTACCAATCCATGGTCATTAAACATCTCTACTAACCCCAATACACACCTTGGTTTTCCCATTCACCAAGTCATCCATACATGTACATATTCCTACCAAACTTTTGCCATAGTTTATCTACATTTCTTACTTCTCCATATATGTACTTTCTCATCAAACTCATTCCTAATCTAGCCAAACCACAAGGGTTACCAGCACACATACAAAATCTTAGCACACCAATACTTCCTCACTTACAATACCAATACATCCTTACTTCCTCAATCCACATTACTAATGCACATACACAATACACTTGGCTCCAAGGCCTACAATTCACATACTAGTTCACAAATACCCAAAATTCCACAATTACATTACCAATACATTCTTTGGGTTCTTTAAATCGGTTTACCCATTCCCATTACTCTAATGCATTAAATTTAGCCTTCAAGAAAGAGATCTTACCTTAAGCTCTTATTTCCTCTTTCCTTTTCCACCTCTTCTCTCTTCCTTGTACAATTCGGTCACACGGGGAATGGAGTTGCCAAACTCCATTCCCATCACCCAAAGCACACATAAACAAGTGTAATTAAAATACTAACCCTTAAATTAATGCTAGTTCATTGAAGTGCTTAAAGCAAGTTTCTAGGGTTTACCTTTGGAGTGTGTTAGGAGGGGTTTTAGCCCTTGATTCAAGAAGGAGAATCTACCACCATTGCAAGGTGAAATTGATGCTCAAAAGGGAGAGAAAAACAAGGCATTACAATGGGCAAAAATCGGTTACCAAAGGAAGGTGAAGAAAACTTGAATCTTTTATGGAGATTTTTACCTTGTTGGAAAGAGGAGACTCCAAGCTCCATAATGGTGTGCTTTTCTCTTCAAATGGGGAAAACCCATGGAGATGAAGTTGCTCATTTTCGGATTTTAAAAAGATAGGAAGGTAGAGCTCGAAGAGGGGAGTTCAAATATGTATTTTATTTTACATTTGGAGCTCTAATATGGCTTGAGCATGAGGTAGAAGAAGGGAAGCCATGGGAGGCTTGTGGAGCTTCAAGAAATCGCCCATACCAGAGGAAAGAGGGGGGAGAAATCGATGGAAGAGGGAAGAAAGAGAAAAGAGAAGAGAGAGAGGTGAGGTGAGAAGTGTGGGGGTTGCTTTTTACTTTATTACTTTGCTTTTTGGTTCTCTTTATTTGTTAACTAGTTACATGTGTGTGTGAGGGGTTATTTAACTAGTAAAAACCGGCCCCCATATGGTATACTAGCTGGAGCGTTTTTCGTCTTTTATAGAGAACGCTCGTTATTTTACCCGGTCTCGGTACTATTCACTAACGGGGCCCTTTTCCGCGATTTTCAGTTTCTTTATTTTTATTGGTTATTAAGCTTCCATAAATGCTTACTAATATTTATTGAATGACTTATAATTTTTACGGGTTCGTTTGACCACATAAAATCACGTTTTCGGGTTCTCTCGAAAAACGTGCGTTAAAGCTCTATTAGCGTTTTAATACATTATTTGGATCCGTTTTCTTCGGGAGTTGTTCCCATATATTATTTAGGTCTTATTAAACCTTTGGAATCCATATACCACGCTAACCGAGGTCTCATACCTCCTATGGTTATTTAACGCTTATTTAGCGTTTTCCGCTTTTAAGCGTTTATTTATTTCTTTTGGATTTATTTTTCCTTACCAATATTTCTTAATCATTATTAGGCTCTTAAATACCTATTAGGATAGTTTAATTGCCATATTTAAGGTCGGGGTATTTCATTTTATTATGGAGTTTTATCTTGCAAAAGTAATCCCCGTGTTCTAATTAAATGATGCGTGAGAAACTGTGAACTTTGAGGATAAAGTTTTTTTTACGGGGGTAGATTGAAATACCCCAATCCTAGATATGTTATTTAAATGTTAAACTATGGTATAATAAGACTAAAAAGTTCCTTAGAAACATTGGTAAATAATTTAAACCATAGAAAACACAATAAAGTACCATTAAGACAATTTGAGCAAAAACATGCTCTAAACTTGGGATAACCTTGATTAAGACCCAAGGAGCTTACTATGACCTTATTAACATGCTAATGGATATGTTAAATCAATTACCAAATGTAGACACCAAAAATTCTCACCCCATAAAGCAAATTCCGAAATAATAACTAGAATGAGAGGGGTCGTCGCCTTTCTTTTACAAAACATATTATCGTGCTGCCAAAATGAACCATCATTTATAGGAAAAATTTTCTGAAATACCCCAAACCTGGATATGTTGTTTAAATGTTAAACTATGGTATTTAAAGGCTAAAAAGTGCCTTAGAAGCAGCAGTGTACAATTTAAACCATAGTAAAAACAATAAAGCACTAAGACACAGTTTGAGCAAAAACATGCTCTAAGCTTGGAGTGAACTTGGTTGGGACCCAAAGAGCCTACCAAGATTTTATAACATTCAATTATGATTTAATAAGGCTAATTAAGGCTTAGGAAACCTTGGTAGACAATTAAACCAATCAAAACACAAATAAATACCTTAAAGCCAATATGGGCGAAAATGTGCTCTAAGCTTGGGATAAGTTTGGTTAAGACATAATAAGATTACCAAGGCCTTATTTATGTGTTAATGAACATATTAAATCAATTACTAAAGAAAACCAAGCTTGAAAACAAGTTAAAACACAGAATGTGCTTTAAGGAGTCTTAAAGCACATTTTTGAAAAATTGTCTTGTAAATGGGTTTGAGTGGCTAAATGTCCATCATTACTCTTTAATTAACATGTGTACTACTTAGTCACATTTGGAAGTCTAAATCAATGGGAAATCAAAAAATTCACAATTATGTGCCTTGGTTAGTGAATAGTAACTAAATTATGCTAGTTATAATATAAGTCAATATAAGTTATGTTATTGGTCAAAAAAAGACCAAGAATCAGCCTAAACTAAAGAGTGGGCCGGTTTTCTTGTGTGACTAACCACACTTGAACAAAAAAATAAGCTAGGTAAAGTAGTAAAGCAAAAATACTATTTGCTTTTAGTTTAAATATCTCCAAATGCAAGTTTCTTCTCATTCTCTTCTTTCCTTCTTCATTTCCCACCGTCTACAACCTCCCTCTCTTCTCCATTCTCGGTTTGCTACAGCAACAACATCAACTCCACCTTTGATTGTCCATAGCTCCTAGCTCCATGCTCCAAAAATAATTCCAAGACCATCATTCTCTTAGTTTAGTCAAGCTCTAAAATCTTGTCTTTTCAAAACTCCAAAACCTCCATTTAGGAGCCAAGGGGAATTACCATGGAAGTAGCTTGAGCTCATCTTTTCACACCTCATTGTTCTCCTTTGCTTCAAGGTAAGGAAACTCAAAGAAAAACCTTACTTCCTCTTGTTTTCATATGTGACCGAAATCACCTTCTTCATGGTGTTTTCTTTTGCTCATTCATAGCTCATTCCAATCTTCCAAGGGCTTGGTGGAGTCCTCTCTTGATACTTATTCAAGCTCTCTTCTAATTCCAAGGTAAAACATTCGTTGTTGTGTTTTAAGACAATATCTATAACCTAGGGTTTATTAATGTGTTTGGGCATGAAGTTTGAATGCTCATTATCTTGCTTGTATATTGATTAAAAAGTTGACAAGTGATCAAACTCCTTGCTGATTTTTGGTTCAAGGAAACAAGAAAGAAGTTTGAGAGGAAAGATGTAAATAAACGATCTCAATGTAGTTTGAATGCCTTAGGAAAAATGAGCTTGATTTGCTTAATAAAATACCTAAGGAGCCAATGGCAAAAGAGCTAGTGAATTGTTCTTAAGGGAATTATCAAAAGGCATATGTGATGTTGAGTGTATTTATAGGTCAAAGGCAATATATATGTGGGAAATTCAGTGTTTAAGGTTTATGCAATTTAAGGGCCTAAGAGCCATGTTATGTAAGAGCCTAAGAGCCATGTTATTTAAGGGCCTAAGTGCCAAGCAATTAAGTTTACGCACTATATTGTGATGTAGTGTGGTTTAAAGGTTTAGTTGTGTGTAAAGAATGTTTCTTGTGGAGATGAGTGTCCTGGATGGTTAAAGGATGAAAAACAATATGTTTGTGTGTATTAAATGATTAATGGTTCTTGGTTGTCAAAAGGTGAAAACCTAAGTGTTTGCGTGTGAGAATATACAAGAGAAGCTATTGCAAAATTTAGTTGATAAACAAAGGAGTTTATGTGTAATAATGAGATTTTATGACCTAGAAGGTACTAGGAATGGTTAAGCTTTAAGATGGTGGAAGAATGTGAATTAAGGTGTTCTTAAGTGTTAAGATGCCTTGGGCATAGTCTTGGAGGATTTAGAAATCAAATGGATGTTTTAAACACACCAAGGTTATGTTATGTGAAGTGCTAAGTCTTGTGCAAGTTTTGGTGATCAAAGGAAAAATAATGCCTTGTGGAGATCCAAGTGTGAACTAGTGGAAATAGAAGGAGTTTGTATAGGGGAGGTGTATGTGAGAAATAATGCATGTGGAGTAGGTAATGGTGGTAAGGAAACATTTAGGGATAGTGATTGTCATAGGTATAAAACACCACTTAGAAACCTAAGGAAAAGCACTACAAGTGTTAGTATTTATAAAAATTGTGTAATGCTTGAGGAAGATCTTTAATGGGTGATTTAAGGAGTTTAATGGAGGTCTTAAGGTGTCTTTGAGGTGCCCAAATGTGGTTAGAACATACTAGGATACATGAGGTGAAGTTTGGAGTCAAATGAGAATGTAGAAGTAAAGGTCTGGAGCCGACCGACCTTAGGGACCGGACTTGTAAGGTCGGTCGAGCCCAGTTTACCCTGCCAGAAACGGTCTCTGGAATGGACCGACCTTGGGGACCGGACTTGCAAGGTCGGTCGGGCTTGTATTTTTGGTACGGATTAAGTTTCTGGAATGGACCGACCTTGGGACCGGACTTGCAAGGCCGGTGTGTCTAAACTTTTGTACGGGAATTGTTTATGGAATGGACCGACCTTGTGGACCGGACTTGCAAGGTCGGTCGGAGTAGAACTTTCTGACGGTAATATGTACTGGAATGGACCGACCTTGTGTAAGGTCGGTCGGACCAAAACTTGTAAAAAAAAAACAAACAAGAGTGACTTAAGTAGTACCCTAATGGGTATAACAAGGATAATCAAGTGTGAATTGAGTAAGGAAACATGACATGTAATCATGTAAAAACACTTAGTTATTCAAAAGTTAAATAAGTTAATTAACCGACATTACTAATCATGTTTAGGAACTACGTTTGGCAGGACTCGTATGCAGCAAGGGCCAAGGTATGGTTTTCTTGCAACGTGTGTCCTACCGGATTACACCGGCTTGCATGCCAATGTGTTTTTCTGTGTGTTTGCCACGTTATAAGATGAAAACATGTAATGAGTTTATAGTAATTCGTTTATGTTGCGAGGTTAGTTCCGATACCATGTAACCTCAATATGTGTTAAACTTAACTAATCGACTCTAGGATCACATAAGAGATCGGTATTCGGATTTAACGACCCAAACCATGGGAACGTTCTAACCACGGCTATGCGTGAGTTGGTTGTGTGTTGTTTGTGCGTGTAGGTATGTTTACCTCCCTTGTGTGTTTATCCGATTGTAATACCTTATGGTGTGTGGATGTGATAAGTTCCATAATGGAGCTCTGACTAATTACTTATAAGTATATAGTACTAATGGGGGGTGAGGAATCCGGTCGTTCCGGTCGCACGTTGTTTGGGAGTGGGTATCCATCCTTGCTTTACCTTCCTCTCTGTTATGGTTGTTTTTCCTTCTTGGATTACGATCTCCCACTAGCTTACTCCAAAGCTTAACTATTCTGACTTATGATCGGTCTAGGGGAAACATGTGTTTGTGTGTGTGTTCGGGTCACTATATCCGATCCATCTTTAAGTTAAGTTACTCGTCCGACTATTAGGATGGTAACGAGTGTTGTATACCAAGCTTAACATGAGGGTGATATCATCTAGGCTCATAAGGGAATTAACTATGTTTGGGTCGGTTCCTAAAGAGAACCGTCCCCGTTATGTTATGTGTTATTGTTGTACTGCAATTCTTATTGCGATGATGTGTTATATGTACGTTGAAACGTCAAATGTGTTGTTATGTGGAGTATGCGGATCACGGATACGAATCCGGGTTATTATAAGACGAATTTGTGTATAACCCGACTAGTGGGTAAGTGTCGTCTATTAAGGAAATAGCTCCATTAGAGGAGAAACCCTCAAGGGTTAAAGAACAAAATGAGTGAGCTAACGAGTTTTGTTGTTGATTGATTTGTTGAACCCCGTTGCTGTGGGTGTGTAATGTGTTATGTGTTTATAGTTTACATGCATGATTTAAATATAATCAACCGCATGCTTAGACGACAATTAGTTGTGCGTGGCCTGGTAACATGCGGGCAGCGGAATTACCATACCAACAAAGGTGCTGAGCCCCTGGGGGGCCACCCTTTCTTCACTCTCCTATTTCAGGTACGAGGAGCTGGAAGCCGTTCGAGAGTAGGACGGGGTAGTCGTTTGTACATGGGTAGCCATTTAAATTGTGTATGTATTGTAGGTGTAGTAAGACCGAAGTTGCTATCGGCATTAGTTTGTAAATACTCGGTACAGTTGGAATGTATATGTATGTTGTTATTGTTAATAAAAGGGATAGTAAAGTGTAGTCGCTCGGGAATCTAGTCCATCAGACCGATACCATGTATATTTATTAGCCTTGTTAGCCACGTGGGTGGTTAACGGCGTGTAACACCAATGAGTGAAGTAATGTGATGAGTTAATTTTCCGCTGCAGATGTTGTTAAGTGTGTTGCTGTTAGTTGGGGTGTTACATTTTCTAACATCAATTTTCAAAGCATTCGTTTTCAAACTCGTCCCTTTTTGTTACTTATTTATTTTTAGCATTTATTTTTGACTTATTTCATGTAGTCAGTTATGTTTTATTCGCTTGTTTATTTGCTTATTCGTTTTATTTTGGTTCATGTTATTTTGTTACTTGTTTATTTTATTTCATTTCATTTCATTGATACTTTTATTTGTATTTCTTTATTTGTACTTGTTTTTTTATCTTGCCTTTATTTTTATTATTTTAGAATCATTGTCATCATTTTATGTACATTCTCACTATTATATTTCATACCAGTATATTTCGGTTTGTCGCTAATTCGATTAAACTCACCCTCATCTCGTTTTATCACTTCTTTTTTCTATCTTATTTACCGCTATTCGTACATATTTGATTCAATTTATATTTTTAGAATATTCACTCATATTTTACTTCCATTGTACTCTTACTATTTTATTATTTCATGTACTCATTATTGTGTTATTTCGTATCTCACCTTTTATGTGTTTGGTATTTCATTATTTACATCAGGCCCATCTTCATGAAATCAGATCCACCTCTCCCACTTCTATGCTCAAATAAACGCATAATCAATTTAATAAGCCCACTATGAAATCAGCTAAATTTTCCTACCAAAAACCCTAGTTTTTTTAATTATAAAGGGAACAGTAGCGACTCTTCTTTTCCTCGATTCCCCGGGTCCGACTTTGAACGAAGAACTCCTCCACCCTCATGCATTCGAAGAAATCAAACCAAGCAGCCGATGTCCTTTACTCCATCGTCTTCAATTAAAAGCATACATGCCCACTGTCATCCTCAATTTCCCTCGACTCTTTCGACAATTGAACCAACGTTTTACCCCTTCAATCTCAGAATTTTGTAAAAAACTGGCGAAATAAGGAAACACATGCTCTGAGCTTCATTCATCTCTTCACGCACGACATCTTGCACACCGTCGAACAAGCAGAAAGGAATAGCTATGCGCCTGCTTCATTCTATTCTTTCGAGCCCTGCCCTTCATCAATCTCTTCATGCACGTTTTTGTAAGCCGCTGGCGAACACGGAACACACCGGCGAATCGAGAAGCACCACCGGTGAATCTCTTCATCCTCATTAGCGTATCCCTTCATTTATCTTCACCGGTAATTTTGCAACTCAAATTGAGAAGTCGGGAGTACCGTCCCTTTATATCCTCTTCACCATCTTCTTCCTTTACGAATCCACACTTCTGGGTAAACCCAACTGACTTTGGTTTCAACCCTTGCACTTCAGAGAGTTAATGGTGAAGTTTATTTGCCCATCTTTGAACATAGTTTCACTCTTTTTATTACTTCTGTTTCAATGTTTACATCATCCTGATTCTGCTGTTTTCTTATGTTCTCCCTTTCTCCACTACTACTTTGTCGAGGGCTTCTGGGTTTGTCATCGACCACAAACCCTGTCACGCTGGTGGCGAGGCCTGGCAAGTGTTAATCGCGCTCAATCCGGTTCTAAATCCCGGTACGCAATGATCTGGCTTAGAGGGAGACTTACGAGATGAATGCTGCGTGGAGACGATTCTGGGTTTTGTAAGTTGTCGGAGTTCATTGATTTTGGGTTGGTGTTCCTTGCTGTTCTAAAATGTCGGATATCGATTTTGCTTTGCTGCAGCGTAATTATACATTTTTCTTTCCTGATAAAGTGTGTCCCAACCAAGTGCAGCATACTAATATGATTTAGGGGGTGTTCGTTCAGCAGCTTTAAAAAACCCAAACGCAGGTTTTAGTAGATTATTGATTAATCTCTTTTCTCTGTGTCTAGCAGGTGGGACCAGTCTAAGGGGAAAAGAATTATTAACCACTAGTAAAGCAACAGGTGTCCATCTCACTTCTCAAATGCTGAGCCCCATGCGAATCGTAGAAAACGAACGGGCCCTTAATCGAGTTTCATTACAGATTGTTGTGGTCTGGTTCTAATACTTGTGAATGTTTGCTCGATTGGATACAAGTTTTGTTTTATTAAGACTATCATTGGAACTTCTTCTTGGACTCCACAACTTTTCCTCAAGGGTTTGGAAATTTTGGTGCTCAGTGTTGATGCATGCTTTGATAAGATCTTACTCCTTGCGCGTGAACCTGATTTGGAGATTACTAACATTCTGTTGCCCTCTTGCACACTGATTATTTGCCCTCTTTACATGCGGGTTTGAAATCCAAAGCGTGTATATGTACCTAGCTGATGCGTGTTCATTTTTTTTAGGATTAATGCTCCAAGTTTGTTCTGTTGTGCTTTTCACATGGTTCAGATTTATTGATAGGCTTAAGCGCAGACTATTAACCTGATAACAAGTTGAGGGTTGTTGACTTCTGGATTCGATTTTGTGTTGCATAGTTGAGAAACCTTTAGTCTGACCGCCCAAATGAATGAGTAGATTAGGATTTGATAAAAAAATGAACCAGAAACCTTGTCTAGATTTGATTAGTGTTTGAGCACCGTCTACTTTTGGGTTTTAATTCTTTTCACCTTACCCTCAATTTTCTTTATTCTGATTCTTGTAATTAAACAGAAGTGAAATAAAATTAAATTAATGATTTAAGTTTAGGCCTGATTATCACTTAGGCTATTAATGGGGGTTGTCTTCTCTATTTAAGTCACATTTGTAATTCTCCAATAAGTATGAAATAAATTTGGTAATTTATTCAACCTACTTTTCTCTCTTGGTTGTGGTCTGTAATTCACTTATTTCTAGTTGCTCTGTATTATATAGATTCATGTTTTACATTCAACTTTCTTTTTTTGAGATTTCAATTCAATTTCTTTGTATTTTGATTATCATTATTTAAGCCTTAGCTACTACCTTCTAAGACCCCTCTACTAACAGAAAAGCTTTGGATGAATTGTTGCCCCACACCTAACGGGTCTTTGATTCGTTTCGCCGGTGACAATCTCCTATAGCTTCAGAAAACACCCAAACCATCTCTTATTCTATAAGGCTAACTTCTTTCAAAATAAGCCCTCAAGGCTATATTAGGAAGGCTTAGGATGTGAAACCACCCCATGCCTAGCGGGTCTCTCATTCGTTTTATGTGGGTGGAATCCTCTTTGCCTTCAACACACTTATAATCAAGAGTTAATAAATCAATAAATTGATTCTTCTCACTTGTTAATATCTCACAAATCAGCCCAACAACAATTTTCAGCGCAATCACAAATAAAGCCCACATAAAAAAAGGGCCACTTTAGCCAATCCAAGCAAGGCCCCATTTTTGGCCCAACTCCAAACAAGGCCCCATTTTTGGCCCAACTCCAAACAAAGCCCCATTTTTGGCCCAACTCCAAACAAGGACCAATTTCAGCCCAACTTCAAACAAGGCCCATTTTTCCGGCCCAACTCTAAATAAGGTCCAAATTTCAACCCAATTTCCAACAAAGCCTAGAATGGGCCCAATTCAATTCCAAGGCCCAATTCAAATCCCACTTCAGCCCAAATCAAAAGGCCACTCCGAGGCCCAATTCAAAACCTACTTCAGCCCACAGTTCATAAATCCCAATTCAGCCCAAACCCAATTCGGGCCCAAGCCCATTTTGAGGCCCAAGCCCATTTCAAGGCCCAAGGCCATTTCGAGGCCCAAGGCCATTTCGAGGCCCAAGCCCCTTTTGACGCCCAAGCCCATTTCGACCGAAGCTCAAATTTTGACCACTTGAACTTTAACCACCAAATTTTGACCACTTGAACTTTGACCAACCAAATTTTGACCACTTGAACTTTTACCAACCAAAATTTGATCACTTGAACTTTGACTAACCAAATTTTGACCACTTGAACTTTGACCAATCCAAATTTGACCCAACCGAACTTTGACCCAGCCTGTTTTCTAATTCTAGCCTAAATCCAATTCAAACTCAATTCAATCTCAATT
Source organism: Limonium bicolor (assembly GCA_023374045.1). NCBI lineage: Eukaryota > Viridiplantae > Streptophyta > Magnoliopsida > Caryophyllales > Plumbaginaceae > Limonium > Limonium bicolor. The sequence continues at coordinate 273,862,152 of CM041778.1, read as the reverse complement.
CAGTTCAGTCCAATTCCATTTGATTCAAACCCAAATTCAATTCATCCAATTCAAACTCAACTTGTAAATCCCATTCAAACTTCAAAATCCAAAAATCTCCTTTCTAAATTTCAAACAATCATTTTATTCAAACTTCATCAAGTTTTCAAACAAAACCATTTTGTGGAATTTTTAAAGGAAAAACTCTTCTCACATCACAAAAAACTCTTCTCAAATGCAGAAAGTTCTTCTCACATATACAAAAAGTTTTCTCCTAAAAACATTTCTCAAAATCTGTGTTTCTTTATCAAGATTCCGAACAACTTCAAACTCTTTTCAAAACTCAGCTTTGAAATTCAAAACTAAACCGTTTTCGGGGAACATGAGATGTCTAGCACCTTCAAAGAACGTTTTATTCCTAGTTAGGCATCACTTATCTCCCTTCCAATATAAAAAATCCGAGGCGGGGCACTAGGGTCATATCCTCCCTTGTCCAGTCTGGATCTCTATAAGCGGGGCATTAGGGTGACAAACCTCCCCTAATTGCAGTCTAGATTTTTACAAGGTGGGGTGCTAGGGAAGTAACGGCCTTCCTAGCTGCAGCCGGGATTTTAGAATCATCTAACCCCCTTCTGCTCGATTTTGATGTTTTCGGCTTTAACGTTTAAAACCCAGGAGTTAGAGACGTTATTAGGGTTTGACCAAAGGCATCTCATTCATGGTGTTTCTCTTCAAACCCTAGTTTTTGACATAAAATACATTGCCCCATCTTTCGAGCCTCGACACTTACCATTAATTAAGTGTCGTGCTCGAGGGGGTACATAGGGTGATCCCTCGGGATCATCCGTCATTTTACAACAAAATGATTTTCCTTAACCATTTTTGAACTTCAAACTCGAAAACCCGGGATCAACCTGGGATCTCTACGCAAACTTCATTTGCCTCGCATACTCAAATCATCTCCAAAATTTCAAAATGCTTCAAACTAAAATCATCTCTCAAATCGCAACTTCCCAAAAACTTCTAAGTCTCACAGGCCGAGTGTCACACAAACTCAACATCACAATTCCTCCACAAACGTCTCACAGGCCCGAGCGCCTCACAGACTAAACACTTCAACCACTTCCACCCTTTTAAGATTCAAATGTCTCATAGACCCGAGTGTCTCACAGACTTTGACATCCCATACTTCCCACTACCTAAACACCCAAACATCTTATAGACCCGAGCGTCTCACAGACTAACACCCTAAAAAACCCTCAAAACCCAAATTCCTGAACTACGTAAGGTCTGATCTCAACAGGGAGTTGAGTACGTAGGCAGCCCATCTAGGGTGCGACCCCATTCCAAACAAAAACCCCTTCCCCCTCTATGGTGGCTCTCACATCTCTCAAAACGCTCAAACCTTCTTCGGCTCCCACAAACTTCAAACCATCAAACACTAAGTCTTGTCTATTCACTCAAACTCATACTTTTCCCAATTCTGATTCTATACTCATCCAAATTCACCCATTCCTCTTCTTGGCGCTAGCTTGGCAGAAAATCTTGCCTCATCCACTCATTTTCTCTCCTCCTGTCCTAATCCTATCCTTGTGGCCCTTTGAATCGAATCTCTCTAATAAGGTTTTGAAAGAAGGTAATCCCGACAATTGGAGACCGAGGTTTCCTCGGGCACCAATCCAAGGTTGTGGTCATTGCCACTTCCGAGGGGTGTAACCCAGTGCAAACCCAAACAGAATCTCTAGTAAGATCAGATAAGTCCTATCCATAGGAAACCAATCATCAGAGTCAATTAACGGTTCATGGAACCCTTCTTTTCCCATCCTAGTTCCTTAGGTCAAACTAGGTGGCGACTCTAGTCTACTCCACCTTATAGAGGCATAAGTCCGCGTGGAGCCCATTGAGAGCGGGTGTAGTGTGTAGTGCACACTTGCACTCCCCTTCATGCTTTCTGGGAAAGACGGACGATTTAGTAGGTATTTGAGGGATGCCAAGAATAACGGGTTTTCACCCTCCACAGAATGACATTTTTTAGGATTTCGGCTTTTCAGTCAGACCATATTTAGATAGACCCCCTCATACCGAAAAATCACCCTCCACAGAATGGCGACTCTGCTGGGGAAACTTGAGTAAGTTTTTCTTAAACTCAAGGAAGACTGAACACCATTCAAAATTGTCGGGATTTCCCCACTTCTTTCAAAACCTTTAAGAGATTATTTTCATAGCCTCTCTAGGATTATTCTACTCCACACTCAAAGTGTGTGCTTGATGAGGATAGCTAGGACATATTAGATCCTCAACAAACATGACAACAATTGGGTTAATAATTAGCTCACAATTAGAAAGAGACATTTAGGACTGAATAAAGCTAGCTTCCCTTTAGGTTAATAACAACCAATTTGGAATCATTAATCTCAAGACAAAACTCTTAGTAATTAGGTTGATGATAACTTCTCTACATTATTTGCTATATGATTGTGGGGTGCATTAGGTGGGTAGCTTAGGACATGCATTCCTCTGTGTCACCCGTTTTATCCACGATGTCACGGGATCCCCAACTGGTCCACGGTTGATTCCCCATGAGCTGGGTCACTCTCTCAGTGAACAAACCAACAAGGTGGTATGGTCTTCGACTAACGCTTTGAAGCTCATGATCAAAAAAAAGTATCTTCCATTACCCGAGTCTAAGCCAGCATATAGTGAGCCATGAGCCTTCAGTGTCCAGCTGCCTGATCCGGTGTCTAAGACGGGTTTTTATGGGTAGTCACCCCTTGTATGCCGTCTGTCTAACCACCCTTTTGTTTTACCCTGAAGATTGCATGGGCTCAGTTCTCCAAGTGTCCTCTGCACCACGGGCGTCTCTAAAGCCTAATGTCACGCTACACGTCCATAGAGGATCCCGTATTTATCGGATATACCCATACATGGCACAACGTAGTCAGTGAATAATTTGGACTTTAGACACACCTGACCGCGCAGACGACGGGAGACCCGACCCCATGCAGTAGTACTTCCCTGAGTTTTCCAAAAGTGGGCATGTTGTGATAATCACCGGTCGTGGCTCGTGTGACTGTATCACTTTAGGTATCCTGACCTTTCGAACTTAAGCACTCCGGACTTTCTTGATGACGTGCCCCACAAGGCATAATAGAGTAAATCCCGAGAGATGAACAGTGAAGGAACGACGGTTCCCCCGGTGGTATGGAAGCATTGATTGACCTGGAAGGTGATTATCCCAACATTAACACTTACAACTCCACATCAAACATAGCCACGTTTTCTTTTATGTTGCACTTGTGTGCAAACCACTTTTCAAACCATTCTATTTCAAAACGTTCGGAATTCTCTTCTGCATATCTCTTAAAGCTGTTTTACGAGCTCGTTTAATTTCAAATCACACCTAAATTTTACTAGTAAACATTTGCGGTTTTAAACCAGCCACTTCGTCTTCAAAATGATATTTCCAAAACAAGTTTCAAAAATAGAATTCAAAAAATCTACTTCTTTAAACAAATTTCAAAAACATTCTTCACCAATGTTATTTCTTAATAATGTTCGAAAACAGTTTTCAAAGTCGATTTTCACAAACATATTTCAAAATAAATGATTTAGTCCCCATGTTGTGACCCGCTATTTTTGAAGTTCTGCCCACCTTCAAGAGTAGCGGTCATTACAATGGAGCGTTCTAGTCATTTCGTGTTTTCACAAAGGTGGTGGATTTTCATATAAGATTTTACGCTCGATCATTCACCTTTCCTTTCTCAAAAATATCCTTCATTTTCCTCGTCGAAGCAAGTGGAGCACATGAAGATCGACAACGCGGTTTGAGCCAAAAATTAGAGCCTACCAACCCGAGTCAAGCAACATGAAGACTAACAGCAACTGTTCAAGTCCAAACTGTTGAAAGTCAGAAGAACACCAACTCATTATGTTTAATCGCGGTACGGCTTCGCTGCAACAACCTGATCTCGAGCGAGCAACCAGTCGAACGCCCGAAGATGAGCGAACGGCCAATAAGGTGCCCAAAGACGAATGAACTATCAGTTAGAAGCGTGAAGACGAAGCAGAAAATTTTGGGAGAAGTTTTGTACCCCAAACTCCCCCATTTAATGACTTTTAGAATTGATGTATTGGTTTTCCCTAGCATTTCTTTTTCCTTGTCAATTTCTGAATAGACTTCGTGTATAGGTTGTACATTCCCTTTGAATTTATTTGGATCAAATGTGTATAGGGTTCCGCACTCCCTATTTTATTTGAGAATGACCGAGCGACAAAATTAACATTGAGAAAATCCACCACTTTGAAAACACGCGTTTTCAAAATTGTTTTTCTAAAACATGGTTTTTTTGGCATGCACGAATAAAGAGAAGAATGAATAAGGAACGACTCCTCACAGTTATATGTCATTCATCAAATTTGCTTTATGGGGTGAAAATTCACGGTATCTACAGGAGGTATCCCCGAATAAACAACAACAATAAAATACAACCGAGCACAAAAGTAAATCGCATGCATTGTATTCATTACAAAAAGTCCCATGTATTCTCGGTCAGTTCAAATTCACCAAGCACGTTCAAGTCCTGTCCACCTCAGAAAAATTGCATAATCATGTGTTTCATTGTCTCCATACCACACACTAGCTTCCATCCCCATATCTCGACCGCCAAAGCCCGATCTTAGAGGGATAGAAAAGAAAACAGAGCTCAAACCTTTCCCAATCTCAAAGTGTATCATATCGTGGGGTTACCATGCGGGAGTTGTCACTCCCCAAAATCCAAAAAATCATACATCCAAAAATCCAAAAAAATGCAGTCTCCGTCATATCGTTGGGCCACCATGCGGGAGTTGTCACTCCCTAAAAATTCAAAAAATCCAGGAGCCAATCACCAGCCCAACCTCGCTTGAGAATCACTAACCGACATCAACCCCGACAGCTACACCCTTCAAGGCCAATAGTAATGGAATGAGCTTCATGAGCTGAATTCGACTCAAGCGAGACTAGGTGTAGCCTTACCACGCATGCATTGAATCCAAAACGAAAAACACACAAAAAAAACATTCAGTCAAAATCCAAAGTCAACCATCTTCATTCATCATTTCAACATTTCATGCATCTTATACGTAGTAATTCCATATTACCACAGTAGCTTGCATTGTAGATAGCCGTGTTTGCATACTCTCGTATCGAAACGACATCTTTGGGAAAAATCTTGAGAGAATGATTGAATAGATTGCGTGAACCACTAAGCTCTTGACCCGTCAATGAATACAAGGGTCTAATCAAAATCAGCACCACAAACTAAGTGAGTAGTGTGCGAAGAGCGGTATTTTCTCTTGAATTTCAAGTGAACGTTTGGGACAATCCATTGAGCGACGTGGGCAGATAGAGCGAGTCCATAGAGGTAAAACCATGAGTGACTTGTGTATTCCTTCAACACATGGAAAGGCACAATTCATAGTGAGATCAATGTCGATAACAGGATACAAACTGTGATTCATGCAAAGATCCGAGAATAGTAAGAAAACAATCATTGATTAATGAGAATAACGAGGCACTTAGGAACAAATATCCACAAAACTAAAAAGCTTTGGCTGCCTTGTACATAATCCCTTAGTGAGCCCGCTGAGCCCTTCATGAAAAACTTTTTCTTCAAAAATTCCACAACATGCCAACCCTCGTGCATATACTTACTTGCCCTTGCAATAGAGGATCTCAAAAGAGCCGAAGCCATGGCCCCTCCCCACCAGCTTTCACAAAAGCAACAAATGAAATGTTTAAAGAAATCAGTGAGTCAATGCAACTCCAAATCCAAACACCAAGAAAGAACACCAAAAATATTCAAGAAGATCAATGAGTCAATGCAACTCCAAAGCTGAAGGACAAAATACAAAGGAAAGAACGCTTGAGAAATTCGATGAGCCAAATGCAATTTTAGAGGACAAAAAATAAGAAGAAAGTCCAAAACGTACTCCAGAAGAGACAAGGAAGAGAAATCCAGATCAAGACCAATGATGTCTCGCAGAAACCAATAAAAGGTTATCAAAAACTCGTCTTATCATTCCACCCATGGCGAAGGTGAAACATATCCTCTATTGCACAAAAGCTCCACAACTTCCAAATGAATCCTCCAGTCCCTTGCGGCATACATCATACCCTCAGCCCCGTTATAACCCAACAAAATACCTCTGACTCATAAGTAGATGAGCGTTAACTGAAAGTACTGGATCTGAAACATGAATCATAAGCTTCGTACTTGTTATCACATGTCCCATCATACCAAAGGGACCATGAGCGAATGAGTATGACCTCACCCCGCAAGGTCTTCTGAGTGCAAGTGAATCTCCTGTCTGAGCACCAAATCATAAACAACCTACCCCACTACCGTGAGGAATTTGTAAGGGTCGAAAAGTCCGGAACTTCGAAAGAAATTCGTAGGAAAATACAGCTCCAAGCATTGAGAGTATCATTACACCAGTAGCACATACAGCTATACTCACGAGAGATTGACCCGCATCCTCTATGAGAGGAAAGTTGATTCACACATTCCAATTCAACAATCACTCAAGATCGAACCGAAGATGTTTTATATTCGTAAACCTCGTATTAATAGAGATAGGGCCATACCTTTTCTCCAAAAATTGCATGTGCATTTTGCATCATATCCAACATTTAATACCTGCATGCATCATAACCATTTCATCATTAGCATCTGACTGGTAAAAACTTTGTCTAGTCTCGCTGAAAGTCAACTTCAGTTGCAGTTGTTGAAGCGTAACTTTTGATCAAAAGAAATTAGAAACTACGGCAATCCGGAGCCATACAAAGATCTTCCTGGAGTTATCCCATGTCATACTCGAGTCTCAACGACACCACTCCTAAAGCCAAGCTGGAGCCATGCGGGAGCCATCCTCACACTTCGAGATTATCCCTAGATCCATGCGGGAGGAATCCTCACACTTTGAGACTATCCCTAGAGCTACACAGAGCCATTATCATACTTTGAAACCATCATTGGAACTACACAGGGGGCATCCTAACAGTCCGAGAACAATACGGGAGCCACCTCAAATCCATATCAGATCTAGTTCATCACCAAGGTCTTTCCTACAGAATATCGAACTACGTATTGTCTGATCTCAATATATAATTGAGTACGTAGGTAGCCCGTCCAGGGTGCAACCACATCAAAGGTGAAAACTTCCTTTTTCCCCTCGGTGTCATCGAATTGAACCAACCAAAGCGTTGTCATGCTCAATTGGCACAAGGTCACCCCGGAGCCATCCATTGAAATCCTGAAACCATGATGGGAACTCCTAATAAAGTCATGCAACTATGTTTTGTCATTCGCCCATGAAAAACCATTCACCCACTACAAAGTCCATAAAAATCCCATATAATCACAATAAATCCATCGCGGGAGCCATCAAAACTACTTCAAATTTTTCAACCAAATCTACCCACCACATTGAAGCATTTTAATCACATCAAAACCCATCAACCGCCCAAAATGATCACATCCCATCAAGAACACACCAACCATATCAAACCTACCAACCACCCCGGGACTATTGGTCTCACCGGAGCCATCAGTGCATGCCGGAGCCATTGCGTTACCAGGGCCTTGGCTACATAGTTTTGAACTACGTCAGGTCTGATCTCAATACAAAATTGAGTACGTAGGCCACCCGCCCAGGGTGCGACCACCTCAAAGGAAAAATTTCCTATTGTCCCTCACTATCACCAAATACAGCCATCTTGTAGCCCTTCCCGAAGCCATCCCGAGCTATCCTGGATCCATCATGAGAGGACCCTGAAGTCATAGCCGGAAAGAAGCCACCCATCCATGATAAAAAAGTCATCAATCGCATCAAAATCCACTAATCACATTAACCCCACCATTCGACTCAAAATCCAAACCAAAGCAAAATCCACCAACCACCCCAAAAATCTCTACCTGAATCAAAACCCACCAACCATCCCAGAGCCGTTGCTCACTAGGGAATCACAAATCAAACCGGAGCCATCTGGCCGCACCGGAGCCATCCGATCATACCGGAGCCCTCGAATCATATCGAAGCCACCCAATCATATCGAAACCGTCGAGTTCCCAAAGTCACTGATAAGTGAGAAATACATCTATTTTTAGGGCTATAATTCTTCCCATTTTCATAAACAATTCTTGTCGTATTTCTCCCTTATCATATGTTTTTCTTATATTTATGTTTTGATATGAACTGATACATTTTATGTGTCAAATGCAGTAAAAAGTCTTGGAATCACATAGTTTTTTTCACAAGCTTTCCAACGCAACAAATGGCGAGTGAAACGGAGTTAAAACGAAGAACCTGGACCCTATCGAATTTTGCAAAGGAAATATACACGTCCTTGTTTGCGTCCGGGGAAAAAAGGCAGGACACAAACAAGGACACACGCGCACACATTTACACTACAGATCTGTCCGTGGAAATAAGGCAGGACACAAACTAGAGATGTCCGCCCAAAAAAGCAAGGACAGGCTTGTGAGACATCCGGGGAAAAAAAGCAAGGACAAGAGATAAAGAAAAGGCTTGTGAGACGTCCGGGGAAAAAGCAAGGACATAGGCTGGACATATTAAACAAGCGCGCGGGCATTTATATTCACAAATGTGTCCGCCCATTTATCCAAGGACACAACCAAGGACACAAACAAGGACATAGGCTGGACATATTAACAAGACACGCAGCATTTATATTTATTAATGTGTCCGGCCAAATAAGCAAGGACACAAACAAGGACAAACAAGGACGCGTGTAAATGCAACCCAGATCCAGAAATTGACGCGACTGATTTCTTTCGGCACCGTCTTCCCCATTCTTCATTTATGGCGCCTACAAACACATCTATCTACCCCATCAGCAATATCAAGCGCCGCCACACTCCTTAAATTCCTCACGCGTGCTCTAGCCCTGTCTTCTTCTTCCTCCTTTTTCTATATAAACCCACTGCTTCTTCATCAATAAACAATAATCCCTTCCTAAATCCAAAGTTCATCAAAGCTCATCAACGTTCATCAACACTCACTCTCTCCCTCCATCCATACTCCATTCTTCATCCTTATCCATCACCAAATTAGCCTTACGCTGTTATTTTCCAGAAAATCAACCAAGAAGACGATCTGCACAAAACCAGTCTGTGTCCTGATTTATGTCCGCGTACCAACTTTTGCCTGTTTGTTCGTTTTTCTTCGTTCTGTATGTTTATCTTATTATTTATGTCTATTTATAATTATGTGTGAGTAATAAACCTATCCTCCCGGGTTTGGAAGCGAGCCTATTTTATATAATTGTGTTATGTAAACTTTCCACTATAATTTATCTATGCAATATTTTGATTTTTGACCTTAATGCGCTTTAATCTTCTTGTACAATTATTAAAGTGATATTTGTAGTCTCTTGTTGAAATGCGGTGCTAAGATAAGGTTCTAGACAAAGGAAGTCAAAACGGGTTAACGACTAGAAGCGTGTCTCGCCTATAGGTTAATGTGTCTCCAATAGGAATTGGTAATAACACGATTAATTTATAATGACTTGGGCAAGGATTGCGGCTTGTTGTTTAAGTTAATCAGGGTTTATTGTACAAGGACCGGTCAATGAACTAATTAAGATTCCTGAGTTTATTGCTAAAGTGGAAAGTTTATATCAATATAATTAGATAAAATAGGTGAGCAGAACAACCCAGGATGCTTCTTTAAAAACAAAAAGATTTACAATTTCTATTTCTATTCTACTTTGATTAATTGTTTGTATTATTGTTCAAATTAAGTTTTCAACCTCTTCTTTCTTTCAAAAAATGATAAAAATATGTTTACTAGAAATCTCAGTCAATTTACTACACTATCAGTTATCCACAGCGAGGTCCCCAAGACTACGACAACCCCATATATCCACTATTCCGCAAAACGATAGGTACACTGCCTAAGTTGTAGAAGTAGTCACATATTTTTCCAACAGTCACTCATTAAAAAAACCATCCATTCAAAGACCGATTACAAAATCACCAAAACCAAAACAAAAAAAAAACTCTAGAGCCATACCGGAGCCATCATGAAACTCTAGAGCCAAGAGTTCTACCAAATCCCAAAACTATAGTGCACATCGGGCGAGACTGTCAAAACAAAACTGAAACAGAAGTCCTACACTGACAAAGTTAAGGGTCATATCAACAAAAACACATTCGACTATCATATCCCCCACGAAAATAATAAAAGAGCACCCAATCCCAGATCAATCCACAATCAAAGTTATCCTTCAATCAACCAACCAAAGTAGCGAGTTTTGTACAACTCCATCAAAGTATTATAGGCTCGTCATAAGTCCTATAGCTAGACATCAAGAGGTCTAGTTGAGGCACTCCTAAGTCCTCGCACTCTCAATCGCATTCTAGGCCCGTCATAAGCCCTAGGACTGGATATCAAGAGGTCCAGTTGAGGCACTCCTAAGCCCTCGTGCTCCTTAAACCAAATCGGGGTGTTGGTATTATAGGTTCGTTATAAGTCCTATAGCTAGATATCAAGAGGTCTAGTTGAGGCACTCCTAAGTCCTCGTACTCTCAATCGCATTCTAGGCCCGTCATAAGCCCTAGGACTGGATATCAAGAGGTCCAGTTGAGGCACTCCTAAGCCCTCGTGCACCTTAAACCAAATCAGGTTGTTGGTATTATTGGCTCATCATAAGTCCTATAGCTGGATATCAAGAGGTCTAGTTGAGGCACTCCTAAGTCCTCGTACTCTCAATCGCATTCTAGGCCCGTCATAAGCCCTTGGACTGGATATCAAGAGGTCCTGTTGAGACACTCCTAAGCCCTCGTGCACCTTAAACCAAATCGGGTTGTTAGTATTATAGGCTCGTCATAAGTCCTATAGCTAGATATCAAGAGCTCTAGTTGAGGCGCTCCTAAGTCCTCGTAATTTCAATCGCATCTTTGGCCCATCATAAGTCCTAGAGCTAGATATCAAGAGGTCTAGTTGGGGCCCGTCATAAGTCCCCATGCACCCGCACCCATTAAAACAAATCATAAAGCGAAGTGAGAATTTTTGGCGCCCTCTCAACCTTGATCCAATTCTGCAAAGGCCTGCAGAATTGAATCAAGGGGACCATCTGTAGACACCAAAAATTCTCACCCCATAAAGAAAATTCCGAAATAATAACTAGAATGAGAGGGGTCTTCGCCTTTTTTACAAAACATATTATCATGCAGCCAAAATGAAACCATCGTTTTTAGGACAAATTTTCTAAAATCAATTTTCAAAGCATTCGTTTTCGAACTCGTCCCTTTTCGTTACTTATTTATTTTTAGCATTTTATTTTTGACTTATTTCATGTAGTTAGTTATGTTTTATTCGCTTGTTTATTTGCTTATTCGTTTTATTTTGGTTCATGCTATTTTGTTACTTGTTTATTTATTTCATTTCATTTCATTGCTACTTTTATTTGTATTTCTTTATTTGTACTTGTTTTTTTATCTTGCCTTTATCTTTATTATTTGAGAATCATTGTCATCATTTTATGTACATTCTCACTATTATATTCCATACCAGTATATTTCAGTTTGTCGCTAATTCGATTAAACTCACCTTCATCTCGTTTTATCACATCTTTTTTCGATCTTATTTACAGTTATTCGTACATATTTGATTTAATTTCTATTTTTAGAATATTCACTCATATTTTACTTCAATTGTACTCTTACTTTTTATTATTTCATGTACTCATTATTGTGTTTTTTCGTATCTCACCTTTTATTGTGTTTGGTATTTCATTATTTACATCATGGCCCATCTTCATGAAATCAGATCTACCTCTCCCCCTTCTATGCTCAAATAAAGCGCATAGTCAATTTAATAAGCCCACTATGAAATCAGCTAAATTTTCCTACCAAAAACCCTAGTTTTTTTAATTAAAAAGGGAACAATAGCAACTCTTTCTTCTTCCTCGATTCACCGGGTCCGACTTTGAACGAAGAACTCCTCCACCCTCATGCATTCAAAGAAATCAAACCAAGCAGCCGACGTCCTTTTACTCCATCGTCTTCAATCCTAAAAGCATACATGCCCAAGGTCATCCTCAATTTCTCTCGACTCTTTCGACAATTCAACCAACGTTTTACCCCTTCAATCTCAGAATTTTGCAAAAAACTGGAGAAATAAGGAAACACATGCTCTGAGCTTCAATCATCTCTTCACGCACGACATCTTGCACACCGTCGAACAAGCAGAAAGGAATAGCTATGCACCTGCTTCATTCTATTCTTTCGAGCCCTGCCTTTCATCAATCTCTTCATCCACATTTTTGTAAGCCGCTGGCGAACACGGAACACACCGACGAATCGAGAAGCACCACTGGCAAATCTCTTCATCCTCATTAGCGTATCCCTTCATTTACTTTACCGGTAATTTTGCTACTCAAATTGAGAAGTCGGGAGTACCGTCCCTTTATATCCTCTTCACCATCTTCTTCCTTTACAAATCCACACTTCTGGGTAAACCCAACTGACTTTGGTTTCAACCCTTGCACTTCAGAGAGTCAATGGCGAAGTTTATTTGCCCATCTTTGAACATAGTTTCATTTTTTTATAACTTATGTTTCAATGTTTACATCATCCTAATTCTGCTGTTTTCTTGTGTTTCTCCCTTTCTCCACTACTACTTTCTCGAGGGCTTCTGGGTTTGTCATCGACCATAGACCCGGTCACGCTGGTGGCGAGGCCTGGCAAGTGTTAATCGCGCTCAATCCGGTTCTAAATCCCGGTACGCAATGATCTGGCTTAGAGGGAGACTTACGAGATGAATGCTGCGTGGAGACGATTCTGGGTTTTCTAAGTTGTCGAGTTCATTGATTTTGGGTTGGTGTTCCTTGCTGTTCTAAAATGTCGGATATCGATTTTGCTTTGCTGCAGCGTAATTATACATTTTTCTTTCCTGATAAAGTGTGTCTCAACCAAGTGCAGCATACTGATCTGATTTAATTGAGTTTCATTACAGATTGTTGTGGTCTGGTTCTAATACTTGCGGATGTTTGCTCGATTGGATACAAGTTATGTTTTATTAAGACTATCATTGGAAATTCTTCTTGGACTCCACAACTTTTCCTTAAGGGTTTGGAAATTTTGGTGCTCAGTGTTGATGCATGCTTTGATAAGATCTTACTCCTTGCGCGTGAACCTGATTTGGAGATTACTAACATTCTGTTGCCCTCTTGCACGCTGATGATTTGGCCAGAAATTTTGTCATTTCCTGCACCAACTACTGATATCCGGTTTGGATTGTGTTTGTTTCCAGCGCTGATTTTGCCTCTTTACATGCGGGTTTGAAATCCAAAGCGTGTATATGTACCTAGCTGATGCGTGTTCGTTTTTTTTAGGATTAATGCTCCAAGTTTGTTCTGTTGTGCTTTTCACATGGTTAAGATTTATTGATAGGCTTAAGCGCAGACTATTAACCTGATAACATGTTGAGGGTTGTTGACTTCTGGATTCGATTCTGTGTTGCATAGCTTAGAAGCCTTTAGTATGACCGCCCAAATGAATGAGTAGATTAGGATTTGATAAAAAAATGAACCAGAAACCTTGTCTAGATTTGATTAGTGTTTGAGCACCGTCTACTTTTGGGTTTTAATTCTCTTCCACCCTTCCCTCAATTTTCTTTATTCCGATTCTTGTTATTAATAAACAGGAGTGAAATAAAATTAAAACAGTGATTTAAGTTTAGGCCTGGTTATCACTTAGACTATTAATGGGGTTTGTCTTCTCTATTTAAGTCACATTTGTAATTCTCCAATAAGTATGAAACAGATTTGGTAATTTATTCAACCTACTTTCCTCTCTTGGTCGTGGTCTGTAATTCACTTATTTCTAGTTGCTCGGTGTTGTATAGATTCATGTTTTACATTCAACTTTCTTTTTTTTGAGATTTCAATTCAATTTCTTTGTATTTTGATTATCATTATTTAAGCCTTAGCTACTACCTTCTAAGACCGCTCTACTAATAGAAAAGCTTTGTATGAATTGTTGCCCCGCACCTAACGGGTCTTTGATTCGTTTCGCCGGTGACAATCTCCTGTAGCTTCAGAAAACACCCAAACCATCCCATATTCTATAAGGCTAAATTCTTTAAAAATACGCCCTTAAGGCTATGTTAGGAAGGCTTAGGATGTGAAACCACCCCATGCCTAGCGGGTCTCTCATTCGTTTTATGTGGGTGGAATCCTCCTTTGCCTTCAACACACTCATTATCAAGAGTTAATAAATCAATAAATTGATTCTTCTCACTTGTTAATATCTCACAAATCAGCCCAACAACAATTTTCAGCCCAATCACAAATAAAGCCCACATAAAAAAAGGGCCACTTTAGCCAATCCAAGCAAGGCCCCATTTTGGGCCCAACTCCAAACAAGGCCCCATTTTTGGCCCAACTCCAAACAAGGCCCAATTTTAGCCCAACTTCAAACAAGGCCCATTTTTCCGGCCTAACTCTAAATAAGGTCCAAATTTCAACCCAATTTCCAACAAAGCCCAGAACTGGCCCAATTCAAATCCCACTTCAGCCCAAATCAAAAGGTCATTCTGAGGCCCAATTCAAAACCCACTTCAGCCCATAGTTCACAAATCCTAATTCAGCCCAAACCCAATTCGGGCCCAAGCCCATTTCGAGGCCCAAGCCCATTTTGACCGAAGCTCAAATTTTGACCACTTGAACTTTGACCAACCAAATTTTGACCACTTGAACTTTGACCAATCCAACTATAACCCAACCGAACTTTGACTCGGCCCGTTTTCTAATCCCGGCCTAAATCCAATTCAAACTCAATTTAATCTCAATTCATTTCAGTCCAATTCCATTTGATTCAAACCCAAATTCAATTCATCCAATTCAAACTCAACTTGTAAATCCCATTCAAACTTCAAAATCCAAAAATCTCCTTTCTAAATTTCAAACAATCATTTATTCAAACTTCATCAAGTTTTCAAAAGAAACCATTTTGTGGAATTTTTAAAGGAAAAACTCTTCTCACATCACAGAAAGCTCTTCTCAAATGTAGAAAGTTCTTCTCACATATACAAAATGTTTTCTCCTAAAAACATTTCTCAAAATCAGTGTTTCTTTATCAAGATTCCGAACAACTTCAAACTCTTTTCAAAACTCAGCTTTGAAATTCAAAACTAAACCGTTTTGGGGGAACATGGGATGTCTAACACCTTCAAAGAATGTTTTCTTCCTAGTTAGGCATCACTTGTCTCCCTTCCAATATAAAAAATTAGAGGCGGGGCACTGGGGTCATATCCTCCCTTGTCGCAGTCTGGATCTCTTTAGGCGGGGCATTAGGGTGACAAACCTCCCCTAATTGTAGCCTAGATTTTTACAAGGCGGGGCGCTAGGGAAGTAACGACCTTCCTAGCTGCAGCCGGGATTTTAGAATCGTCTAACTCCCTTCTGCTCGATTTTGATGTTTTCGGTTTTACCGTTTTAAAACCCGGGAGTTAGAGACGTTATTAGGGTTTGACCGAGGGCATCTCATTCATGGTGTTTCTCTCTAAACCCTAGTTTTCGACATAAACACATTGCCCCATCTTTCGAGCCTTGGCACTTACCATTAATTAAGTGTCGCGCTTGAGGGGGTACATAGGGTGATCCCTCGGGATCATCCGCCATTTTACAACAAAATGATTTTCCTTAACAATTTTTGAACTTCAAACTAGAAAACCCAGGATCAACCTGGGATTTCTACCCAAACTTCAATTGCCTCGTATACTCAAATCATATCCAAAATTTCAAACCGCTTCAAACCAAAATCAACTCTCAAATCCCAACTTCCCTCAAACTTCTAAGTCTCACAGGCCCGAGTGTCTCACAAACTCAACATCATAATTCCTTCACAAACGTCTCACAGGCCCGAGCACCTCACAGACTCAAACACTTCAACCTCTTCCACCCTTTTAAGATTCAAACGTCTCACAGACCCGAGTGTCTCACAGACTTTGATATCCCATACTTCCCACTACCTAAACACCCCAAACGTATCATAGACCCGAGCGTCTCACAGACTAACACCCCTAAAAAACCCTCAAAACCCCAAATTTCTAAACTACGTATGGTCGGATCTCAACAGGGAGTTGAGTACGTAGGCAGCCCATCTAGGGTGCGACCCCATTCCAAACAAAAAAACCCCCTTCCCCCTCTACGGTGGCTCTCACATCTATCAAAACGCTCAAACCTTCTTCGGCTCCCACAAACTTTAAACCATCAAACACTAAGTCTTGTCTATTCACTCAACCTCAAACTTTTCCTAATTCTCATTCTATACTCATCCGAATTCACCCATTCCCCTTCTCGGTGCTAGCTTGGTAGAAAATCTTGCGTCATCCACTCATTTTCTCTCCTCCTGTCCTAATCCTATCCTTGTGGCCCTTTGAATCGAATCTCTATAATAAGGTAATCCCGACAATTGGAGACCGAGGTTTCCTCGGGCACCAATCCAAGGTTGTGGTCATTGCCACTTCCGAGGGGTG
This sequence comes from Limonium bicolor, assembly GCA_023374045.1. Taxonomy (NCBI): domain Eukaryota; kingdom Viridiplantae; phylum Streptophyta; class Magnoliopsida; order Caryophyllales; family Plumbaginaceae; genus Limonium; species Limonium bicolor. The sequence goes on along the minus strand of CM041778.1, from coordinate 273,845,628 downwards.
TAACCCTGTGCGAACCCAAACAGAATCTCTAGTATGATCAGATAAGTCCTATCCATAGGCAATAAATTATCAGAGTCAATTAACGGTTCTTGGAATCCTTCTTCTCCCTTCCTAGTTCCTTAGGTCAAACTAGGTGGTGACTCTAGTCAACTCCGCCTTATAGAGGCATAAGTCCGCGTGGAGCCCATTGAGAGTGGGTGTAGTGCACACTTGCACTCCCCTTTATGCTTTCTGGGAAAGATGGACGATTTAGCAGGTATTTGAGGGATGCCAAGAATAACGGGTTTTCACCCTCCACAGAATGGCATTTTTTAGGATTTCCGCTTTTCAGTTAGACGATATTTAGATAGACCCCTCTCATACCGAAAAATCACCCTCAACAACAAAGAAAACCAAGCTAAAAAACAAGTTAAAACACAAATTATGCTTTAAGGAGTCTTAAAGCACATTTTTGAGAAATTGGCTTAGAAATGGGTTTTAAGTGCCTAAATGACCATGATTACACCTTAATCAACATGTGTACTACTTAGTATCACATTAGAAAGCATAAATCAATGGGAAATCAAACATTTCACAAATATGTGCACTAATTTTGAATAGTGCTCAAATAGTGCTTAAGTTTGCATTAAGTCAACCTTGATTAATTAAATGATCAAACTAGCCCATTAATACCCTAAGTAAGTGGAGGGGGCCGGTTTTTAAACATGGTGAGTCATCACCATTTGCTAGTTTATTAAACGAAGAAGAGAAAATAAGTAAAAAGACTATACACCTTTATAAGCTAAATATCTTCAAAATTCTACCTCTCTCCTCACTCCTCTTCATTCCCTCCTTTCCCCAACATCTTCCTCCTTCATCCTCCCAAGCAAACCGGTTATGCTACAACACACCTCTCTTCTTCAACTACATTCTCTTGTCAAATACAACTTCATTCTCCAAATCAAATTCTAAGACCACCTTTGTGCTAGTTAGACCAAGCCCTTCATTTCCCTCTTTTCAAATCTCTAATAGCTCAAGTTTGATTCCATGGAGAATCTCTATTGAAGGAGGAAAAGCTCACCTTCTTGCACCTTGGTACTCACCTTTACTTCAAGGTAAGAAAAGCCAAAGAAAATTCATATTTCCTTTCATTCTTGTACATGGCCGAAAATCATCTTTGTGATGCCTTGTCTTGCACTTTTTTATTAGCTTGATTTAATCTTCAAAGGACTAGGAGGAGTCCTACCTTGTTTCCTTATCAAGCTCTCTTTCAAATTCCAAGGTAAACATCCAATTCTAGTGTATTAAAACACTTCTTGTAATATAGGGTTTTTTCCATGAGTTTAAGTATAATGCTTGATACTCATTACCTTTATTTGTATATTGGTTGAAAGATTGACAAGTGAGTAAAGCCCTTATCGGTTTGTAAGAAAAAAACAAGAGAAAGCAAGTGAGAAAATCTTGAAGAGGAAAATGGTAAATGACCTATCCTAATGTAGTTTAGTACCTTAGGAAATTGAGTTGTATTGTTTTATAAACAATCTAAAGATCCAAAGGAAAAAGAGTTAGCAAAATAACCACAAGGTGGATTATAAGGGCATATGAAATTGATGTGTGTATTTGCAGGTTGAAAACATTATATATGTGGGAAATTCAGTGTTTAAGATTTATGTTATTTAAGGGCCTAAGATCCATGTCATTTACGGGTCTAAGTGCCAAGAAATTTAAGTTTCATGCACTATATTGTGATGTGGGGTAGTTTGTGTGTAAAGAACATTCCTTGTGAAGTTGAATGTTTTGATTGTTTAATGGTGAAAACCTAAGTGTTAGGGTGTAAGAATGTGCTAGAGAAGCCATGTCAAAATTTAGTTGAGAGACTAAAAGTTTTAGGTGTTTTGATGAAGTATTGTGACCTAGGTTGTACTAGGGATTATTAAGGGTTAAATTGGTGAAAGAAAAGGAATTAAGGTGTTCTTGAGTGTTAGAGTGATCTTGGGATTGTCTTGGAGGATTTAGAGATCAAATGAGTGTTATAGACACACCAAAGACATGATATGAGATGTGTTAACAATTGTGCAATGGTTGGTAGTAAATGAGGTATTATGCCTTGTAGTAACTAAGGAGTAAACTAGAAGGTATAACCTTGATAAGTTTGAGTAAAGGAGATAAAGATGCATAATGATGCTTGGGAGTGGTTGAAATGGTTGTAAGGAAACACTTTGTATAGTTAATATTGTTGGCTTAATTCACCACTTTGAAATCCTAAGGAGAAATGTTACAAGTGTTAGGAATTTTGGTAAGAATTGAGTAGGTGATCAAAGAACTTAAATGGAGGCTTGATCATGAGCTAAAAGGGAGGTAAAGGTGCCTAAATGATGTGGGAACATACTAGGAAACTTGTGGAAGAGTTTGGAGCAAAATAGAAATTTTGAGTTATGGTGCTACAGTCGACCGACCCAGGGGACCGACCTTGGCTGGGTCGGCCGGACTATAAAAAGCTAGCCGGAAATGCTTCTACATTCGCCCGACCCATGGGACCAACCCTGACTGGGTCGGTCAGGCTAAAAATAATGAACCAGAATGTTTCTGCGATGGACCGACCTTAGGACCGACCCTGGCTGGGTCGGTCGAGTAAAAAATTTCAAACCCTAATGCCTTCTGCATCTGACCTACCCAGGGGTTGGGTCGGTTGGAGGGTTGGTCGGATCTTATAAAAAAAGAGAAAAAGAATGTGGCATTGGTAGTAAACCCTAGTGAGTGTAATAAGGGTAAACAAGTGTAAGTTTAAATGTGAAAACATGTCATAAAATCATGTAAAGTACTTAGTTAATAGGAATTTAAATAAGGTAATTAATCGACATGACTAATTATGTATAGGAGCTGCATTCGGTGGTCAACGAATGCAACAGGGACCAAGGTATGGTTTTCTTGCAGTCTGTTTGCTACCGGTTTACACCGGCTTATATGTTGTTTGTTTTTTGAGTGTTTACGACCTTGTAAGATTAAAGGCATGTAATGAGTTTACAGTTATTGTTTATTGTAGCGTGTGTGTTCCGATACCGTTAACCTCCAATACGTGCTAACCCGTTAGCTAACCAATATTAGGATCACGTAAGAGAACGATATTCAGTTTTTAACGTTTCAACTTACGGAACGTCCTAACTACGGCTATCCTTGTGTTAGTTGTGGTTTATGTTGTTCAAATGTATCACATCTCCCTTATGTGCCTAACTGGGCTTGAGCACTTACGGTTTGAAATAATGTGTTGAGTTTCCATTAATGGAACTACTAACAAGTGTATAACCGGGTGGGGGGGGTGAGGAATCCGGGTGTCCGGTTGCGCGTGTATATTTGGGAGTTTTTATCTAAATCAGATTCGACTCTCTCCATTGTACGGTATGAAACGTATTGCAGCAAGTGTACTAGTCTGTCGTAGCAAGTTTTCCTAGGTAGTATTCTCTAGGTCATCGAACCAAAGGAGGTTGTGTCTAGTTTGAGTCTTTAATCTACTAACTAACGAAGTATAGAAAATAACAGTAATAAATTGGGGGTTTGAATGTAGAAATTAAATAAAAAAATTAATTAAAACAAAAACAATTAAAAGTGATTGTCTAACAAATCTAAAGGGTGAATCCTGGTTTACTACTTTTTCCTAGTTTATCAATTCCCTTCCTTAGTGTTTCTAAATTCAAGATTGTAACCTCAGATCTAAATTAATCTAAAACCAGTCTCCCGCAAGATAGATCCTTACTAGCAATTCCTAAATCCTTACTCTCGTTACGAATTTACAAATTAGCTAGCAACATTAATGATTCATTTGGTTTCTAGTCAGCTAATCCCCAAGAATTGCCATCTATAGTTTCACTGGTAATATTCCTAAGATCTAATGAACGCCGCAGTTCTCACATGTAAGCAATTCGTACCAAATAAACTCAAGCAATAATTAATCACAAGAGAATTCAATAATAAACAAGAAATAGAACTACAATCTGAATAGAATTTATATTTAATAACTCAGGAAGCAAAATAATAAACTAGTTATTCATAGCAAACCAGAATACTAAACGACTACTCAGACATTGGAGACAAAGAAATAATAACAATAATTAAGAGATTAGAAAACATCATCTAATTGTGGGACGATAACGAATTCAATCTTTGTCTTCTGCTCCGGTCTGTCAAAACTGACTGATGTTTCCCTCTGTCTGACTTCTCTGCGCGGCTAGGGTTTGCTAAACTGTATTGTACCTCCTTGCGAAGATGTATACTCTCCATTATGTATATGTGCCGCTGCTGTATACTGTTGTAGGTTTAAAACAATTCTTTTGTTTTTCACTAAAATAGCCCACGTGCATGCCAATGATGATGGGCTTTAAAAAAATCAAATAAGTATCTCCCGTGCAATGGAGATGTAACTTGCTGTAATGATGATTATTGTCTAACATTCTCTTCTGATTAGTCCCCCACCTGCGGCCCAAAATACTTAATATGCAATGCATGCATGCGGGCAATGAAAAGAAGTCATGCCAGTGTTTGTTGCGCAGGTGGGCTTCGGCGCTGGTTTTCTGCGCCTCTGAATTCTCATCATGGGCTGCTCATGATCGACGAAGTCCAGCAAATGGAATATGTATGACTTTCTTGGTCCGGGAATTGAAACAATAAGCAAACCTGGACCATTGCGAATTATACTCGGTAGCTTCTGTTATTTTGCGGTCCAAGTTTATAAACCAGCACATAAACTCGGACTATGTTGTAAATTGAGCAAAATATTCGTTTCTGCTTCTGCTTATCCCAATCTTCATTGTTAAGCTCTCAACACACATTCATAAGTCATTTTCTTCAGTATTGTCATATTTAGCACAAAACCACAAGTAAGGGAGTTCTTCGTATATAACATAAAATAACGTATAAGTAAGGAATTTATCATATAAACCAATAAAATATTAATCACATTAAGTATAGAAACATAGATAAATTCCGCACTTATCAACTACCCCACACTTAGCTTTTGCTTGTCCTCAAGCAAATAAAGAATATAATGGCTCCAAACCAAACATTAAACTCCGGGATCAAACATAAGTAGAAGGAAAACAAGCAAAATGGCAATCAGAAAAATCAATCTGCTCTATGCAATCAGTTTTCGCAAACAGTGAATAAAGAATAGTTTTAATTAAAGCATGAATAGACTGAATTGCAGAAACTAAAAACAAATTAGCTTAGGACCTTCCACCAATTTTATTTCATTACCCTTTGGGTGACAAGGGGTGTGAAGTAATGCCTTATTCCGCAATACGTTTCAACACCAAGCACTCATGATCAAAAACTAAAAAAAAACTGCAATTAAATATTTCGCATGCAAAAACTTTTCTTCATCAAGAAATAAAAACAAACGATTTATTTAATTAATTGCATAGTTGCTCCTTCACCCAGACTTTTCTCTTTATCCATGCAACGGCTTTGGGTCAACTATCCCAGATCACAAGACCTTAGGTAGATAGGCGATAAAGCACCACGAGGACTTAATAACCAGATAAAAGAGGCCTGATTCGGTTTAGGAAATTTTTGATCAGAGGAGTACCTTGCATTATCCTTTCATTCCAAACATCCATATCATTCCCAAGATCCAAATCTAAACGCATTTAGTCTCCACAATCAACCAATCCATCAAATTTCAGTCAAAATAGAGTAAATTTAAGAAAAACAATTCCGGAAAGACAACTTTTAAGCAGAAAGAATTTTAAGGTTGTCATCAGGCTCAATTTCAAACTTCCACATATATTTTCACCCAAAATTCAACATTTATTGGCATTAGAGAAGCATATTCTTTATCACCTAAAAACAATAAGAAAGTAGTGGTCTGAAGTGATAACTGAAGGTCACTCCCTACCTCACACTTAAAATTTAACAATGTCCTCATTGTGTGACATGGCAGGAGTGAAAAACTTAAAGCTCACAGAAAATATTATGTCCAAAGGAAACAGACAATAGAGTAGTCATTATTCAAAATTAAAATGAAAAGAAAACAAACTAAAACTAGAACTCCCCCGGATTTTGTTGTTGTTGCAGATGTAGAATGACCCCACACTTGAGCAAATCTCAAGTGTTGCAGCCTGGTTGTAATGTCTCCATGAAGAACTCATCTGAAAAAAAGATACTAAAAGCAGCCAAAAACTACAAGAAGAGTTAAAAAGATTAAAAACAAAATCAGGAAAATAACTACAAAAGGAAATTAAAACTGAAATTAAAAACTAATAAAATAAAATATAATGCTGGGTTGCCTCCCAGCCAGTTGCCCTTCTTTAATGTCTTTGGCTAGACTATACCCTTGAGATCATCCAGGATCGAATATGAATGCTGATGTCAGTGCCAAAGGGTGGGTGGGACGGGTATCATATATCTTCATAAAACGTCCCCGATCAAATGGAAAAGTAACCTCAACACTCCAGATGTAAAAGTGTAAACTCCACCGATCATGCATCAGGTGGTTGTATTGAGATGGATGATTCTTGATGTGAAGATCACACTTTGGCTGGTCCTCCTTCTCAAATTCAAGGATGTAAATATCCTTGTCATTCGGTGGAATCTCAAAGGATGAACCAAGAGAAAAATCAACCTCCACAGTAATCAAGGGCTCCTTGAAGTCCATGAGATAACTCTGCTCTGATGGCTCAACAGCAAGATAAGGAAGGAAGTCAACTGGAAGACTCTCTGGCTCAGGGACAGGTGGAGAAGGAATAGACTGGATAGCTTCATGAATTATATTATTCTCTAACTCTGTAGATTCATCAAATTGCTCAATCTCTAGCTCTGGTCTCTCCATGATCTCCACCTCAGGTGTGTCTGTAACTTTAGGGATCGAATCAAGCTGCGTATCACTCCACTCAGCTACTGCTGTAGGTTGTTCGATCTCAGGAGCCGGTTCACATCCAAGCTTTTGTGATATTTCGTCTAGATGGGCTAAAATTCTTGCATTACTTTCCTGTATCTCCTTCATATCCATCCTGAAGGACTCATGCCAACCGGGGTTTGATCCGCCATGTTTTTTGTTAAAATCTGCAAGAGCAACTACCAAGCTAGATAGATTACTTTGACATTGTGAACTCTCATGATCCCCTCCACATGTCTGGGAGATAACCCACTGGTTGTAACTTTGTGCAGGATAATAGTGTTCAGGAGACGGTCGTGCTTCAGGAGGGCTAGACAATATAAAACTTCTTAGAGCATCCTCCAAACTAGAAGAAACAACTAGACAATAAGCACCCTCGTGGTCTCCTCCACACCTTTCGCATACAACCCATTGGTTGTAGTATCCAGGCCAACTCCTGATGGATTGTAATATCCAGCCATCAAATCAAAGTACCTCGAAATATAAACAAAAATCAATTATATACATAAAGAAGAAAATCAAAATATGTACATAACAATAAAATAAATTAAAGAAAACAATAAATAACAACTATAAACAAAAAAACAAAACCAAACAAAATAAAATAAAACTAACCGATTGAAATAAAATAAAAACAAGACAAAAATTATCAAATTAAAGAAAAACTAAAATAACATAAAGTTTAACTAAAAGAAACAAAAACGAATAAAATAAGTTTAAACAAAATTGAATGAAAGCAAAACTAAAATTAAACTAAACTAACTCTAATCAGCAAAAATAGACTAAACAATACTAAATAAGAATTGATCTAATTAAATAAAAATTGTAAACAGAAGACAAAATAAAATGACTATAAAAAAACAACAAACCAGATTAATTATTGAACTGAATAATAAGAAAAAAATAAACAAATAAAATAAAAATAGAATAAAGACTAAACTAAATAGCCGTGCCTCCCCAGCAACGACGCCAAAAACTTGTTCGGTATGAAACGTATTGCAGCAAGTGTACTAGTCTGCCGTAGCAAGTTTTCCTAGGTAGTATTCTCTAGGTTATCGAACCAAAGGAGGCTGTGTCTAGTTTGAGTCTTTATGTAACACCCCATCCAAAGCCAATCGTGGTTATCGCAAAATGAAACTTAATCGAACATCGCAGCGGAAAAAAAAACACCTGGACCTTGCCACGGTCTGATCGTTAGAATATCCGGCCTTATCAATTACAACATTTATCCAAAATAACAACCGACCCAAACATCACCATCTAAATACCAACAACCAACCGAGTACAAGTAACTAAGTCATAATCACAACCTTACATTTTTAAATATAAACAGACGGGTGTACAAGCGCAACCCGTACTCAAAATAAACATCCCATCCTAAGTCTAACCGCTCCTACTCTCGTGGTGCGTCCTCATGGACCTCTTACCTGCAAGTGTAAAAACAGCCCCCAAAGGGGGTCAGCACGAATGCTGGTACTCCCTCTCATGGCCCCCAAGCTAACGGGGCTACGACGATTAATTGCGATAGCATGGAAATTGATTACATACACAAGCATATGAAGTGCAATAACAACAATCCACAGATGAACATACTTAGTTCACCAACAACGAATGGCACAAGCGTTCCCTTATCAAGTGGGTTGGTAACCCCCTCCTTAGTACTGAATTCCTTAACCTTAGTTTCTTATCTTACCTTAATCTTAACCTCAACTTATTCCAGTATACAAACCGTTCCTGGAAGGGAATGGTTGTAGCTAATTTCAAACCTGGGATTTAGGTGATCCCACCGCACCATCTTAATGCCACCTACCCTGGACGGGAGTCCAGCTAGCTGAGCCGGCAACCGGCCTAGGCTACAAGTCCGAAGATAAGTCCTTAAGCGGAGGGCGGATCTGATTCAGATACCGTCCCCCTTTCCTTAGCATGCATGACCAGAGTCAGTCCCGGGTTTCCTCACTCAAGTTCCAGTTAGTAGAAATCTTAAACACCATGTGTTAGTTAAACCTTAACGGTATAACCAACAATCACCAATACTTAACATCTTATTCTTACTCAATAATACTAAACTCGGTTAGTAGCATTCCAAGTCTCGTGGGTTCGTGTAAAGAAACACAAACACAACGAGAACAAATATAACCGGTTTCATGCTTTATCTTGTCTTAGTCATAGCAGTAAACAGATAGCACACAAGCCGAGGACCACCTCGTTAGCAAGCAGGTCACAAAGAAAGATTGTCCGTTCACCGTCGACGATCGTTTGGTTTATCTCCTTCCAAGTCCCAATTCACCAATCCTAAAACATTCATTCAGTTTTAGGTTATTATTCAATTCACTCAATACAATTACTTAGCCTCCCCAGACATCACTTTACTCATTGTTTTCACTAAGCCTTAAGGTTTTTTAACTTACTCCTAAGTGTATCATTTCCTCATTATCTATTACACTTACTCCCCACTTAATGACCATTACCCCACCAAACAAGTCTTAATAACCTTATAACATCAATACCTAATCATCCCCACCATTTGCTAACCTTAAACAAAGTTTTTGGCCAAAATAGCACCGCGTCCAAACTTGTGTCCGAGCTTCCAAGTTCGGACATAGGTCGAGACTCAAAAGGGTGCAACAACGTGTGTCCGAACATGCGTCCGAACTACTTCCCTAAGTTCGGACATAGGTCGAGGAGATCGAAAGAAAATTTTCAAGTGTCCGAACTTCTAAGGTCGGACTGAAGTCCGGACACTGGCCGAGACTCAGAAAATTAAATCGCAACAGGGCATGTCCGAGCTTCCAAATTCGGACGGAAGTTCAGACAGGCCAAAATACCCATCTTTTAAATCCTTAAACACTTATCTCATTCCATAGCATGGTCTATCCTTGTTTGGGCACTTAAACACACCTTAATCCCTCCACTAAGCTCCTTAAATCACTCATCAACATCCATCTTATCTTTATTTTTTCCTTGCAATAACGTCATCACTTGTAATGTTGCTCCTTAGGTTTCGAAGTGGTGGTTCACACCTATTATAACCACTATGCCAAAATGCTTTCCTCACCCACTATAACATCATCCTCCCAAGCATCTTTCTCCCGCCTAAATCCCGTTTGCAACTACTTAAAAGTTCCTACACCAACTATAACACCATCATCCAAAACATTATTTCTTTTCTACTAGTTTACCCAATGTTTGCCTAAGTCCTAAATACACAAGTACACTATTTTGATTCCTAATTCCTTCATAGTGATGCCTAAGTCCTCATAAGTCATTTAAACATCTTAATCTCACCCTTTTTCATCAGACAACCTTTAGAACTTCCTAGCACTTCCTTATCATGAAATCTCCTTAGAACATCTCGAACACTTAGGTTCTCCTCTAAATTTTGCCATGGGTTCTCTAGTATATAGTTACATCCAAACACTTGGTTTTTCACCATCAACAACCTATATCACTCAAATTCTCATCACAACACCTTAACCACAATTTAACCAAAACTACACCACATCATTACATATGTGTCTTAAACTTAAATGCTTGCACTTAGGCCCTTAAATGACAATAATCTTAACCACTGAATTTCCACATATATTTGCCTTTAACCTGCGAATACACACAACAAGGCTCCCATTGAAATAAATGCATCTTGTAACTCACCTTGATATTCTTAAATATCTCCTTTTTTCTCATTGGCTCCTTAATCACAAGTTCACAAACATGATCATTGTTCTTTCTCCTAGGTTATATATAGCCCTTTTCTAATGTAACCTCTACACTAAACTCATCACATATCTAAATCCCATTCCCATAAACAATAAAACACCTTAAGGTAGTAATTTACCTTGTTCTTTTCCAAGCTTTAAAAACTTTCTTCCTTAGGGTTTTCCTTGCTCAATCTCGGTCACTAATATATATCTCCTTGCCAATGTTCTAACCAATATCCAATGTCTCCAATGAGCACTAGATAATACATTAACCCTAAGGAACAAACCCTAGGTTAAAATGTGCTTTAAGGTATTAAGGTGATTGTTTTACCTTGGTTTCTCAAGACAGGCTTGGATATGAAGCAAGAAGGACCTCCTCAATCCTTTGAAGAGTAGAAAACAAGCTAGAACAAGGCATTAAAATGAATCCTCATGAGCATGTATTTTCGGTCAAGAAGAAAACTGATGGAAACCTAGATTTTCTTACACTTTCTTTACCTTAAGAGAATGGAGAAGCCAATGGAGTCTCCAAACTTGAATTTCCTCCTCTAATGGTGGTTTGGCTTGGCACCAAATCAAAGCTCTTGATTTTTGAAAAGATAAAAGAGAGAGCTTGAGCTAACTAAGAGGAATATGTAATTTGTTTTGGTTTTGGAGCTAAATGAGTAAGTAGTGTACAAAGGAAGGTGGAGCTAGCATGGGGTTGTTCTTCATGTTAATGGAGAAGGGAGAGAGCAGCTCAAAACCGTGGGAACAAGAGAGAATGAAGAGATGAGGAGAGTGATGATTAAAGGTAGGATATTTATCTTGTAAAGTAAATAGTAGTTTTGCTTTATAATTCTTTGTTTACTTAATAACTAAAAGGTGGTGACTCACCTTGTCAAAATCGGCCCCCATTAAGTAACAAGGGGTACTTAAGTCTTTATTGATCAAATATCTCACTTATATTTACTTATGTCATAAACTAGCTTAATTAAATTACTATTCACAAACAAGGCACATTGTTGTGAAATTTTGATTTCCCATTCATTTAGACTTCCAATGTGATACTAATTAGTACACATGCTAATTAAAGAGTATGATGGACATTTAGCCATTCAAAACCCATTTACAAGACAATTTTTCAAAAATGTGCTTTAAGACTCCTTAAAGCACATTTTGTGTTTTAACTTGTTTTCAAGCTTGGTTTTATTTGGTAATTGATTTAAAATGACCATTAGGATATTACTAAGGTCTTAGAACAATATTTGGGTACTCTCCCAAGTCTCTCCAAGCTTAGAGCACGTTTTTGCTTAAACTGCTCTTTTGGTGTTTTCTTATGTTTTCTTTGATTAGAAATGTTTCTTAATGTTTCTAAGGCATTATTTAGCCTCCTTATAACTTAGTTTATCATTTAAACACCATATCTAAGTTTGGGGTATTTCACTTTAATCTACTAACTAACGAAGTATAGAAAATAACAGTAATAAATTGGGGGTTTGAATGCAAAAATTAAATAAAAAAATTAATTAAAACAAAAACAATTAAAAGTGATTGTCTAACAAATCTAAAGGGTGAATCCTGGTTTACTACTTTTCCCTAGTTTATCAATTCCCTTCCTGAGTGTTTCTAAATTCTAGATTGCAACCTCAGATCTAAATTAATCTAAAATCGGTCTCCCGCAAGATAGATCCTTACTAGCAATTCCCAAATCCTTACTCTCATTATGAATTTACAAATTAGCTAGTAGCATTAATGATTCATCTGGTTTCTAGTAAGCTAATCCCCAGGAATTGCCGTCTATAGTTTAACTAGTAATATTCCTAAGATCTAATGAACGCCACATTTCTCACTTGTAAGCAATTCGTACCAAATAAACTCAAGCAATAATTAATCACAAGAGAATTCAACAATAAACAAAGAAAAGAACTACAATCTGAATAGAATTTATATTTAACAACTCAGGAAGCAAAATAATAAACTAGTTATTCATAGCAAACCAGAATTCTAAACGACTACTCAGACATCAGAGACAAAGAAATAATAACAATAATTAAGAGATTAGAAAACATCATCTAATTGTGGGACCATGACGAATTCGATCTTTGTCTTCTGCTCCGGTCTGTCAAAACTGACTGACACTAGTGGAAAAAATATTTTTAACCACGATTATTTTGCTTATATACCACTGTTAGGAACCGTGGTTTATGCTCCCGTCGCATATAGAAAATTGCCTATATACCACAGTTGATAACCGTCGTTTAAAAGTAGACTATATACCACGGTTTGCTATGACCTTCGTTTAAGACCGTTTTTGGACGCGGTCCTCACCGATTTTAAACGACGGTTAAGGTCAGAACTGTGGTTTTAAGTCCTTTTATACAACGGTTATAGGTTAAAACCGTGGTATATTATCTATAAAATCAACGAATAAACCACGGTTATACTTATAACCGTGGTTTATAGTCTATGAAATTTTTTTCAAAATCGCCGGCGATTCGAAGCGCCGCTGCGTAGATCTCAAACAGAGCACAGAAGATAATGAAGAAGCTAGAACATGTGTGTTCCTTGTTTGCGATTTAGGGTTGCAAAATAATGAGTGAAGAATGTTCCGGAGGCGCAATATGTTCCTTGTTCGCGGTGGGTTGCAAAATTACCGTGAAGTTGAAGAGAATGAAGAATAAGGCATAGGCCATGTTCCTTGTTCGCCGGTTATGGTTGTGAAAATAACAGTGAGAATGAGTGAGTGAGGACGAGCATGTTCCTTGTTCGCAAGTGTAAGCTGCAAAAATTACCAAAAAACAAGAGAATTAGTGAGGACGAGCATGTTCCTTGTTAGCGATTTAGGGTAGCAAAAATTACCGTGAGCTAGTTGAAGAGAATGAAGAATAGTTGCAGAGCATGTTTGTCGGTTTGGGTTCCAAAATTACCATGAGGTTGAAGAGAATGAAGAAGAAGAGTGCTTCGTCGATATGTAAAGAGAATAGAGAGAAAGCACCGCGTTAAATTTCGGCCGAAAATTAAAATTCCCGCCTAGACTATATACCATGGTTCATCAAAAAACCGTGGTTTTAATATAGTAAGATGTGCAATATAAATGACGGTTGCCTAGAAACCGTGGTATATAGGTACACTATATACGACGGTTCCCCGAGAACCGTGGTATATTCACTCCGGCATGTACTATATACCACGGTTGCCCTGAAAACCATGGTATATAACTAACCTATATACGACGGTTCCTTAAGAACCGTGGTATATGCGCTCTGGAATGCACCTTAAATGACGGTTGCTATGAAAACCGTGGTTTATAAACTTTAAACCACGGTTTTCCATTTAACCGTGGTTTAAACGCCGTCATTAAAAACTAGTGTGATGTTTCCCTCTGTCTGACTTCTCTGCGCTGCTAGGGTTTGATAAACTGTATTGTACCTCCTTGTGAAGATGTATACTCTCCATTATGTATATGTGCCGCTGTTGTATATTGTTGTAGGTTTAAAACAATTCTTTTGTTTTTCACTAAAATAGCCTGTGAGCCTCAATTTTAAACCCTATCCTGTGTTGGTTAAAGCGGATTAGGATCTAACCGGGTTTTAGGTCCACTTATAACCTAAGGTTAATAACTATGTCATATAACAATGATTATTAAACCTAAGCTAGCTCACTGGAACCTATTATGAGTCGCCACCTAATTTTAACCTAGATCAAATTAGGAAAGGAGAGTTCGGGTTCGGGGGCTTGATATTCGACTTAATTAGGGTTCAATTACTTTCATCACCCCTAGAAGTCGTTTTTCCTCTACTTAGCTTAATTACGGCTTATTACGAGTCGTTTTAACCTAAATGCGCGAGCTTCTGTTTTTTTTTTGTTTTTTATCATTTTTTGACTGAAAATAAGAGTGAAAGTTGAAATTACCTAAACTAGGGTTTCAGAGGCCGAATTAGGTCAAATTTTGTTTTCGTCCGTAGCCACGGACCTAATGTCCGTAACCACGGACCCTAGTTAATCTATGTGAAAATAAAAGTCAAATTAAACAGAAAACAAAAATTTGAAAAGTCCGGGGCCACGGACAGGATGTTCGTAGGCCCGGACATAGATTAACAAAACCTAAAATTTTTAAAATTTTAAAATCCCGCCGCCGTCCGTGGGTGTCCGTGGCCACGGACCACCCACGGACAGGGGTTTTATGGTGGTTCCCAAAGGTGTTTTCGGCTCAAAATTTATGCACGTGTAGCCTGAAAGGTATACAATTCGTTAGTAATTGAAAGATTGCAGTTTGAAGTCGAATTATGTACGAAACTTGACGAACAAATAACAAGGCAGAAACAAAAGTAATTAGCAATACAGAAGCGTAAAAAGGTTAGTTCGAACACAAAATTTGACGGAGAGTTAATAAGGTCGTGGAGAGTTAGAAAAGTAGAATTGCAACCTGTTTTACCTTCGAATTCAGGAGGATTCTTCACATCGGGATTCTTCGGAGGCTCCGATGGTGCCGGTTCCGGATTGAGTTCGACCCGAGCTCCTGGTTGTTGATTGTTGAAGGTGTTCTTCACGTTTTGGAGGTGGTTTGGTTGATGTTTGATGATTGTTGATGTGTTGGGAGTTGAAAAATGTGTTTAGATGGTGATTTCGGGGGATTTTTGATGTGATTTTGGTGCTTGGATGTGTAAAAACGTGAAGAGAATGAGACGGCTGCCTTCTTTGAGGGTTTAGGGTTCTTCAGGTTCTCCTTTGATCATGGGATAAGGTTCCTTATATAGGCTTCCTTAAAGATAGAAAAATCCGGTAAAAACTGAGATTTACCGACGTTTTAGCTCAAGGGCTTCCAAAAGGAATTTGATTATGAAATTTCACACATGGGTAAAGGATGATATTTCTGATTTTTCTAAAGTGGAATCGAATTTTTTGGATATTGAAATATTTTTAAATTCAATTTCTCGTCAGGTTCAATCAGAAATTGCTAGAAAATTATTGGAAATTCGAAAAATCAAAATTCCAACGCCATTATGCTTCAGATGTCATCCTCCATCATGGGTTAAAATTTCAAAGCATTTTGAATTGATTTGACCCTTATTTGGAGGAGAGAGAAAGCCTATAGGGGGCTTAGGAGCCTTGAAAAATTACGAAAATGCCCCTGGAGATGACTAAGCTGTCCCTAGTACTCTGAAATGTGCCGATCGAACTGGGAACCCTCGCTACCAGCCTATTAGTAGAGACTCTCTTCCGGGGGGTTGAAATTTTGGGTATAACAGATTGCCCCCCGTCAACTAGACTTTGTAATGGAAATGAAAAGGCTAGTTGATGCTTGAGTGATACCCCAAAATTTTGGATCTTAAAAGACCACACGTGCAATCCGACAAGTTGCGTCGAGCTATTCTAAGGCGCTGACTACCTATGAGTAATGGAAGGGTGTCGAGCGGTTCTAAGGCGTCGACCACCTAAAGGTAATAATGAAGTAATGTCAGACTATTCTAAGGCGGCGACTACCTATAAGGATGATATGATGTCAAGGTATTCTAAGGCGTTGACTACCTATAATGAATGAGATGATGTCAAGCTATTCTAAGGCGTTGACTACCTATCAGTGATTGAAAATTGGTGTTGGGTCGAGTTCTTCTATTCGGGTGAGTTCTGCTGCTCTAGTGAGTTCTGCTGCTCTGGTGAATCTGAATCTTTGGCTGAGAATCTGTATCTCTGAAGAGTCTGTACCTTCGGCTGAGAATCTGTATCCCTGAAGAATCTGTACCTTCGGCTGAGAATCTGTATCCCTGAAGAATCTGTATCTTCGGCTGAGAATCTGTATCCCTGAAGAATCTGTATCTTTGGCTGAGAATCTGTATCCCTGAAGAATCTGTACCTTCGGCTGAGAATCTGTATCCCTGAAGAATCTGTATCTTCGGCTGAGAATCTATATCCCCGAAGAATCTGTATCTTAGTGGCGAGAATCTATATCTCTGGTCTATGATGAGTAGTCTCGTACGGATGGATGCAAGGTAAATTTTATGCAAACGATCATGATGAAGGTTGATTATGAAAGTGCCAAACGTGTCAATGATGATGTGCATGTCAAAATACAATCAAAGCGTATGCAGGAAACTTGTCCAAAACAAGAAATCGTTGGAAAATGTCCAAACATGGCAATGTTATGGATCAAAAATTGTCCAAAGCAAGACATTTCTAGAAAGTGTGCCAAATGTGGCCATGATGAGGTTTATGAAACCGAAGTGTTTGAAGGAAAGTTGTTCAAGACAAGAAATTGTTGAAAGAGGTGCCAAACGTGGCAGTGTTTGAAGAAAATTCTGTTTATTGAAAAGGAAAGTGAAATTATCATTTCCTGACTATGGACTTTGGACCTGTAATTTATCTCCTAGGAGATGAACATGCCATCAGTGGGGTATGGTGTTTGATCTGAAGGTAAGGGCTTATGTGGGCCTGTGTAGTGGTGGTGTGGAGGTGAGGGCTTATTTGGGCCTGTGTGGTGTATGATGTGTGCGAGCCTGTATGATGTGAAAGGTAAGAGCTTATGCGGGCCGGTGGTGTATGATGTTTGATCTTTGGATTCCAATTGGTGTTGTCTTAGCAATTGTTGGAACCAACAATTGCCCCCAGTATTTTTCCTTTAAGACAATCTGAGCTAGAGTTCGTGGCAATCGATCGTTCCGATCGATTGCCCCTAGTATTTTCTTTTATTAAACGTGCGAACGAGTCTCGTCCTCACAGGGTCAGGGCTTATGTTTTTATGTGGTGCTTCCTAACCTACACTCGGCGTGTTTGGTGCTTGCACTCGTTCCTCACCTACAGTCACAACTTCTAGACCATTGAATTCGATATTTGATGGATTTACGCATTTGATCTGTTACTTTCACGTGATTGGACACACAACTATCAAGTCGGAAGTCTTTAAAGCTTATAACGTGGCCACGGGGTGTGATGAAGGACAACGGGACCATGGAGGGATATTTGAGGTATGTGGAGCTTAAGTGGGTGACCAAAGCTGCAACTTGCGTCTTCTCTCAGATTCATCTTCCTTGTCTTGAAGTCGTCTAACTGCTTCATGTTGACGTTGTTTTTGAGCTTCTGGACTTGGACTTTTGAAGTTGTCCTTTACACCATTTCTCTTTTCGTCTTTTGGATTTCTTCGAGGCACTTCGGTTTTGCCTCTTTGTTTGATCCTTTCTTGACTTTGCCTTCGGGGTTCTTGTGTTTCCCGGTTTTGAGTTTTGAGAGCTATTTTGATGTGAGCTCTTTTGATCCTGTGTCACTTTGGGACCATTTGCGGATCACTTCGTCATGCTGATAGCGGCTTTGCTTCTCTGGACTGATGAAAACGTTATCTGAGAGTCAGGCTCCTCGCTTCCTTTGGTCACCGGGTTGGTTATTCATCACGGGCTGGCTTGCTCTGTGGAGCTTTGCAACATCGAAAAGGGATATATGAAAGGCTCAGCGGGGGTGCCTAGGGTTTAATGTCAGGGTTTACAAGCTTTTAGCTATGTGGTGTTGTACCTAGGTGCTTCGTCATTCCTGATAGTTGTGTATCCGTTCGTTGTTACTTTTCGCAGGTCTAAGAGTAAATTTACAAATTATCTCCTTCGGTCGGAGTTATGCCGTTTACCTCACCTTTGAATGTGGTCTCACCGGAGTCGTGTAAAAATGACATGCTCGTTCACTCTTGGTTTTTCCGCTCAAGTCACTCTCGTGAATTCTCACTCTGAGACTTGTTCGCATATTTAAACGAAAGGTGAAAGATGACGAACTTAAACTCAGATTGCCCCCAGTATTAATCCAGGGTTTATAACAACAATTTGACAAATGTAGACTTGAACCGCTTCGTGGGTTGCTTGGATGTTTTGGGGTGAGTAGTGGTGTTTGGTTGGACATGTTCATCTTTTAGAACAAAAGACAAGTCGTTTTGTTCAGTTGCCAAGAAATGACCGTTTCATGAACATTAGTTTTAAGAATGTTTGCTAACGAGCAAGATGCAAGGTGAACGAACACATTTCTTTTATTATCATTTTTGTGATTACAAACTGAAAAAGTCGAAAAAACTGAAATTTTCAAATCTAAACTTCATTAAAAGAGAAATGTGATAAACTTCCCACACAATTGAAATGAGTAAACAAAACACTGCTAGACTTTTGCCTACTCAACAAACTGGAGTCCTTGCTCGATAAGGTCTTCGATCTTGTGCTTCAATGCTCTGCAGTCGTCAGTACTGTGTCCTGGTAGTTGATGAAACTGGCAGAACTGATGGAGATGTTCCCCGGCTTGGGTGATCCCAGGACTAGGTGTGAGAGGCTGTAGTAAGTCTAGCTCTTGTAGCTTCACGAGTGCTTGACTGAGAGGCCGGCCAATGTCGGTAAACTGTCTCGGTGCAGAGAACCTCTTGGATCGGGGTGAGGCCTTGACGCTCTGTTTTGCAGCACTGGGTTTTTGTATGGTGCTCACTCGGTACGAAACTTGAGCTACTCTGGCCGGTCCTGACTTAAAGGTCTCGATACTCACACCCTGGGCTTTGGGTTGTCCCAGCTTCAGCTCGCCTTTGTGAATCTTTTCTTCCATGACCCTTACCTGTCCCATCAGCATGTCGAAATTAGGGAAGTATGTGCAACTCAGCTCGTTGTTGTATTGTCTCTGCATATTGTCCACAATCATTCGAATTTGTTCTTGCTCATCCATTTTTGTAGGCATAGCAGCGGCTTTCATCCTCCACCGTTTGATGAAGTCGGACATTGATTCACTGTTTCCCTGCCGGGTACTGGCAAGGTCGGACCTGGTGACTTCAAGATTCTTAGCATACTCGAAATGGTGCAGGAAAGCCTCGCAAACCTCTTCATAGGTTTTGGTGTTCATCCTCTGAGTCAAGTACCAACGTTGAGGTATTTCATCGAGATAACGGGCGAAAACCTTGGCCTTCTGCATGTCATTCAACCTGAGGATGGACATTTCCCTATCGAACATCGCCAGATGGACCTGTGGGTCTGAGGAACCCTTGTATAGCAAGTGTGGGTAGCTTCAACTTTAGAGGGAGATTAACCTCGGGGTACGATTCCATAGAAGAGTAATCGAAACCAGCTGGCTTGCTAGCTTTTTCCATGCGCTCAATCCTTTTCAGGGCCTTCCTTAATTCTGCAGTTAGTTGGCGGTCCGGGACGACTTGCCCTACAAATCTTTGTGCATCCTGGGCCTCAACAGAGTTAACTTCGATGTAGTCACGCTCGTTCCCAGAGTCAGCAATCTTTCCTGAAATGTTTTCCTGATGACCAACCTCAAGGGAATTGATTTTGCTTTTCAGCTCTTCGATGATGGTGACATACTTAGCCTCCATGTCATTAGTGGTGGACCTATGTTTCTGTTCCATGGCATCAAAGGCAGCCATGTACCTTTGCTCTAAGGCTGCAAACTGGGCCTCCATGCTGACTGGATTTCCTCCCTCTGCCATACTTGGGATTCGGGCTTATCTGTTGGAAAACAAAAGTGGATTGAGCTAAAATTCTGGACCGTGAAGAAGTTTTAGGTAAAAACTTGTTTGGGCTGCAAGAAAAGCATATGAGCTGGAATGTTTCGAAGATTGTGGGTAGGCACTGAGCCCGAAATGAGTTGGAAGGGAGACACATGGGCCGGAATGATTCATGAGCTGTGAACTGGTGCCTAGGCTGAAATGTTTGAAGAGCGTGATTCTTGAGCCGGAATGTTCTGAGAATTGGGCGCTTGGGCCAGAATGTGTTTGGGCTAGAAGTAAAGCGCATGGGCCGAAGTGATTTCTAAACCAAGTTCTGGATGTGAATTGGAATTTGGGCCGAGTGATTATGATTGGGCCTGAAGATGATACCCATGTCTAGGATCGTGGGTCAAAACCTGAGTGAAAAAGTCTTCCTGGACTAGAATGGGCCTCGAAAAGGAAAGGCCTGATGGATTTTTATGGATCGCTTTAGGTGGATTTGTTTTTTTTTCATGGGCCTGGAACTAAATTGATAATTCAAATTGGGCCGAAAGAGAGAAATCACCTAGTCTAAACTTTTGGGCCGAAGCCCAAACGTTTCACATATCAAACCAAACAGGCCTCTGGGCCGCAAACAATAAAGCCGTAAATTCAGGTTGGGCTGAGTTGATGTAGGAAAAGTTCCTATCAATTCCTAGGCTGGGTAGTGGGCCGATCACACAAGCAGACAAGGCCCATACAAATTCCACATGTCCTCACTTGACACTTATCCAATTCGGGTATGGATCGATCCGGAGAGGTGCTTGGGGCGTGGGCCCAGGTCGCCACAAAGGAATAGGGCTTGCACGCTATTCTCTTTGGGCTTCCCCACTTTTTTCACATCACCTGAAGGTGTGCGTCTACGGTCGGGTCTTTGACTGACCAAACAATGGGCTAGGTAAGGGCACTGCCAGGAAAACGCTTGGGGCTAAAGCCCAGGTATTAAGGGGATGTGGTTAGACGACATCCTCCTCTTTTCCCCCGCTTATTCACATCACCTAAAAGGTGTGAGTCCCTGACAGGGGACCCTCAAACGGGTCCCGGGGTGGAATAGGTTTGCATGGACCCTCGCTCTCATATGATGCAAAGGTACAGAAATTTAAATTGCGCACAAAAGTAAACAAACAAAGAATTAAAGCCATAAATAAACATTTTCGAGTTAAGCCCTCTTTCTTAAAATTAAACAAGTTAAAATTAAGAAGTTTGTCCCCAGCAGAGTCGCCAGTCTGTGAGCCTCGATTTTAAACCCTATCCTGTGTTGGTTAAAGCGATTAGGATCTAACCGGGTTTTAGGTCCACTTATAACCTAAGGTTAATAACTATGTCATATAACAATGATTATTAAAACCTAAGCTAGCTCACTGGAACCTATTATGAGTCGCCACCTAATTTTAACCTAGATCAAATTAGGAAAGGGAGTTCGGGTTCGGGGGCTTGATATTCGACTTAATTAGGGTTCAATTACTTTCATTACCCCTAGAAGTCGTTTTTCCTCTACTTAGTTTAATTACGGCTTATTACGAGTCGTTTTAACCTAAGTGCGCGAGCTTCTGTTTTTTTTTTGTTTTTTAGCATTTTTTGACTGAAAATAAAGTGAAAGTTGAAATTACCTAAACTAGGGTTTCGGAGGCAGAATTAGGTCAAATTTTGTTTCCGTCCGTAGCCACGGACCTAATGTCCGTAACCACGGACCCTAGTTAATCTATGTGAAAATAAAAGTCGAATTAAACAGAAAACAAAAATTTGAAAAGTCCGGGGCCACGGACAGGATGTCCGTAGGCCCGGACATAGTTTAACAAAACCTAAATTTTTAAAATTTTAAAATCCCGCCGCCGTCCGTGGGTGTCCGTGGCCACGGACAACCCGTCCGTGGTCCCGGACCATAGGTCCGAGATCCCGGACCACCCACGGACAGGGGTTTTATGGTGGTTCCCGAAGGTGTTTTCGGCTCAAAATTTATGCACGTGTAGCCTGAAAGGTATACAATTCGTTAGTAATTGAAAGATTGCAGTTTGAAGTCGAATTATGTACGAAACTTGACGAACAAGTAACAAGCAGAAACAAAAGTAATTAGCAATACAGAAGCGTAAAAAGGTTAGTTTGAACCCAAAATTTGACGAGAGTTAATAAGGTCGTGGAGAGTTAGAAAAGTAGAATTGCAACCTGTTTTACCTTCGAATTCAGGAGGATTCTTCACGTCGGGATTCTTCGGAGGCTCCGATGGTGCCGGTTCCGGATTGAGTTCGACCCGAGCTCTGGTTGTTGATTGTTGAAGGTGTTCTTCACGTTTTGGAGGTGGTTTGGTTGATGTTTGATGATTGTTGATGTGTTGGGAGTTGAAAAATGTGTTTAGATGGTGATTTCGGGGGATTTTTGATGTGATTTTGGTGCTTGGATGTGTAAAAACGTGAAGAGAATGAGACGGCTGCCTTCTTTGAGGGTTTAGGGTTCTTAGGTTCTTTTTGATCATGGGATAAGGTTCCTTATATAGGCTTCCTTAAAGATAGAAAAATCCGGTAAAAACCGAGATTTACCGACGTTTTAGCTCAAGGGCTTCCAAAAGGAATTTGATTATGAAATTTCACACATGGGTAAAGGATGATATTTCTGATTTTTCTAAAGTGGAATCGAATTTTTTGGATATTGAAATATTTTTAAATTCAATTTCTCGTCAGGTTCAATCAGAAATTGCTAGAAAATTATTGGAAATTCGAAAAATCAAAATTCCAACGCCATTATGCTTCAGATGTCATCCTCTATCATGGGTTAAAATTTCAAAGCATTTTGAATTGATTTGACCCTTATTTGGAGGAGAGAGAAAGCCTATAGGGGGCTTAGGAGCCTTGAAAAATTACGAAAATGCCCCTGGAGATGACTAAGCTGTCCTTAGTACTCTGAAATGTGCCGATCGAACTGGGAACCCTCGCTACCAGCCTATTAGTAGAGACTCTCTTCCGGGGGGGTTGAAATTTTGGGTATAACATAGCCCACGTGCATGCCAATGATGATGGGCTTAAAAAAAATCAAATAAGTATCT